>JACSYO010000671.1:2265000-2672053 GCA_016806645.1 Ophiodon elongatus | reverse complement strand
CAATTGCCAATATGCCTTCTTTCTTCCTTGTTACTGATATATATATATATATATATATATATATCCTTATCCTTGTTACTGATAGACTTCAATCATCCAATACACCAAATAAGAGTCAATAGCAACAGCAGAATAAGCTGTTTGGCATTGGCTGAGAAGATTTGGCAAATTTTTCATGGGCGCAACCCACATACTCAGCTGTGCTGCTCATCCCACAAATGCATGTTCCTTACAAATGGGGCACCATTTAAAAGAGAAATTCACATGCTTTCCAACGGCATAAAATGTATTGCCAAGAATGAGCACAACAGAGAAATAGTCTACCAAACACAAAGAGAGAGAGAGAGAGAGAGAGAGAGAGAGAGAGAGAGAGAGAGAGAGAGAGAGAGAGAGAGAGAGAGAGAGAGAGAGAGAGAGAGAGAGAGACAGAGAGAGAGAGAGAGAGAGAGAGACAGAGAGAGAGAGAGACAGAGAGACAGAGAGAGAGAGAGAAAAACCCCCAAACAAACAAAAAAAAAAAAACAAAAAACCCACACAAACACCCAATCTCTCTGAATCAAACAAATTTCTTGTATGAATACACAAACAAACGTGTGTGTATGTATATATATAAAAACAAAAAAAACACAAAAAATATATATATATATATATATATATAATATATAGAGATATATATAAAAAAAACACACAAAAAAAAAAAAAAAAAAAAAAAAAACACAAAAAAACAAAAAAAAAAACACACAAAAAAAAAAAAAAAAAAAAAACAAAAACAAAAAAAAAAAAAGAGAAATGACACATTCCCAAATGACGGAAGACAGAAGACTTGATAGAGATAGATATATATCTCCTATCAAAGTCTGCATGCTACCCCATGAACATTTCTCTCTCTCTCTCTATATTTATATGTGTCTCTTTCTCATGTATGTATATATATATATATATACATACATACATACATACATACATACATATACGTATGTGTGTGTATATATATATATATATATATATACATACATGAGAGAGAGAGATTCATGGGGTAGCAAGAGGTGGCATGGAAACTTTGAGAGATAGATATATATATCTATCTCTCAAAGAGTCTCTTGAGTCTTTTTGTATGCTTCAAAGCGGGAAATGTGTGTGTGTGTATGTATGTATATATATATATATATATATATATATATAGATATATATATATATATCTATATCTAGAGAAATGTTCATGGGGTAGCATGCAGACTTTGATAGGAGAGATAGATATATATATCTCCTATCAAAGTCTGCATGCTACCCCATGAACATTTCTCTCTTATTTATTTATATATAGATATAGATATAGTTTTAACTGGGTGCTTTTGTTTGTGGCTTTGATCTTAAATGTGGACATGTTTGTCGGCAGAGTGAGCAGTTTAAGTGATTTGGTTTAGCTGCAGGCCATCAGCAGACACCCGTAAGCACTAGTGAATATTTTGGTTTAGTTAGGTTTAATCCGTCCCTTATACAATCAAACAGGAGTTACTGCTTAACTGTTTTGATTAGTTCTGTACTTCTACTAGTGCAAGTTGGCAACCCTACACACACATTTAGCAGGAAAAAGGCCATCAGCAAGTTGCTGTGTGCAGCCAAGACCGGGAGAGGCCACACAGAAAAACCACAATCAATGGGAGACGTCTCGGTGACTACGTCACATTCTTATGTCCAGTCTATGGCTGTAACCCTGTGTCCTCTCACAGTTCCTGGCACCAAACTGTGGAGTGTAGGGCTGTCATCTCTTACTGCATTCACTTGCACTCGGACATTGGAGTTTTGCGCTTGTAAAGCCGATCAGCCGCAACTTTTCATACATATTTTTTAATTGTATTGTCTGAAACTGAGGTGGCAAGGCATTTGTTTATGGAGCACAGCCCCAGCTGCACTGATATCTGATAGCTGATATCCCTCCTGACTTCATAAAAAGGTTAACCATCACTGATCAAAAATGTTAATCTATTTTATGTTTCCTTACATTCCTGCTTAGGTACATTTAAAATCCAGAAAACCAGGCTGCAGAGGGAGGAATACGACCCACGGCTCACCACTGACCAGATCTACTTTTTGAACTCTAGAGCTGCATGTTATGAGGCAGTAGACGAGGAGCTATACAATGCTATAGCGGAGGGAAGAATGTCTCTATGACATGGAGGCCGTAGCCGGGCAGTCATGGTGTCTCAGTTAAAGATATGTTGAGAGATGCTGTAGAGAGAGGATAACGTATGCAATTGCTGGTGTCAGGATCAGTCAGTGTTGGTGCACCACCTGCCTGGATTTTAACCTTTCAGGGAACAAAGTTGAGAGGACGAGTTACATGGAGAATTGTTACAGATGCGGTTTTAACACTACGAGTTACACACCAGGACATAATGGGGGCATTTATTCCCTTTTAATAACTTTTTTTAATTATTAAATGAACACCTCAAAAAAAACTTTAAACATCACCGCACATAGAGTGGGTATCTCCCACAGCAACCCAATTGAAATAGGATACATCTTACAATAATGTGCTTAGGAAGGAAAGAAAGATGTAGCAATAAATCACTCTGTTACAGGGTATATTCCCACTTGTGAAATATGTTGCAAGACTAAGTCTTTGTAGGGTTAGGCAATACTTGAGTGTGAAGCTATGGAGTTACTGATGTGTGGTTGGATGAGGCTGAAAGACCAGACTTCAACATGCAGTACATACGGCTACTAGATAAAACACTAACCATAGTCTCTTTTTTTTTTTTTTTTAAATACAATGGAAACCTAATCTCACTTTTCATGTTTAAAACTCTGAACAACACTGGCACACTTTTGCAAACACACAAAAGTTGTTACTATATGTGCCTTATATGAAACATCAGATATGTGTTTCATTTTTGTATGCTTTTCTCAGAGAGGAGCTCAAAAGATTGTGAAATCACTGTAGTGATTTTGTGTCATGCAAAGCTGAGTCACCCGAGGTGACTGTCATTTAATGTAACAAATCTTATCCGTGTAGTAATATATTGGTGTTAAAGCTATTTACAATTTCAGATCTTACAGACTACATTTTTTAGTTCTAATTCAAATTAAATATTTTAAAACATGCCTGTGTTTGTTTCATGTCATTCATTAAAAACTTAACAGCTGTTTTTTTTTGTAGCGTAGTGCTGTAATTCACTTCAATCGTCTCTTGCTAAAGAAAAAAGTATCAAACCTTCACAAGCTGGTGCAGCACTTCATTTCTTTCATTGGATAATTTGTATACACACAATGTTTGGCAATATGTCTCCGATGTGAACTAGTCCACTGACAAGGATATCCTCGTGGGTAGGATTTTCAGTGGGTGCTCTTTGCAGGCAGAGCAAAAGTAGGGAAAGGCTCTGGGTGTGATGACACCTGTGAAGGTGTAAAGAGGTGTTCTCTCTCCGGGGTCGTAAAAAGTCACCTTGCCTCTGTCCATGTCTAAAACTACTCTTATCACTTGTGGCGTCTTAGTCATGTTCAGAGGCTCCCATGGTGCCGTGCAGGCCTTGTGCTCGCTGTTGCGAAACCTTATAGTCCAGAATCCCTCTGCTGGTGTCAGTATGTGCTTGCCCTTCCTGTTGATGGAGTCGCTGACTACTCCCACCACCCAGTAGGTGTTGTCCTTTACCTCCACATCCCAGCTGTGGCGTCCAGAGGTATAGCCCTCAGCAGCCAGCATCTCAGCGCTTATGTCAAAGCGTTCTGGGTTGTCTGGCAGCTTGAAAATCTGGGTAGAGTTCTGCACGACTGTGAGATCCTCTGAGAGGATGAAGCAGCTAGCTGCTGTGTTTGGATCCAGAATCACTGCATCTTGAGAGAAAAAACAAGGTAGAAGTTACTAATGTGGTGGGAAAAGAGCTGGTTGATTAAAACTTGGCTAGTTATTGTTTGGGGAACTCACTGTATTTAATGATGCTCTTCATCTTCTCCCACACTTGATATTTCAGAGAGCCCAAGTGCTTGGCCACATCAATCAGAGCACCAGAAATCATTTTTGGATCAACAGAAGTTCGCCACGTTCTGAAAAGATACTTCAGCAGTTAGTTGTTGAGAATTGAGTCTGCAAAGCTATATTATCCTAAAATATTCTTCGCTGGATCCAGGACATTGAGTTAACACTTACCTCCTTACTGTTTCTTTGTAATTCTGAAAACAAAATTTAGGAGAACAACTTAAAACCACTTCTGGTTATAATTTGCTATTCAAACTGCCTGAAGCAACGTTCTTATCTACCTTAAGAAATGGGATATCTTGAGATTTCATTTCCTGTTCCACTAATCTGATGGTGTTTGAGAGAGATGCAATTTCATTGTTCATCTCCTCAAACCTCTGGTTAACCATTAGATTCTTCTGATCCTCCTCGGCCTTTAAAGCTGAAAGTCTGGCAGCCTCCTGCTCCTTCAGGAAAAGGTGAAGGGCTTCAAATTCATCTCTGATCTGTGCTTCAGTATGTTCAGCCTGGTTCTGGAGAGAGACATGATTGATCATTAATCATTGCCTCCACATCGTGGCCCTCTAGTACGTTCAAAGTAACATTATGTACTGATGGAACTGACAGTACCTTGACATGTTCGGCCATTTCCTCACAGGTCATTTTCGACTTCTTGTACAGTTGCAACTTCTCTTTTAAAGGCAGCAGCGCACTCTTCAGTTCCTCCTAAAACGTCAGTGACAGGGCATAAACACTTTTAAACATGGTCAGTCTGGCAGACGGCCCAGCTGTCAGCACAATGTGAGGCTTTCAGCTGCCACATACTCTTCCATGGCGGCATTAAACACAAAGCTGCGCAATGCATCAAGTTCAAGGGGCAAATCCAAATAAAAGGATCCAATGTCTTGGTAACATTAGAAAATCAAGTTCATGTAATTTAGGCACAATATGGCAACAATAGATTATTTTTCCATTAGTACTCAAGATGTTCTGTAATCAGGAGAGGGCATGAGTAGAATGAATGAAGAGTCACAGAAACCTTGTGGGAATCAAGTTTCAGTCCTCTCTGGATCCCCAGTGGCAACGGAAAACCATAAATATACATCTATTATTAGAATATGAACGAACTCTGCCAAACACCGCCACATTTATCAACATATCAGGCTTAGAGAAGCATTAAAGTAGTATTAAAATAGAAATGAAAAAGAACTGTCAAAAACACTATATTATAACATTGCAAAAATATTGACAAGCTGTAAATTAAAATAATGTCCAGTTAAAGTATCACTTCTTCTATTTGGTGAATGATGGATAGCCATTGAAATTTCCTTTGCAAAATAATCAATCAAGCTAAACAATTTAGATCGTCAAATTAAGTAATTAATTGTTACGAGTCAGCCACAATATTGTGGCTATTGTTTGACTTTAGATACTAGTCTATAAAGACAGACATAAAATGTAGCATCCAAACAACAGGTTTCATCATCATTGATTCCAGCTGCTATCATCAGTAGCAAAACAGAGGAAGACATTTTGGGAAATTCAAGATTTCCCAAGTAGCTGATGCTGAAGATATGCAGAATGTGCCACCACTGTGAAATACTGGGGTGACCCGCCCTGTAACTTCACCTTACCTTACAGTCATGAGCACCTTCGCCAATGGGATAAAGCCTGTGGCCAGTGTGTGCAGCTGCCTTCCCACATAAACCACAGATTGGCTCCAAGTCCTCCAAGCAGAACAATGTGAGCTTTTCTCCGTGCTCCTTACAAGCCTCTGGGTCATTGTTGCTCCTGTCCGCCTTGAAGGATTCACAGGACTTCTCCAGCACAGTGCTCACCACGATTTGCTCCATGGAGGAACGGCGCCAGCACAGAGGACAGCTGTGTGAATCTCTACCTCCGTGTGTCTCCCAGCTGTCTTTTAGACAGGCTTTACAGAATCTGTGTCTGCAAGTGAGCACCACTGGCTGACTGAGAATATGTCCACAAATTGGACAGGAGAGGTCATCCTCAAGATGAGCACGCCTGGTGGCCATTTGTCTTCACAGGGCTTTGATGAGACGGCAGGATTTGAGGCTCCTCCCATGTCTCTGGAAGGTTACCTCATCTTGACCTCAGAAACAAGTGTTGATACCTCAGCTCCTAAAAGCATATCCCGTGTTATGCTGCGTTGTGTTGAGCATGCACATCCCTCCTTCTCAAATAAACACCACACACACCTCAAAGGAAAAAAATGAATTGGCTTAACATTTAGGAGACTGTATCCGTGCAGATCAGAGCAAAGAGTACACTGAGTAACCCAATGATGACAGAAGAGTATGGTGTGCTATGATCACCTCTAAGTTATTTGAGTAGCCTGTTGAAACAACCTTTCACAGTGTAATGGAAGGGTTTGAGAGGAAACAGCGTCCAAAAGAAGACTGGGTGAGGATATAAATAGACAGAAGTAACCGATTTGGACTGAAGTTATGTAGGTAAAGAAATGTCCTCCTGCTGACCATTGGAATATTTTTACAGTCAAGTTTAGCTTTGGGCAACAGCTTTTTAAGAATTGAAACATGGTCATTTCTTTTTATAGGGCAAATAGAGGGCATTTCAGAACAAGGTATTTACACAATAGCATTGTCTTAAAGGTTAATTTGTCAATTCCAAAAGAATGTAACAGTAATTTGACCTTATGTGGACTGTAAGCCAGTATTCTGTTGTGGGTATTAGTTTACTAGAATGAGTGCTGCAGTGCCAAAAATAGGGCAAGAGTGTGTATATAGAGATAGAAAGGGAATCCTGCCAATAGAAAACGCTGTGTAGACCAGTGCTGCTCCAACTCTTACATTTAATACACTGTATGATAGCCTATAAAGCTCACTCACACTATGTTAGGATTCACACTCAGCTTTAAACCATGCAGGTAGGACAGTTATTAGAGTGTGTACTATCTGTAGCAAGCATACTGTAGCAAAGTTCCCTATTCTCTTTTATTTTTCCACTTCCTTTCCTCACCTACCTCACTCTTTTTATCTCCTTCCCTCGTCACTGATTGGCTCTTGCCGCTCATTTAGCTGATTAAGGTCACCTGGTCACTCCTTTTTTAAAGAATTAACTCCCTCTCACTCCTTTTCATCTTTAAATGGGTTGGGAGTTTTGGTAAGAGGAGTTTATTATGCTTTAGGTCTTGTCTAAGGTCCATGGTAGTTAACTGATAACTTTTTGTATCCTTATTTATTTAAGATATGAGAGTAATTTGACTCATTATGTCAAGTTCTAATCTTGTATGTGTTTGTTTCAGATACACCAGCCCATGTGTGTCTTGTGCTTGCTGAATGTTTTAAACCAAAGAGTTTTGTAGAAAATACATTGCATTCTGATCCGATGCCCACAATGATGGTGAGCTTTTCATTTTGAACCTCCTAATTAATAAATTAGCTACTTGAGGCTGCCAGAGTGGTAGTGGCTCTGCATTTGGTCACTGGACAGATGTCAGATATTTCTTCTCTTATTTAATGTCAGTTTATGGATTTAAATATTTCATAACAATTTCTATAAAGCAATTTAAAACCATGGTTGAGAACCTGTTCTGGTTAAAGTAGATGAATTAGTAGCTGTTTTAATTTGCTACAGTGTTTCCGCTTTGATCTTAAAATTAGTCATTTGTTGAACAGGTTATTAAACTGAAAATGGTTTATAACTAAATTAATTGGGAAAAGCCAGATGGCATTCTTTTCGGTTTGGGTTTACACACATCAGTGAGTGTGCATGCAGGACTTTCATACTGAGGCAAACACAGAAATAATGAGGCTGACAGACATTTTTCTATAGTGCACAGTTCACTGAGCCGATGTGGAGTAGCAGGGAGTCCTTCGTTGGGAAACAAGCTTTCTGTGACATTTTTTTCTTTGCAAGGCTTTACAGGTTTTTCTAGTTCTATTTTCAATTTCCCAAATGACTGGGATGAGTCATCGCGGCTTCTAATGATCATTTTTCATGTTTAAGTATTTCACGCTTAGTGAAGATTTATATATTCCCATATGTATGCTCAACGCGTTTTTAAAATAGAATAGGATTATTTTTTTCCAGCTTACCTTATGCTCCTTAAATGCCTCCTTGATCTGATACACTCTGTGATTTATATGCAGGCCTGTTGTGTGGCACGTAGAGCAGACAGGCTCCAG
Source organism: Ophiodon elongatus (assembly GCA_016806645.1). Lineage (NCBI taxonomy): Eukaryota > Metazoa > Chordata > Actinopteri > Perciformes > Hexagrammidae > Ophiodon > Ophiodon elongatus. The sequence continues at coordinate 2,663,929 of JACSYO010000671.1, read as the reverse complement.
GTCAGCGACGCAGAGGAGAAACAGTCGCTCTCCGTGTGCCCCACATGATTTACGTGGAAGTCCAGCGCTCTCTTTAAAGCAGAGGGGACACTCTTTAATACCATGTTGTATCCAGAACTGCTCCAAACAACAGTTGCAAAAGCTATGATCACAAGTGACGCAGCAGAGGACCACTGAAGACAGGAAGATTTCCCCACACACAGCGCAGCAGGCATCGTCCACAGCCTGACGTGAGACATCAACCTCCATCTGTGAAACTGAAGGCAGCACTGATTGGGCTCTCTGGATTAAAACCTAGATTCCCTCTGAAAGTACAGTATGTACCAATGGTGTTCAACTGCATATGGCCCTGCTGCTGGGGGGGAAAGGGAGACCCGGCTCCTCTAGTTTCATCATAACTCAACGTGTAAATTAAAGGCAGGCTTTCAGCTCAGCCATGTTTCAAACCATGCTCCTAAAATACTGGATAACAATGCAGGAACACTTGTAAAGTTTAATTATCTATATCTTAAAATCTTTGTTTTTATGCTATGTCCTTAAGGGAAAGGGTGATTTGCAGTAACTTTAACTGCATTTTCAATACACTTCCTTTTAAATATCTCTGTAATTGTCAGGTACATTGCAATTTTGATAGCCTATTTTATGGTTTAAAAAGCATTTAAACTGTCATATTCTAAAGAAGAGCCTCTTAAACGTTGTGAACGTTAATTTTCTTCAATACAGTCCTGTCTGTTACAGGTTCATGACCACAATATAAACTTATAGGCAAAGTTAAGAGGCCATTTATACAATTTTAAGTCAAATTGATTTAATAATGGACTTTTGGAGCTGGACGTATAAAAAGTATTAAAAATATTGACAAGACCTTTTTCAAAAAGCTGCAGGATGTAACACAGATGTGTCTGCTACTTTCTTCTGCCCGTACATGTGTTTAACCACTACTTCTAATGACAAGTTTTGTATATGGATGAGGGAAAAAAATACATCTTTAATCACATGGTCTACTTTATTGATTTTCACACAGCAATAACAAGTGTGCATCTATTCAAGACTAACTGTACAAGGAAAAAATACATATTTACTAAATAAGACCGAAATGGAATTAAAAGCTGAAGGTGACATTTCTGATCAGCTAACAAAGAAATGAGACGCAACAACATGGTCCTACCCATAATTAATGAAAGAGTTCAATCATTCATGGCTTCCAAAAAATCTAAAATCTCAGTTGAGCCGGGTCATTACACGTGAGATTTTTCTGGCTCACGAGATTAAGGCAACCCTGAGCGGACACTGTATTCACACTGCTTTACATGATGCATCATGAAAATACTGTGGTTCACATGGACATTAAATCACAGTATGCCATTTAACACTGAAATGTGTCAGATTCACGTCAAGCACTGTACATTTAACTGGAAAAAAACACTCAATTTACAAACAAATCATTGTTTTTTTTGAAGATTTATATCCAGTGCTCTGATAAGACTGTTTTTTTTTTTAATCATACTTAATACTTTTTGGCTTCAACATTAACTTAATCTTTTCCAGGTCAACTCCATATATATATATATATATATATATATATATATATATATATATATATATATACACACACAACAACAACCACTCTCGCTGTCCTCGAGGACCAGAGGTCCCTATGGCACAGTCACTTCACATCAGCTTCCTGTCGGGGTGATCAGAGGCACGTCCAGAGCGCTGGTGTCGGACCTCCAGGTGTTTGCTCTGGACGCGGTCAAAATGCTGGAGCAGCTCGTTGTAATCCACTTGAGAGTGAGAGGCACGTTTGGAGACTTGCTGTTTCGAGTCCATGTACTTGGACTCGTCCACAGTCCTCATGAGCTCTGGGTTGGGGACACACCGCAAGCGGTGGGAGAGCAGCTGGAAGGCCTGGCTCTGTGGCAGCAGCATCAGCAGGCCATACAGTGCCTTTATCAGGTAGGGGTTGTTCTCCACATCGAGGAGCTGCAGGCGCAGGTAGGTGAAAATGGGGCTTTCGATGAGCTGCACCAGCTTGTCGACCTCCATCAGGAAGTCTACGGTCACCTCCAGGTCTCCGAACTTCTGGATGAGATCGTAGGCGTGTTTGTAGTTCTGCGTGAGGAAACAGAGCGACACGGTGGCCACGGGGTTGTGGCACCAGGAACGATACAGGCAGCAGAACAGAGCGCAGCTCTCCTGAGAGCGCAGGTCTTTCAGCTGGTTGCGTAGCTGGAAGAGCTCAGCCGAGGTGAGCAGGATGGTGTTGAGCGTCTGAACCATGGTGGAGGCAAATTTGAGGTCCTCTTCCTTCAGCAAGATGTCAGCCATGGAGTGGAAGATATTCTCCGCGTGAAGCAACAGGCAGAGCTGCCTGATGATGAAAGCTCCTCTGTTCTCCAGAAGCTTCCTCTCCAGACTGAAGCGTTTCAGCAGGTTGATCATGAACTTGTAAAAATAGGAGTTCATACTGGGAGTGGACGGGGACGAGTCCACTGTTTTGGAGCCCGTGCTGGGCTGCTGGCCTGTCTTGGCGCTCTCTGGGACCTTGAGCTCCAGCTTGTTGTCGGTGCTGTCGCAGGAGCCGACTTGGTCCGTTTGGCCAGCAGGAGACGACGCGATCTCGGCCAACACCTCCAGATCTTTCAGTATCACCTCATCCGACTCGTCCGACAGTGTTTTCAGCAGCATGGGGAACAGGCCGTCTGTGTGGCGGAACATTTTGCGTGGCGTCTTGATGTAGAGGTGGTAGAGCCATTTGAGCACAGCGATACGGGTCATCATGCCAGTTGAGGAGTCGTGGAGGTGCCGATCCAACACCTGAACGATACCGTCCAGGTCCAGAGTTACCTGAGGCCTGTCGGCACTGGCTGGAGTGAAAAAGCTGATATTACTGAAACCAACAGATTCCTGTGACGCGTTCAGCATGTCATTGCTGTCTACCTCCGTCTTAGGCTGGCCGTCTTCCCTGGACGGCGACCCTGTGCTTCCACTTTTTTCCTCTTCCTCTTCCTCATCATCCTCGGGAGTCACCAGCTTCATCAGACTGTGATTACAGGCACTGGCTGCTTCTTTGGTATTCTTCTTCCGGTCATCGTAGGAAAGGCAAGGCAGCACTGCAGTTAGGATGCCAGAGGAGTAGGGGAGAACCACTCGGCCTGCCAGCTGGATGAACTCTCTCATCCAGGTCATAGCCGTCAGCTGGATCAGGTCATTGGTGAGCTTTGTTTCATCTGCAACCTGACAGTGGATGACCAGGATGTTGGCCATCTCAGCAAACTTCACACTGGAGGGGTTCTTCTTAATCTCCTTCAGAAACTCTCCAAGCACCACCTCACACGTTCTACGGATCTCCTTGCTGTTGTCTCCCAGGATCTGGAAGAGCCCATCCAGGATCTCGGGGAGGTAGTCCAACAGGTGGATGTCTGGCACGGACTCCAGAACGTGGATCCAGGAAATAATAAACTGCCGAGCATATTGATTATTGGAGTAGATTCTCTCTCTGAGCAGGGGGACAAACGCCACCAGGTCAAACTTATTACTTTCTGTCACAATGTCTTTCAGCAGTCTGTCCAGAAGTTCAGATCCGCTCTTCACATTGGGGTCTGGGTCTGCTGCGAGCTTGCTGAGACCATCAAAGAGCAGGTTGAAGTGGGGCAGCACAGCTCCCCTGGCCACCTTCACTATGTTATAGAGGGCCTCGCAGGCATAGTAGCGCAGGCGGCTGTCTGAGTCATTAAAGCATGTGAGCACAGGCTCAATAAGCTCCTTGAGATACAGACCGGAGTCCTTGCCGAGGGCGATGGAGCAAGCGGCCAGTCCAATGAGACCCCCCTTCCGGCTGTGGGGGTGCTGGGACAGCGCAAACTCCGAGGCCAGGATCTGGATGACATGTCTGATTTGAGTGGAGTTGTTCTGAGCCACAAACTCGCGCACCAGCTTCTCTATCTCAAGCGCTGCGACTTTCCTCTTCTCGTACAGTTTATCATTCAGAGCCCGCACGATGTTGGGCGTCAGGGGAGAAAAGTCCTTCTCCGTGTTCATGTTGGCGGGTTTGCGCCGGGTCCCGTCTACTAAGAGCTGCGTCGAGTCGCGAGGAAAGCGGTGTGCATGTATGATCCTTTTGTTTTTAGGGGAGAGAATAACATCTGTTTCACTGGCGAACCAGGAAGCCCTGTAATAACAAGCAGCTGACCGGTTGCATCCGCCGGAAACGCGTCACGGGTGCAACGGTTATTTAGGTCCCGCTCCACGAATACAGTCGATGCAAATTGGCTACGCATGCCGATGACGTTACAGTGTAGCGTCTTAAATCATATGCATACCTTTTTCTTCTTTCTGTTGAGGGTTGTTCCGGCCGGCAGTAGCCATGGCGAGCCGCCGCTCCTTGCACGTGCAGCTGTCCTCCGTCATGGAGACCATGGCCCGGTCCGCCCTGAGCCGGGTCTGCGAGCTGGTGGACGAAGACGTGACCGAGCTCCGTCTGGGGTTATCGCAGCTCCAGGTGGCCAACTCCGCCCTGGCGGAGAGGGTGAACAGTCTGGAGTGCGAGTTGACGGTTGTGAGGAGCGACGCCCCCGGTTTGTGTAAAGGTTATCGCAGCGTAGGTGTTCAAACTGTCTGCAGTCACAGAGACGGGGACTCTCATGGTACTTGTGTTTCACGGTGACGACAGCGGGTGATTTGGGAAGTTGTCTGCATTGTTGTTTTGGGAGGTTTACTAATGTGTCCCTGTTGTGTTTTTTTTTTATTTTATTGTTTGACCTTTCCCCAGTGTCTGGGTCGCCCTCCATAGAGGGCATCTTTGGAAAAGATTGGTGTATGGATCTGTGGAAAGACAGAGACCCGCATGATCTGGAGAGACACTCACCACCACCACAGTCCTCTGAGGAGGTTAGATGATTGTTTACAGAGCCATACGGATTCATGGCCTTGAGCAATAAACAGCTGTTTACAGGATTCCATCATGCAGTATAGCAGGTTTAAATGGGAACTATACATAAATACATATCAATGTTCTTAATATTGTAATAAAAAACGTTGCTATTGCACAATGAAAACAAGGAATGAGGGAGTGTATAGATGTCCTGATGAATGTCTGAATCATGTTTAAATTATAAATGTAGTAATAATGGAATATTAATGCCAGTGAACACAACACACGCCTCACATCAAGGGTTTCATTCAACAATTTTTATTATCACGTTTTTTGACAAATCAGTATATCATAAAAGTTGAGAAACCCTACAGTTTTGATCAATGTCTAATAGTTCAATAAATGCCCATCATAATATCCCAAAGCCCAACATGATGTTTTCAAATCACAGGTTTTGTCCAACCATTTGTCCAAAACCCAAAGATAACTGATTTACAAAACTATAATGACAAGAGAGGCAGAAAATCACCATATTTGAGGAACAGGAACCAGAGAAGGTTTTACATTTTTCATTGACTTAAAGAATTAATCAATTATCAAAATTGTTGCCCATTTATTTCCCATCGATCACCTACTCAACGGATCATTTCAGCTCCAGTCTGGTGCAGCATTTCTCTCATATAAAATGTTGCTGTGTTTATTGGCACTGTAACATTTGGACTTTTTTTAATTATAGCAGTCTGTGGTGACATTGCTCAACCAGATGACTGTGCCTCAGATCAAAGAGGAGAAGGCTGATGTGGAGGATGCTGCCAGCAGCTGCCGGCAGGAAATACTTGGTACAGAAGGTAAGAGAGTGAAGGCGGGTTGGCCTTAGGAAATAGTTCACGCAGTGTTTGATTTTTTTTTTTTATTATTTCAATTACTTTTTCACTTAGGGCCAGGTAGGTTTGGATAGCTTTTTTTCCCTTAATAAATTAAATTATCATTTAAAAACTGCATTTTGTATTTACTTGGGTTATCTTTGTCTAATATAAAAATATGTTTGATGATCTGAATCATTTAAGTGTGACAAATATGCAACAAAAAAATATATATATCAGAAAGGGGGCAAATACTTTTTCACAGCACTGTAGTTTACGTAGTGTTTGACTTTGTTTTTTTATGCAACAGAACATGAAGAAAGCATGGCTGAGGAACCAGAGCAACTGTTGGTGGGTCACTCGGCCGGTGGCAGCACCTGCAGCCTGTCATCTGATCAGGATGGAGAACAGGTTGCGTGTGCGGGCGGTAATGAAGAACCGACAGGTCAGCTGATCTCCATCATTGACACAGAGGAGGCCTTCAGCACTCACACCGTTCCAATTGAAGAGGAGGAGTATGATGATGACGGGGTACAATTTGTTGAAAAAAGTCAACAAAAGCCAACACTGCATGCTGAAGGTGGGCCCAGCCACAACAAACGGGACACATTACCTGCTAACAACTCTGAAAACAGCTCTGCTCCGGATTCCCACGATGACTTTAATGTGCTTGATGTTGAAACCGCCAGACACCCAAGCAAAGACAAGTTCCCGTGTCAAATATGTGGCATGACATTCTTCCACAAGGGCACTCTAACGCACCACATGAAGTGCCACAAGTCAAACTTTTGCAACATTTGCAAGCGGCAGTTCCCTCAGAGGTACAAGTTTAACTCGCACGCCTGCTTGTCTCGAGTTTCCTCTCAGAGGGTCAGTAAGTTATGTCGGCTGTGCGGGAAGACCTTCGCAAACTCATCAGCGCTGATGATCCACTCTGTTGTCCACACGGGAGAGAAACCACACCGGTGCAGCCTATGTGGGAAAGGGTTCACCCAGAAAGGCAATCTGAAGTGTCACCTCCGTATCCACACCGGAGAGAAGCCGTTCTGCTGTGTTAAATGTGGGAAGACATTCACGCAAAAGGTCAACCTCAACCATCATTTAGTGGCACACAGAAATAGTGAGAGCCCATAGCAAGGAGATGCCTTCAAGACTCAAAACATGTCAGACAATAGCTCTATTTATCTGAATGCATCATGTGCTACTTCTCACGTTAGTGTGAGGGCAGTTCATTTTATGTTTTTAAAGACTTGCACGGCAGTGAAGTGTAGTTTTAGTTTCCTTATCTGTCCTCACAATAAAACACATGAATGCTTTTCTGAATCAACTTTTATTTGATAGAAGTCTCCTTTTTTTAAAGTATTCATTTTATTTTTTGTTTGTCTGATCCAACCTGAAACTGGAAGAACCAGTTTTTTCAGTCTTTACATATTCAACTTTGACTATATGAACAATGCACATGTGACGGGGCTCTGTGAGGGGCATGCAGCTTCAAGTGAAAAGAGGGAGGGGGGGGCGGAGGGAGGGACATCCAACAGCACAAGAGTTCTTTCTTGGGCAGCGATAATCCACTCAGTCAGTGTGGTCTGCTCGGGGGGATCATGGGACAGGCAAAATAGGTGCTTAGTATGACAGTTCAGGACAGAATAAAATATAATTCAAACAGAAATGCTTAAGTTAGAAAAAAAACAAAACAATGGAATTTGGCTTGAATGAACATTGACAACACAACTTATCTTTCTACAATTTGTGATGCACTCATACAAATACATTTATTTAAAACAGTAACACCATTTAAACCAGAACCACTTGTGGAACTCATTTGAATATTATAAAATCAACACTTCACACTGTCGTGTGTTTCAAAAAGATACTTTCCCCACTTTCTTTCTTTAAATATCGAGGAATGAGGCATGATGTGTGACACATGAGACAGTGCTGAGACTTGGGCAACGAAGCAAACGGAGCGAGTTGTTTTACTTCTACATTATTGTGAAGAGGTAGTTTTGAAGGTTTTTGCTACATGTGTGCAAAAAAATGGAGCACTTGTAAGTATTTTGGCATTATTTGACCCAGGCCTTTGGTGGCATGAAAACACTGAGGTATATGTTACCCCAACCATATGACAACATGCAATGTATAAAATGTAAGTATTTCTGTCATAGGTTGGATGAGCACCTCACATTAAATGTAGGCAGCAGATGTCTCATTTGATCTATAACACTTATAAATTATGATGCGGAACTGACTTCATATGCTCGTTGAGGGCATTACAAATTTAACAATAAACCCCCTAAGCAATCAAACAAACCAAACCCCACTAATTCAAATGGTACACTAGAGAGAACAGATGTCCTCTTGTTTGGCTGCTGCAGCATTTCTCTTCACAATAAAGCTAAAATCACATCAAACGAGAGTCTACCGCAGCACCATTAACCATAACTTTCTTTGATATAAATAGGAGTATTTAAAATCTACATTTCCATCCGCATGTGAGTTTCGTATAGACATATTGGCACATCGCGCCCCTTTGAGCAATACAACGTGCGCTTGAAGTAGCAGTTGTGATGAGTTTCTTCTCAGTTGAAACACTGGTGGTGATTTAAACCGTACTTGTACGCGTAACACTTCCCACAATCCACACAGCTGTAAGGCTTTTCCCCCGTGTGTGTTCGAAGGTGTATGTTCAGAGAGCTTTTCTGGGAAAAACTTTTGCCACAGTCTGGACAGCTGTAGGGCTTCTCTCCGGAGTGCACGCGCTGGTGCAGTTTCAGGTACGTCTTCTGAGCGAACCGCTTCCCGCAAACCGAGCAGCTGAAGGGCTTCTCGCCAGAGTGTCGCCTGATGTGGACTTTTAAACTGCTCAAGTAGTTGAATATCTTCCCACAGAATAAGCACTCAAACCGTTTGGTCGGCTTCACGGGTTTGGGCTGAATGTTGACATCTTTGGTGCCGTTCATGTGGATACCGTTTGTATAGTTGGAGTATTCGGCGGCGGCTGAGGGAAGATGCGTGTTGTCAACCAGAGTGTTCATTGTTGCGTCGTCTATCAGCTTGTCCATAATTGACGGCTGTGTGCGTTGTTGTGTCTGACTGTCAGCCGTCATGGGGAAGTTGTTTAATTCCCCAGAGTGAAGCTGCAGCTCGTCAACAGATCTATGAAGCATGCTGTCCTCGTCAAAAATCCCAACAACTGTCAAACGACAAAAAATGCAGTTAAAAATCACAGAAACTAATGGGGATTATATAATGATTTCATCTCGATTGTTTTTAATCCAAACGTACCTTTTCGATTATCCGTGAGCATCATCTGCTGGCCAATGGGATGATCGTCATAGATCTCCTCCTTGACAAAGATGAGGTCAGGTTCACTCTCCATTAAGTCTATTGCCTGCCAACAAGACACGTGACAAACGACCCGTCAGATTGCATTGAGGAGGGACAAAATTAAAACCAGTTGGTCTATGACTCACTGACCTGTGGCCCCATGCTCGTCATAGCAGCAGACTCCACGGTCTCTTTCCTCTGGGAGGGAAGCTTATCTTCTCTCCACAGATCCATGCACCAGTCCTTTCCAAACACTCCCTCGATGGCTGGAGCAGGCTGCTGCTGTTCTGGAAGGAGAAGCAGATGTGAAATTGGGACCTCCTCCTACGAGGTGGTAGTCATCTAAAAAAAGATGGCTTATACAAGTTTAGCTCTTTAGACTCAGTGTGAAGGGCTGACGATGCAAATGTGCACTTCTGGACATGGAAGCTAACTGGCCTGCTATGACACATATGAGCAGATACATTATGCAGTGTCTGTCTGTCTTACTGTCTGTCTGTCTTACTGTCTGTCTGTCTTACTGACTGTCCTGATTTCGGACCCTTCTGACCTGCGGGGTGTCGGCGGCCGACACCGTTGACATGAGCAGAATAGGTCTGCGCCTCCCTCGCGGCTCTCAGCTGCACCTCCAGGAGGTAGCACCTCCTCTTCAGCGCCTCGTTCTCCGTCTTGTGCAGGGATATCTCGGTGTGAAGGACGGAGGAGCATTCGTCGGCGAGGTTGCCTATTTCCACCAGAGCCGCCTTTGTCAGCTTGTCCAGGACGGCGGCCAACTGCGCCCGAAAACTTCGGTTGGTGGTGTCGCACATCATCTCGAGAGGGAGGCTGGATGTGTCGAAATTTAAGGGCGAGATTCTCAAACGTAGTCAGCGTCGCTCCTTAATCGAGTATGTGATATAGATAGAGACAGTTCGGTATTGCTGCGCCGAAAGGGATTGTGGGAGGACGGTTGGCTCGCGTACTGACGTTTACGGAGGGCCCCTGAACGCAGCACAGGATGAAAGGCTATTTATGACCGAGTGAGACTTTAAAGACGGTTTTATTCTTCACTGGGAACTGTGGGGGTATTTTTAAGTCGCGTTGCTTCTAGCGTGTATCTTTAATAATAAATTAGACCCTTTGTTGATACCCCCTGCTGGAGTGTATTTACCATTCATCGTATATGAATCTTCACTGCCATCCAGTGGACACAGGGAGGACCTTCAAAGTCTATTACATTTGTTGGTAACACAATTACTACTGTATCAGCATTACTGGTATGAATATCAACGTGTACAACTCATTGTTAGTGTGGTTATTATACATTTTGACTAACCCAAATTCTGATAATAATTGTATCAATAGAGCTTTTTAAATATCAGTTTTGTAGTTTTGTGTTCACTTCCCTCCAGTGGTCACATCGAGGAACTGCAGCACCCATTACTTTCACCTCTCAATTGCGGTGTAATGGTTATTGATCAATACGTACACATTATTCTGATTAACATTATTATTAACATTATAGCAGACACGAGTCTAATCTCCTGATATTGTTTACACAATCACCAATGCAGACACGATAGAATACAAGGAATTCTGCTGAATACCGCAACATTTTTATTAAAATTAATATGTCTAAAGTAGTTATCAACCATAACATGTCACAACAACTTGATCTTAGTAATCAGGGACGTATGGAAACAAACCTTTGTGTTTTTCAAGCTACAAGTTTCAAGTGATGTACCCGTAACAAGACCCAAATGAATTAAGGCCGGTCTAAAGACAGATCCCAAGTTCTAAACACTGATTTCAAGCTTTTGCCATCACACAATACCTGTGGCTAAGATTTACTCATGCTCCTTAATAAATAAATGTCGTGGATTTCTCCTTTGTGTCACAGGGATCCCAGTGAGGAGGATTCCTGCTCTGACTCCTGAGCAGCTCCCCTGGAGTATAGTGCCTTGCTCAATGAGATTTTTGTTATTTTTTCTGCACTCTAGATTACTGCAACTTGGGCTGTTTTCTACTTATTAGGCATCAACAGCTATCAATAAAACAAGATTGATTGCTTAGTGCCGTTGTCGGGGTCAGTTCAGTGTTGTGTTTTTATACTCTAACCCAGTGATTTTCAACCAGTGTGCCGTGAGAGATCACCAGGTGTGCCGTGGGAAAATGTCCAATTTCACTTAATCGGTCCAAAAAAATATTATTTAGTTGCCACAAATAATTTGCCATTGTTGAGCATCTGAGCCTGCAATTTATATATCTGGGGTCGACGGACGCGCCAGCGTGTCCACGTGGTGTTTACTAGCAGTTTAAATTAATTGCTCCGCGATAATAAAGCACATAGATATGGTTAAGATGTCTACGGAAGCGTATGCTCTCCACCTCCGTGTCCTAGTTCTCATGAGACCTTACGTGACTCACACAGCGCGCCAGGAGCTTGGATGTGTCGTGATTCGTGGGCGTCGAGCTCCGCCTCTCAGCGTCATTTGTGGATTCATGTGTCCGTCAACATTTCTGTATGAAACTAACCAATGGACACTGAGTAAATCCCGAAGGACCTACCCACCACTTGCTACAGAAACACTGCAGTTTACGTTCAGTCTGCAGGCTAGAGGACAGAGAGAAGAGAGAAGTATGAAGAGAAAGTTTACAGTTATCGAAGTACTTTCAGCGATATATTTAATATTTTGTTTGAAAACAAAAACGGTTGTAATGTTCATTTTTCATTTGCACACATCCCATGAAGCTTGATCTGTAGTATGAAGTAATGACTCAGTCCCATTTGATCTCAGTCCCTCTAACAGCTGGTGGAAGTAGAGTGACAGACATCACTTCTACTCAAAAAACGATATTACAAAATTTGGTTCTTGACATTTATTCGACATATATCTGCTATTTTATCCATATATTCCACCACTGTTGTGAACCTAAGACTTTGGTAAACCAATTTCAAGCACCAAAACAGTTCGTCCACATGAGTAAAGTTATGTTTTCACAAGAGATTTGAAGAATTAAAAAAATCAGACTTCAATTTTTTAGATTTATGGCCAAATTATCCCTGTACTCTGTATCTTAGGACAATTGGTGCCTCATTATATAGATAGCTGAGATTGTTCTGCAAATTATCATATACAACACATGGGTATGTCTCATATGCAAGTTCCTTTAAAGGTGAATTTAAGAAAATATGTAAAAATCGGGAAAATGCCCAAGAACAGGGACTATTTTGTTCGCCTGCGCACACAAACTGAGAAACAGGTAACTTTTATGAGGAAATCCACAAATGTGTCTGAGAAAGCTCTCAAAGCTACATAGTAGCTGAACTGGTGGCCAAATCCAAAAGCCCACACACTGTGGCCGAGACATTAATACTACCTGCCTGCAAAGCCATTATGAACGAGATGCTCGGCCCTGACGCGGTTAACGAAGTAGCTAAAGTCCCGGATAAAGTCTCAGATAACACAATTGCCAGACGTATTGGTGACATGTCTGCAGACATCGAAAGCGTTGTTTTGGAAAAGTTACGCATCAGTGGGAAATTGTCAGCATATATGCTGTATTATGCTACAATGTGACATATTGTAACTTTTTGGTTGTTGGTGTGCCGCGGGATTTTTTTATCGTAGAAAAATGTGCCGCGGCTCAAAAAAGGTTGAAAAACACTGCTCTAACCTATGTGTTTATTATTTATACTGTAGCACAATAACAAAGGGGTTATTGAAACTTAGATAATGGTAAATAAAAGTTGAGCAGCAGATAACACATACTGTATATTGACATAGATTTCCTCCCATTTGACCAGTAAAAGCAGGTGATACACAAAATCTGGAGCTAAGATAACTTTATTATGCACAAAATATCTCAAACAAACAGCAGTAGAAGTTACATTTGACTGTCTGTTTCAGGTGGTCCCATTTATGAATGTCCCACTATATGTCGGTGCACTAGATTCACTGCCATACATGTTAAAACTAGGATCTAGATGTACAGCGAGGTGTTTTTTCAGATTGCAGTTCTTGGTAAAGCCCTTGCCACATTTGATACAAACAAAAGGTTTTTCCCCAGTGTGTGTACGCTGATGCATATCGAGGGTGCATTTCTGAATAAAGCCCTTTCCACAAATAGGACAGCGGTAGGGCTTCTCCCCGGTGTGTGTACGCTGGTGTGTGTACAAATGTCCTTTCTGAGCGTATCTCTTTCCACACAGCGTGCACCTGAATGGTTTCTCTCCTGTGTGACTCCTCTGGTGTATTTCAAGCTGGCTAAAGCATCTGAAGCTCTTGCCGCATTGCAAGCACCCAAACCTCTTCGCAGCCGAGTTCCTCAAGTTGTGAAGCTTCATATTCCTGAGCACACTTAAGCTTTGGGAGGCAACATTTTGAACCAGGCTTTTCCCAGCCACTTGGTTTGTGTGTGCAGGTGTAAGCTGTGGATTCCACTGAGTTTCCCTCCTCCCCGGTCCAGCGAGAGACGACTGGCTGCTCATGGTCACAAAGCGTTCAGTAAACAGAGGCTGCAGGCATTCTGCGACAGGTTTGGGACACTGCATCACTTCTGAACTCTTCTGGGTGTCTGTGAATGCTTCCCTTCCTGTTGACAGCAGATGGACATGTTAGAATAATAGCAGTTTCAGAATAAAATCCACTTATTGTCACTCAAGGTCCATTTTATTACACAAAAAGTTATTGTCCTGAATGGTATGAGTTTTATTCATTGCTGTGCAACCAAACTTTCATTTAATACTCACTGTTTTCACTTGTCCTGTGTTGTTCACAGTCACTGCTGTCCACCTCCGATGGCTCTTCCTTTACCACGATGAGTTCTGGTTGCTCTTTCAGTGGGTTTGGGAGCTAATTAGAGAACAGTATAAGAATCACACTTGTTACAAATGAAGGACACAGTACTAATATAGTGACATAATATGATGAGTGCTGGACTTACTTCAACTATGGCATGCTCTTCACCTTGAACATGATGCCATTTGCTCATCTCAGTGGAGGAACTCATGCTTTCCCATGGACTTTCACTGAAATGCAATAAACTCAGGTTTGAATACACCAGGCAGGGTGTAGCTGACGGCGCAGCCCTGATGGAGGTGTATTTATGGTGCCCTCACAACACAAACACGCCACAAGCCTACCCTTTTATGGCAGGTGCCGTCCTGTCAGGCTCCAGTATCCCGTCCTCTGACTCGCCCCTCACCACTGAGCATGCTGCTGCTGCGTCCTGCTGCCTGCCCCCCTGTGCGATGTAAAGCAGTTTCTCCATCAGCTGCAGTTTCTCTGTGAGCGAGACGATTTCGTTCCGCCCGCGAGTTATCTCGATTTTAAGCATCTTCGACTCGATCTCGACCAGTTTGCTTATTTCCATCACAGCTGTTTTGGATAACGCGTCCATGATGGAGACGAGCTGTGTCTGGAAAGAGAAGACTGTCGACATGTTGTTGTTTTTTCTAAATCTTTCTGCACAGGGCGCGAGATGCACACAGGCAAGTTGACGCAGGCAAGAGGTCTCGTGTTCACTGTGAAATGTAGTTACAACGTAATGCAAGAGGAGAGCTGTGTTTGCATGTCCACAAGACAGGCGAGTGTCTCGTCAAAACTCAAGTGGTTGAAACGGATGCAGTACTGCCGCCTAGCGGCCGGGAGGAGGCACAGCTACCGTGTGAAACACCTAAATATCCCTCAGTAGTATTGACACAGCTTCTGTGTGGACTTCAGCACCCTTTGGTGTTGTGTGAAATCCCTCCAATCCTCCGAAGAGTTTGGTTAATCACATTTTTTAAATTTGTTAGTCGATAAACTGAATTTCTAGCTCGCTGTAGCTACGTAGTCGGGGACCACACTGACCAGAATGCACTGCGGCCTAAACACATAATCTGATTGGCTGATGAGAATTCGATTCAGGAAGTAGTTTCGTTCGTAGAATTACATTTGCCGACTGAAAATCCTCCTCATGACAACCCGCTGTTGAGATTCCCACCAAGTAAGGCAACTTCTTATGTCTGAAAGCTGTAGTTAAAGAGTTAAAAGGTCGGATTTGTTTAAGAAACGAGAATCGCTTCTCCTGCATATTTCCGATACCAGCCAATACAATATCATGCAGAAGCAACAGAATCAGCTGGGGTTTGTAGCTTTATATCCAGTCTTATCTTTGCACAGTCCCATTGTAGTTACATTACATTATCAAGCTAACGTTAATCCAAATATTATTAAAAGTAGGGCCTTAATAAACAAATCAAGTTTATGTGGATCATCGTTACAGACACACTATGAAGATTTGCAAAACTGTGTTCAGTTCAATTCAATTCAGTTTATTTTGTACAGCCCAAAATCACAAATTACAAATTTGCCTCAGAGGGCTTTACAATCTGTACACATGCGACATCCTCTGTCCCGGGACCCCCACATCGGTTCAGGAATAACTCCCCCAAAAAACCTTTAACAGGGAGAAAAGGGGAAGAAACCTTAGGGAGAGCAACAGGGGAGGATCCCTCTCCCCGGATGGACAGAAGTTCAAAAGATGTCCTGTGTTGTAATTGACTTCCTCATGTGTTGCTCAAACCTGTTCTTTATCTATCTCTCTGTGCAGCCCAGTAACTCTTCAAGTCAGACTGCTCTCTCATGGCTGGCAGAAGAGTCGTGGTCTTCCCCTCCTCAGCGGAGCTGGGTCCGGTGCTTGCCCAACTGGTGACATCTCGGGCTGAGAAAGCCATCACCTCTCATGGCAGGTTCACGCTGGGCCTCTCTGGAGGAAGCCTGGCGTCCATGCTCAGCAAAGAGCTGCTTGCTCTGCCAGCTCTGGACTGCAGCAAGTGGGTGGTTGGTTTCTGTGACGAGCGACTGGTTTTCTTCGATGATCCTGAGAGCACCTTTGGGCTGTACAAGGTATCTGTTCAGCAGTGTGTTTGTTTGCATGTGTCCTGGTTACATGAATGTATGGTAATCTATTACTCTGGGGTCAAATATAACCCTTTGCTTCTTTTCCAGAGTCAGTTGTTTTCCAAGGTCAACATCCCTGACCGTGGGATCTTAACCATCGATTCCTCTCTGCCAGTCAACGAGTGTGCAGAGGATTATACCCGTAAACTGAAGGAGGTGCAGACATCTTTCCTGTTCTGTGATCAGCTCTGGCCCTAAAGTCACCCATGCATCTTCTTTTAGATTTTAATATTTTGCTTCTTATAAACACATAGGCCTTCCCAGCTGATGACTTCCCAGTGTTTGACCTGTTACTGCTGGGCATGGGGCCTGATGGACACACCTGTTCCCTCTTCCCAGGTCACCCTCTCCTAGAGGTGAGGGCCACACTTTAGTGAGTCTGACAGACAGACGGGCAAAATGTGCAATGTCTGCCTGTCTATCTGTCAAAGTCTTTTCTTGAGTCACCCCTCCTCTATTTCTCAGACTTAAGAAAAGTATGTTTATTGAACCAATATGGGATCATAGTTTTGTTATATTTGATAAATGAATGAACCGTGATATACAGTGTAACTCTTATTTTAGGAATGTCTATCAATTTGCCACTGTTTTTTAAAATCCAAGGTTCTAGGCATTCTGCAAATGTTTCTGTAAATCATACCCCTCAGTGATAGAAATATATATATATATATATTTTTCACGCAGTAGCCCTGAGAAACATATTATTTTATTTCATTCTGGCAGCCTTGCTAAGTAAGGGCTGGAGGCATTTTGGGGTTTACTCTTTGATGTGGTGCCTGATTTGCTAGTCTAGAAGAACAGTGTGTTTTTTTTTTCTACTTTTTTTTTCTACTTTTCTTGACCATGTATGGATTAATGATAGGTTTTGATTCAAGCACCACTTTGACCGTGTGGTCTGCAATGCTATGTCTTGTTACGCAGCATTATATCATATTTGACAGTCGCACTATAGTCTTGGTTTTGTGGTTCTCACTTTGGCACTTTTTTCGGTGACTGTATACATTACACATGATAGATGATTGGGTTTGGGTGAACCCCATATACAGGAAACAAAGAAGATCGTGGCCCCCATCAGTGACTCTCCCAAACCACCGCCACAGCGCGTAACTATGACCTTTCCTGTGGTGAACTCTGCACGCTGTGTGGCTTTTGTATCAACAGGAGGAAGCAAAGCACCCATTTTGAAGGTAAAATGTTCAGTCTTTTACTGAACATGTCTCACATTCATAATCTCAAAACTACTGTTTCTATGTCATTTCAGAAGAGGGCATGTTTAGACACAAAACCCATAGAATATGAGATAAAGTAAAAAAACTATGCACAATATCCCAGAAATTGACATAGGTTCTATTTTATTAAATGTTTTAAAATGACTCCATTGCTACTTGCCGAAGTTTCATAACATGCTAAAATTTAATGACCCACTGACTTAGTAGAAATAGGGTTATACTACTGTGTTATGTAACAATGCTGTTGTATTGTAACACAGTGACCATTTTCTTACAGGAAGTGCTGGAGGGTAGAGAGGGCCCGGCGCTTCCAGCGGCCCGTGTGGTCCCGACCAACGGCGAGCTGTTCTGGCTTGTTGATGACCCCGCAGCTGCCTCCTTAACCATCCAGGTCGAGAGGCTTGGCTCAGGGGCCAAACTCTAGAGCTTCTCATCTGCCAGATAAAGGCAGGAAGTCAACACTGGTGTTAAAACCTGATTGAAGAAACTGGAAAATAGTGCAGAAAATTCCTACTTTCACATGAAAGTGTAATTGGTTTACATATGCGAGATTGTGAGATAGGATAGGGAGATGAACAAGAAAAAAAAATGGAGGAAACGGTTGTAATTTACTGCATAAGATTTACCACTTATTGGAAACTGGTTAGTGTGCATCTGTGTCTGGTGAGGTTTAGCTTTATTCAAGTAAAGTCCCTCTCTACTAAAAAATGTGTTTAGCTTATTGTTAGTTCAGTTGGATATCTGAAGTTTACTGTACAGAATAATGTACAATATGTGCAGTTTGACATTAGAAGGCAGTCATGATTCAAATTTTGCAACGTACGAAGTGTGATGAGATATATATATATATATATATATATATATATATATATATATATATATATATATATATATATATATATATATATATATATATATATATATATATATATGAGATGGACAGAGCAAGATGTCTGCCACCTCACTAAAAAGTTCATTCTCAGAGTACTGCATGTTTCAAATTTCCAAAATGTGTGTGCGTATAAAACACAAAACAGTCCACTAATCTGACAGTTATTATATGCCTACACTGTAAAAGTCTTTGTTCTGATTCTCAGCTCTGCCATCACACCCTTTTTTAAAATATCCAATAAAGTCTCAGCTTTGACGCTGAAAATCAACATTCATGTGGAACTTGGGTGCATCTTACAACCACCTATAATAACAATTGTATTTATTAGCAATTTCGAAAAATAAAATGTGAATTGAACGTTTGCCTTTCGTCTTCACTGTGCAGTCTTGCTCTGTAGCCCATCCCCTTTAAGATCACATCCCACCCCTTTAAAGCACAACTTTGCGGCGTTGTCACATCAGTAGCCGCTGCTGCACAGATTTCGCTCGGTGATGACCGCGCGAAGTAAAGAGACAACTTTTCCATAGCTGTGTCTCGTCCCGAGCCACCCACCTCCATTGGTTTTGGTCGTATTTCTTAATTGATCGTCGCAATGCACGGGCTCGCCTGCCTCCCCGCCTTGCTTCTCGCCTTGCTGCTGTCCGGCTGCGCTCCTGCTCGGGCATACTTTGCGGAGGAGCGTTGGAGCCCCGAGTCCCCGCTCCTCGCGCCCCGGGTCTTCCTCGCGCTCATCTGCAGGAACTCCGAGCACTCTTTGCCGTATTTCCTCGGTACTATTGAGCGCCTCAACTATCCCAAGGAGCGTATGGCTTTGTGGTAAGTTGATACATGGACGTGTTCGGTTATTAGCTAGTCAGCAGCTAATATGTACAATTAACGTCCATGTTGCCAGCTAAGATACAAAAAATAAAAAAAAGTTTAATTTTTTTCCCCGAAGGTTTCTTCTTCAGAGTAGAAGCAAAGCGGTGCATTCCTGAGTGTGTAGTTCTGAGTCAAAATGGGGTGGACCTGCAGGGCATGACGGGGTACTAATGTTAACAATGTTGCGGGTTAAAAGTGTCGAATCGACAAAGGAAGGAAAGCAACTCTGTGTGATTTGCTAGTAGATTGATTGACTTTAAAATAGCCTTTCGGTAGCCAGTCGGACAGAGGTGAGCACATCTGGCCGCTCTGCTCATCAGAGGGGCCATGCATTGATCTGTATACGTGGATGGGGAGGGGACTGATCCGGCCGCGAGGGGAGCCGTATGATTTCACACACATCCTAACAAAGTGACTTACTGTTGTGCCTGTACTGTCCATTAACACACAGACACACACACCTTTAGGCTACCTTTCTTCGCCTCCAGCCCATATCACCAGTTAGGCCTGTGTGTGATTTGCTAGTGGATTGATTGACTGTATGATCATCATGTCAGTGAGCAGATGGGTTTCATAGCCCACAGATCTCCATCTTATTAGGCCCCTTCCAGCACCAACTGTAACACAAATGTAACTAATCATTAACTTAACTGCATTCTAGTTTTGCCCTCTTATGGACATTTTGTGTAATTCCTGTTCATCTTTTATTAAGGAGTGTTGAGAAAAGCATGAAATGGGACAATTTGCCTATTTAGCTTCGTGCAGGATGGGACATGGCAACCTTTAATATTCCATATATGTGCTCAGTGTTGATTAAGGAAACTAAAACCTAGTTGTGTCATGCTTTGTTACGGCCCACTTGACGTGTTTCTGTTTCAGGGCATTTTCCATGGCTAGCTATCTGTCAGTTGTTACAAAGCATTCAAAGGCAATTTTTCCTGCGGTTACTGCAAATGGATTTTATATACCCCTAGACATCTGTCTACCATGCTCAGACAAAGTCAAGGGAAGTGAAAGGGAGGTGTTTCTCAAATAATAACAACATGCTCCAACAGCCCACCCGTGTGTATACCCTTAGAGCTCAGAGCATTTTGCATGACTGCCTGCAGGGCACAGAGAGGTATGCTCTTCACTCATCACCCCACACCCCCTACCCCCCTTTATTTTGGGCTTTATGTGAGTGGAATAGTTGGTCCTCTTTTGTTTGGTGGTTATACAACTCTAATGTAAATATGGTTGAGGTAAGGACAGTTTTGTCAACATTAAGCTACATCCGTGAAATGCAAACAGCTGTGAGATTTCTTAAACACCTACACACTCTATGCTTTTTGCTGAAGCATTTTGCAGCTGCTTGTAAGTATGCCAAAGCCTCAGGATCCAAATCGGCTAAAGTGTCATTTAGAACTTTGGTGTCTGCGATTAGCCCTGCATTTCTGCTCTAAAAGAGCATCGGCAGACTAGATGTCACTTGTAGATGTATGTCAAGACCAACTAAGGTACACGCTTTTAGCAAATATTCATTTTAAGTAAACATGAAGCGGAAGAGTCGTTGTAATTCAAAGTTTGAGAATTTGGACGGATGGACGCCAGGAGTGAGGGATGAAATGGTTTAGCAAGGAGCTGCTGTGTTCTCACATATCCATGTGAAATCTGTCAACAGAACCCAGCTTGGCAGTCTTCCCTCTGAGCATATCACAAACTCTCCTGCAAAGAGAAAACCGGCACTACAGCAAAGACTGTCGACCTAAAGAAAGGAAGCCATTGGATGTTGTTTTCCAGCATTTTTTCCTCTCTGAAGAGATTCAGGCATATGTAATGACTCTAAGATTTACATGTGGCTTGATTTCATTCCTCTACAGAATGAGATCAAGCCTGCAAGTTGTCCAACTTGTATACAGTTGTCTCGCACATGGCTTCAGCCAGTTCGACTTCCATTTCCTTCTGTTTTAAGCTGTTGCAATGAACTGTTTCACTTCTGTAATGCTGTTTATTTAGTACGGTATGGTTTCCTTATTATAATTCCCTAAAGCAGTGGTTCTCAACTGGTCTGGCTGTGGGATCCACCATCACCCCTTAATGACAAGTCGCGACCCAAATCGAGGAACATTTTCGTACTTACGTTTCGCCATGTTTGATTAGAAAACTAATTTCGCAGGTCACGGTGTTCTTCTATGCTGTACAATGGCGGGGATACGTGAAGATTTAAAAAAATATATATATTCAAAATTAGCATCGACTCAAAAATCCTTTAAAAATATTTATTTAATACATTGTCAATAAAATATAAGTGTAAGTTCATAAGCTGAATTTTATATTCAGTAGGCTATTCAATTTCATTATCCTAAACACCCAGAGTCTCCCCCATATCAGGATGGTTTGACCCAACCTGGCACACGCCACCTGTCAATCACCGCCGCCTTGAAAAGCTCAAACAATGAGTGGCTGAAAAGTAGCAGCAATGCTGCTGAAAACATGGAGGGACAAGTGCAAAACAAGTGGAAACCAGAGCCTGCAAAAAAGTGTGAATAGACGACACTCCGCTGCATAAAAAATCCCCTTCAAAATAAAACCACAGGATAAAAAAAAAAAAAAACATTTTTTAATCCAATTTGTTTTTTGCAAAGGCCCGTGAAAACAGGTCGAGACCCACAACCACCAGTTGAGAATCACTGCCCTAAAGTGTGGTATGCTATCCTGAATTATGTAACCTAGATGTACTGCCAGTGTTTTTGTTGTGTGATGTTGGTATCATTAACACTTGTGTCAGTTCCCACAGCTGCAGACAATGAGCTTACACAAAGTTAACACTGGGCTTTTGTTATTTGAGTCATTGTATTGTCTTTCAACTCTTGTCTCGATTTGGATCCAGTCTGGCAATATGCCCCATTCAGCCAATGTCACTGGCTTCACTTGTTTTTTTTTGTGATCAAATTTCTATTTATTTTTTTAGATATGCAATAAAAAAATAAAAAATAAAACAACACAGGCTTCACTTGTTGATAATGTTCAACCCCACTGATGTTAAATCATTCTAATCATTAACACTTGTTGTTTATTGACAGGGTAGCAACTGATCATAACAAGGACAACACCACTGCCATTCTGCGGGACTGGCTTGTCAAGATGCAGAGCCTTTACCATTACG
This sequence comes from Ophiodon elongatus, assembly GCA_016806645.1. Taxonomy (NCBI): domain Eukaryota; kingdom Metazoa; phylum Chordata; class Actinopteri; order Perciformes; family Hexagrammidae; genus Ophiodon; species Ophiodon elongatus. The sequence goes on along the minus strand of JACSYO010000671.1, from coordinate 2,641,813 downwards.
TGGAGTGGAGGCCAAAAGAAGAACCCGAGTTGGTTACTTACTTGAATTTCTGGTGAAATTTTGTGTTGCTGAAAAGAGCTCACAGAGCCAATTTAAAATCAGTCTGATTAGTATCCAAATATCTCTTGTAGACGTTATCAGAATGAAGATGGTCCGAAGCAATGGGGAGACCTCCGTTATGAGCACGTTATGAAGCTCCGGCAAGTAGCACTGGAGTCAGCTCGTGAGATGTGGGCCGACTTCTTTATGGTAGGTCAGCTAAACTGCTCTTTACTGGCACAAAATAAAGCACAATGACACTGAAAGATTTTCCATTTTAAATATTGAGCCAATGTTTCTCCCCAAATCTTTATTGTTCAATAGTAGCAGCAGAGGATAAGTACAGAGTCAAGTCAAAAGCAGCAGCACAGTGGTAATCTAAGCACCGGGAAGGGTGTTTGAAAATTGACCCAGTTATATTTGTCTGCCTCTCATGGTTAAAGTTGATCTGGTCTGGTTCATTTGGATCCTTACACTGACACAAAGCTTGACTCCACACCAAACAAATTTTAAAATGCAGTATTTCTATTCCACAGCCCACATTGTTGAGCTTCAGTGGGGTATAATTTTGAAGCAAAGTACAGAATTGCAATAATTTTGTGCTGCAAATTTTGGAAACTCTCTTAACCTTCACCCTTGAAAACAGAAAATAAAGTAATGAGTAGTCTGTAGGGTTTGTTTACAATCTCAGTTTTAGTCCTCTATTTAACCCTCATGACCTGCTCATTATTTCTTTTGAAGAGTCACTTTATGGTGCGCAACACTTCTTTGACTATCCACAAACATATTTTACAGTTTATCCCTTTCTCCCTGTGTAGTTGGCGGACTGTGATAACCTCCTCACCAACCCCAATATGCTCTGGAAGCTCATGAACGAGAACAAGACCATCATCGCACCAATGCTTGAATCCCGTGCAGCCTATTCAAACTTCTGGTGTGGAATGACCTCCCAGGTATTGTGTTGATGATTGGGTGTACATGCTTGTTTTAAAAGTTGATTATTGAATGCTCTTAAATCCTTTTGGCTTCTTCAGGGTTACTATAAGCGCACTCCTGCCTACATACCCATAAGAAAGCAGTTGCGCAGGGGCTGTTTTGCAGTTCCCATGGTCCACTCCACTTTCTTGATAGACCTCAGGAAAGAGGCGTCCAGGCAGCTGGCCTTTCACCCGCCACACCCAGAATACAGCTGGGCTTTTGATGACATCATTGTGTTTGCATTCTCCGCTCGGATGGCAGGTATTTTACAATTCAATGCTTAAATCTACACATTTTCTCTTTAACATTTACCACCTAAATGTTGTGACTTCCCATTGAGAAAACACTTGCATCCTCTGCTCTCTACAGATGTTCAAATGTTTGTATGTAATAAAGAGACCTATGGTTACTTCCCTGTGCCACTGAGATCCCACAATACTTTGCAAGACGAAGCTGACAGCTTCTTGCACTCCTTGCTGGAGGTTAATGGTGAGTAGCTTGCATTCAGACTGAGGGCTTTACTTCTGCATCTGACTGCCTTTTTCCATGAGCTTGAAGTCTGTATTCTACTTCCTGCTTCTTCGTCTAATGCAAACTATCAGCATGGGTTTCTATATATCATTTACACCATTTGTGAATCCATCTTCCCTCTCACTGTGTAGTGCGAAATTCCCCAGTGATGCCTTCCAAATACATACGTGTACCTAGAAAACAACCTGACAAACTGGGCTTTGATGAGGTGAGTATCGAGTGATATGAAGATGGAGTCTGCAAAAATGGTCCTCTATCCACTTGTGTGCTCAAAGCCTCTGCTGCTGTTAGAAATCTGTAATTGCAATTAAATTGACTGGCTCAACCGTTGCCTGTGTGCAGGTGTTCATGATAAACCTGCAGAGGCGGACCGACCGCAGAGAACGTATGATGAGGGCATTAAACGAGCAGGGGATTACTTGTAAGGTCGTTGCAGCTGTAGATGGAAAGTAAGTTCACTCTGTTTAATCATTCTTTGCATTTATTTAGTACTTGGTCATCTCATATGTCTGCCCTATTTCTTTACCATTTGGTCACATTTGTTCTTTCGCTCCATTTCAGAGCAACGAATATCAGTGAAATTAATGCGATGGGCATCCACATGCTCCCTGGATATAATGACCCCTATCATGGTCGCCCACTGACAAAGGGAGAGCTGGGATGCTTCCTTTCTCACTATAATATCTGGAAAGAGGTGAGCCCCAGAAGCCAAGCCTTTGAACGTGTGTGAACCACACAGATGAGTGTTTGCTAAATCTGTGTCTGGCCTTTAGATTGTGGAGCGACGCCTGGGCACCTCCCTCGTGATTGAAGACGACCTGCGCTTCGAGATCTTCTTCAAACGACGCTTGAAGAACTTGATGCGGGAGGTGGAGGATGAAGGATTGGACTGGGATCTCATGTGAGTTTGTGCTTCCTGCACAAGTCCTTGATTTGTAAAGTTTGCAATTGCTTCTCACTCCACCGTTCTATTTCTTTCTTCCAGTTATATTGGTCGGAAGAGAATGCAAGTGGATCACCCGGAGAAGGCTGTGCCTAATATACACAACATAGTGGAAGCAGACTATTCATATTGGACACTAGGCTATATGATATCATTACAAGGTGCAGAGAAGCTTTTGAAAGCAGAACCACTGAAGAGGATTTTGCCAGTGGACGAGTTTCTTCCGATCATGTTCAATAAACACCCTGTGTAAGTGTACCCTACCCAGTGCAAGTACACACTCATAACATGAATTTCTGCACAGGAGTTTTGCCTTCTTTGTTTTTCTTGACATTACCCTCTCATCCACAGGTCTGATTATATGGAACAGTTTAAAACCAGGGACCTGAAGGCATTTTCAGCCGAGCCTCTTCTTGTGTATCCAACTCACTACACGGGCGACAAAGGCTACATCAGCGACACTGAGACCTCCACAGTGTGGGACAACGACAAGGTCCGTACAGACTGGGACAGAGCACGTTCAGGAAAAACTGGGGAGCAGGCTGAGATCAGCACTGAGGCCCAGAACTCAGATGTGCTCCAGTCGCCTTTGGACAGTACAGCACGGGACGAGCTATGAGAGGAACTGAATGAGCCTCTCAGCATTTTACAAACCACCATGTTTCAACTTCGATACTTTTGATTTTTGCATCACAGCAGGGATGTGACATCAGAGTTTGATGGAGGATTTAATTTATCCAGATGTGACAAGTTAATAATGGGAACAGGTGTGTCTTATGTTATCTGTTTTTAGTTTTTACTATATAAAAGGCACTAGACTTGCCATTTGGAGTGGCATTTGCAGTACCCAACTTCTGTCTGTCATACAGAAATTAACCTTTTAGCAAAGAATTCATTTGGATTGTAACATTTCAGTCATCAAGCAGTTAACTTTGTCCTAATTTGAGTTTGTACTGTGAAATGCTTTTTTTTCAAAATATTTCAAGATGACGAATGCAAAATCAAGACTTTCGCAGACATTCATGTCTTACATCAAACCTTAATCATTCTAAATGTGTTGGTCCAAGAGGAGAAACATCTGCATGTCTTTTGCTTTGATCTTTAGTATTTTGTCCTTTTACACTTCATATTTGTGTATTTTGAATAATCATAAGCCAACACTTAAGATATTTGCAGTAGAGCTTTACCAAAGCAACAAAAAACAGTTGCACTCAACTCAGAATCACAGATTTACAGACTGCTGTAGAGTATATACCAATGCTGTTCATTATTTCTGTTTCCTTTGTCGCCACTTTGGGATTTTTCCATACTAATGCTGCCAACCCGCTGTTGACATGGTTATAGACGGGACAACCCATTGTACACGCCTCAGACTTGGTGGCTTGGGAGTAACATGGTTATAAATGCCCTTTTAAGTTCCCTCGAAAATAACCCACCCAACCACATCCAAACGCACATTAGTCTCCACCTCTTAATCACTTTTAGTTAAATCTCAATCTGAGCAAATTGGGTGAGTGAAACCTGATGAATGGCCCATGCAAAAGAGAATACAAACAACATAAAGTTTTGTATCAAGTTGCTTTTTACAGATAACGTATTTATTCTGTTATGTTTGGCCTCACATGGCTTAACACTTAATCTCCCAGGAAGTTGATTTTTGTAGTATTAACAGGAGCCGTTCACCCATGGATCTTGCACGAAAATGATGGTGCATTGTGCCAACAAAAAATAAAATGTTTTATTTTTAAAAAAGTTGAATTTGTGATTACTGTGATATTGCATATTATCATGCTAGTGTAACCAAATATTCTCTGTTAATGTTCATGCAACTTTAACTTGATGGTTGAATTCTGTAGCCAGTTACAAAATAGTGTGAACAGACAAAAGATAGGAGGGCCCACTTCATTTATAACTTTGTTCTTTAGAATAAATTTGTCACAGATAATGTTGATGTATTATTGTGACAGAGGTTTAGTATTTTGAATGGGATGCTTCTACTTCCAGTAACTGTTTATTGATACCTTTTTTGCACCTCGTATGCACTCTGAACTACATGTGGATCTCTCAAAACGGCGGTGAGACAAAATATTGCATTTATACCTAATTCATTAGTGTATGTCATGAGTTTGCCCTCACTTGTTTTAGCTTTAAAAGGTGTCATCGTTTTACTGACACTCTGCTTCAAGTGTGAAGCTGTGAGGCAACAACAAACAACCCAATACAGAACAAATCAGTTGTAGAGTATAAACTCCTCTGTTGATTAAGTGAAGAAGAACTTGATTTTATTATGTATTCTGATGTAGTACAGATGACGTATCAGCTGTTTTGTTACACCAATACCTGCCAATATCAAGGTGAAATGTCTGTTATGAATGTCACATATCTGTAATCTGTCAATACATACATGATATCCAACCTATTTGCACTTCAACGTCCACTAAGGCCATATATTCTTTAACTAAAATGACACAATCTAGTAACACAGTGGCACCTTCTGACTATGTGTGGTTTGATAGCGTAGGTGGGGCCTAGAGTGACAGCAAGATACACTTCCTCTTACCATGGTGGTGAAAAGATTGGCCAACCTCCACTCTATCAGAGGGCGATCATTTTGTGCGCACAAACAGCAGAAAGCTCAGAGCTGCATGCTTATGATTTATGTGTCAGTGTGTGAAGACATTGCACTGCAGATTTCCGGCCCCCCACCCCCACCCCGCTCCCCCTCAACTGAACTGTTCATCTGACCTTAAGGGCTTAAGATGATGTGTGAGTAGTGTTGGTAGAGTCCAGCTCCTGTGGTAATAGTGTTGAAATGGAAGATCAAGTGGAAAATAAGGATTTCTCTCAAGTCACAGGTGAGTACAAAGAATGTGATTTTTTTTGTTGTTGAGGAAGAGTCACCTTTCGCTTTGTACAGATCCGTTACTTATCATGTTATATGTACCTTAAAACTTTTTTAGTTTCTTTACTTGTTGGGATTCTTTTTAAATAGATGAATATTCTCTCGCTGTGTGCTGACTTGAAATTTGCTGACATTGCTGTTGTGCCATAATGACAGAGGTATTGCATGTGGGTGTTTGCACAATGTGCCTGGATATGCCTTTGTTAATGCTGTGTAGCATCCTCCTAGTCAAAGGAGTATTGGTGAACTTCCTGAACTCTCTCACTGTTTTGACACATTTCTTGTTCTGTCTTTTTTGTGTGACTTCTGTATTTGTATTTAAAAAGATAAAGCTGTCTTTAATCTTTGCAAAAAGCCTAGAATAGAATATTTACTTCAGATCATCAGTGAGACTGATGTGCCGGTTATTGAAACTTCACATCTAAGTTCTGCTTTATGCTCGTAAGTTCCGAGAAACATCAGGAACTTTTCACAATGCAACTTAAATTCCTGAATTTTAAACATATATTGCAGCAAACAAAAACATGTGAAAGTTTTGTCTCTGATTAAGAAGAACTTGACTCCGTCACTTTAATACTGAAACATTGCTGGTGTGAAAAACAAGAACTCTATGTTCATTATGAGACGTGACACAAATTGCAAGCAGGATGTGGTTACCAAAATGGAGACGTGTCTGAGAGCAAGACTGCTTTTTCTCGTTTGTTGTAAGTCCTCGTCAGAAATGTCCATTACATAGTGGGAGTCCAAAAGGTTGAAGCTTCATTATCAAAACGCACCATTTTGTTCCGCATTATATTTTAGGTAACATTCAGTCCGACAACTGTTTTTCTCAGAAATGTAAAGGAAATGCTCTCCTTCAGGAGAGGAACTAAGTCTCATTACCTTACTTATTCTTTTTTTTTTTTTTTTTGCACAATCATAATGCATGTTTTCTTATGTTTCTCTCTGAAAGTATATTGTTATGTTGTACATTATACATTTAGCTGATGCCTTATGTTGAGCAGCTATGTAGTAGTGCAGAGGTAAAATAATGTATGCCTCAATAGTCACATCACCAACATGTCAAGGGTGTCAGGTTGTCCACAAGAAAGAAGGTCAGAGCTACGTGGTTTATTCATCATTCCAACCTACGTCTATCTGTTTGTTTTATGGCATTGTAAAAGAAATAAAACAATTTGGGCATCTGCAGTCTGTTCGCATATGCAGAACTTAATGCTGCTTTTATTTCTTCATACAAGCTTTTAAAGGCTCTTGTTTGGTCTTAAAATTCTTACACTTCTGTTTATAGAAAGAGAATATTTGCGTTGTCTTAGATAGTGAGATAATAGTGATAATGAGATAGTGTCAGAAGGTCTGTGTAGCCTGTGTTTGATGGTGAAAATCACATTTCAGGATCTCAAATCCACAATTGTGTTATGTATTAAATAAACCATGTTAATACATCATGTATCTAAGCTTTTCCAATTTCTCATTTCAGATGTGAAGAAGGTGCATCATAAATCTGAAACCAAGCGATACAGTGAAATCTTCAGAGACTTTGATAATCTTGATTTGTCTTTAATTTCTTCGTAAGTATTATACACTTAAAAATGAAACAGTGCTACCAAGTGTTTGTCTTGTCTTGCTGCAGCTTGTTCAGTTGGATCCTAATACTGTGACGGAAAAAAAATGCGGTTAGTGAGGCGTCATTCAAAGATGCTTTAAGCTTGGCTGGTAATAGGAAACCATACAGGATGAAACGGTTCAGATCCATTTGTCAAAGCCACCGTTATTATTGCATGCACTGGCAACATGTTCTTTATCATGTTATTTTTATCTAAATCCAGTTTTGTGCCAACCACTGGAAAAGGCTCCTTTTGTAGAACATCCACCCAAACCTCATCACCATTGCTGTGAAGTGGCATTGACTATTAAAGTAGAAGTGCAGTAAATGTACCTTAAAATGTACATAAGGCAATTGTCTGTCTCCTACATCTGTCTGGCAGAAAGTGTTTACATGTAGTATGTTCCTCAACAAACCCTGAGCCTTTTTAGGTATTGCTATTTGTGTATGTTTCTCAATACATTATTTTTATATTCAGTGCAGAGGAGTATCTGCTAGCAGCAGACGTTGACTCACAGTCCATCATAGAGTCCATCTCTACAGGAAGGGGAGATCTCACAGAGCAACAGGAAGTGTCTGTAAGGAATCAATACTCAAAATTAATATAAGAAATACTTATGTCTGGTTGACTTGAATTGTTGTACTTGTTGAAATTACTGATCTCACTGACGTCAGAAACAGTGTTGATTTTTTAGGTAACCACTTACAGAATACTGTAGATGTGTCTGGAGGGAGATCAGTGATGCCTTAAAAGAGTAAAAGTCTTTGTGAAAATACTTGTTGTCAACAGATTCGTGCTGAGGCCAATGACGTGGATGAAAACCAACCAGGTATGATTTGTGTGATGGGTAGAGAGAACAAAGACAGTGTGGAGTTGATATAAACTGTAAAACTCTGCTCACTTGGAAACACTATCTACACTGAATGTTATAACCAGTCTGTGAATTAGATAGTTATTGTTGTGGTTAAGGTTACTGATTTGATTATCAGCTTATCTCAACACCAGATCATGAGTGATGATGTCAGTTGTGACATTTAATAGAATATTTTCACCAATCTTTACTTCAGCGAAATTAGCGGTGAGATGTAATTGCCCTGCTGTAACTAGATTAGGATAAAGGGACGGGATTAAAGCAGGAGACAGCTGCTCTCAGTTTTTACCTCAGAGCAGCAGAAGACAGAGGGGTCTACCTAAAGAAGGAGGTGTCTGTGTTAAGCAGGCTATAGCAGTTAAAACAGGGGAGACAGAGAAAAGGACGAGACTGTCACTGTCAAGTACTCCAACCTCAGTTTGATTCCAACTACAGGCCACAGCACAAAGTGAGAGATTAGGAATTAGAGAGACAGATGGTGTTTAAAGCACAGTGGACATAAAAAAGTAGAAACAATTTTTCTAATTTCTCACTGTAAATGTCTCCTTAAGATCTTTTGGCTTCAAGTCCAAACCTGTCTAACCCTGTTGAACGTGGTCACTAATTATGTATCTTGTTAAATGTAATTCCTGCTATCAATCCACAAAAATACCAGGTAATTTGTGTACGGGTACATTTCATATAATTGAATCAAAAGATAATCAATGCTCACTAAGCACATTACTGGAACATGCTCTTTAGCAATCTGGTTTCATTTGTTTCCATTGGTTGGAATTGGACCTTCCCCCCTGCTCGGTCACACACCAGGCGGTAAACCTCAGTCGATGCTCCTCTAAAGCCTGTCACTCTGAAATCTGGACCTGATGAGGATAATCCCCAATCCAAATGCAGGCGGCCATAGCCATGGAGCAGCAAAGAATCTGCGCAGAGGCCAATTTCTGTCCTCAGAGCTCTTCCTGAAACAAAACAGAGAGGAAAGGCAGAAAGGAAAGAGAAGTCAACCTTGGCACACAATCTGCCTGCAAATCCACCATTCTTCTGGAATTGCCTGTTCTTTCTTGTACATTTTACTTGAATATAGGGAAGAAAAGATCACCCTGCTTTGATTTTTGGGGATTTTGGCCTCCCTGCAAAAGAGCAGATTAGAATGTCTGAGTGGGGAACTTGAAAGAAAAGTCGTTGCATTCTTTCTGGCAATGTATGCTTGCGCCGTTAAAAACATTGCTGAATACTTTAAACAGCAATGTGGACTGTGAGAAGAAGTTCCTGAAGTGCATCTCTTGCTCTGACGTTTGGCTACAGGAGAAAATCAAGATCTCTTTGAATAGATTTTGACATTTATTTGGAAATGTTGTGAAGTGGAACACAAAGATAAAGAGGAAAAGAGAAAGTTGTGTGGGGCGAGAGATCATGTGATTGTCATGCATACATCGTGTTGGTATGCGGCAAGGTGGAAGAACCACAGCGGTAGTTGTCATATCAACGCCCTGTCTGCCTGACCACAGTAGAGCTTTGACATGACAGTGTCTGATACTACAGACTGGTACTGAGTGGTGTTGTTGACTCTGCGCTCACCGCTCGGCTTGTCTCTTTGTAGCTGACTAGAAGTGAACAGGTGTGAGAGGGAGGGGCCAGGCAGAGAGAGGAAGAGGGGAGAGAAGGGAAGTTATTAACAAAAGCTGTTTGTACTGGGTTCATAGAAACTTTCCTCTCTCAGGTGACATCCCATGTGTGTCTACTGTAAGACTTGAGACTGATTTTTGCCAACAAACAACAGTATACATCCATTGTACTTTCATGCAAGAGAAACGCTTAATGTGCTGAAACCTACTGGAAACCACAGGACCTGTATTCTGATGATGCAGCTATATGATCTGCCATATGCAGTCAATGTTTCCTGTTTTGGGTTTGTGTATACCTTTTTTTAAGTGACATTTGTTTGTTTTTTTAGAATATTTTTGATTGTCTGAGAAAGTCTAGGAGCCTGGGGATTTCCCCTCTAGAGTAGACAGGTGTTTCTTTGAGTCTGGGGACTGTTTGAGTCCTCCAGGAGTGACGAGCTGTGGGGTGTAACCCAATGGACACTGTGTGATCCCTGGGTCCAGCTCCAAGTGTGCGGAGCCTGAAGTGATGCTGATGTACTCCCTCTCAGCCCAAGATGCAGACCTGGCCCTTTGTCGCTGTGATGATGGAGTGGAGACGGCGCTGCAGTACACCAAGATGTGGTGCCGCTACGCCAAAGACCTCTTGGTCTGGATGGAGAAAAGAATCAGCTTGGGTAAGTGCACATGCTGCTGAGAAAAGGAAACAGTAGCGTGACATGTAAATGATTGTGATAACATATCTGTGGTAACTCTATCAAAGCATCTGTGCCTATCATGTTAATGCATTTGAATATAAACTGCACACAAAAACAAATTTGATGCAGTGTGTATACAATGCAAATATATACTGCTTGTACAACAGAGAATCCAGTGCATGAAAATCCTCTTATGCACTATGCTGTCAATTGTTATAGAAAAGTATCATCATTTATTTGTTTTAAGTGTTGGCTTTTTATCATTTTGTATAAGTACCTGCTACTTTTTAAAAATTATTTCTTATAGAGTAAGAGCTGTTGTGTATTGATTCAATTTGGAACTGTAATTAGCACCAGCAACATGACCTTAAGACACCCATGTATTCCTAGAAAAGTCTGATATATATAGACATTACAACAGTAGTCAGCAGGCCTCAGGAAAGCAGAGCCTTGCTTTATATTGTCCATCAATGAAGAGCCAATACTTTATGCTTGTGAGAGAGTTGATTTGTGTGGTAAAACACAATGTTGTAACCTGCAATAACATGGTCTGTCTGTATTATTTCCCTCCTTGAGGGCGTTTACGGGTAGTGAAGTAAACTCGGTGAACTACACACAGTAGAGAGAGAAAGGATTAGAGGGCAGATTAACAGGGCAGAGCAGGGTAATAAAGGAGACGGGGTGCAGTTGGAGTCCATTGACACTGATTATCATCGTATCAGCCTGCACAGGTGCCCAGTGCCCACACTGAGATGCTTAGCATGAAAGTCGATTGGCATCAAACAAAACAGGAGAGTGCTGCTCAGCTGTGTGAGCTCCTTGTTAGGCAATAGCAACAGATGAGTAATGCTGGGTGGAGCTCAGCCCAAATTACTGTGGATTACACATATTAGAGCAACACTGTAAGATCCCTAATAGCAACAGTATTGTGTCTATTTTAAAAAAGAGTAGTCAGATCAAGAACCATTGTCAGAGATTTGCTAGAATCAGGTTATGACCCGTAAGGTTTCAGAGCACTCTGGTTATCTACAGACCATTTCATAGATCCAGTCGTAAACATTGAAAACAAATGGGTATGTGTACATTTCCTTTTTTTAGTTCTTGCTTGTGTCAAAAGAGACCAAAGCTGTTATTAAGCAAATCAGTTCCACTGATGAGGTCAAAATGGACGACCAGCTCAGGAGGTTTGATAAGCGTTCAGTAAATGTCAGGGCTATCTGAAGGGACACAGAGAGTTATATCACTGAGCTGGTCCAAAATGGAGCTTCAAGCATCATATCGAGACTACACACTAATGGCAGAAATCAATCATCTTGTTTCAGTCCACTGTCCAATTCTACTTGTCTTGTCTTGATGTTCTGTATCTTGTGAGTAATGTAAGCTGATAAAAAAAACATATTTTTTGTTGACAGAACAAGAGTTTGCCAAAAATGTAATCAAGACAGCTGAAGGAGCAAAAGTCAATGTGGGGCAGCAGGTACAGCTGTGTTACAATAGAGTTGTGTTTGTAACATTTTAATTCTCTTAGCTATATTTAGTATAGGAAAGCTGTCTAAAGTTGTCCTTGCCTTTGAAGGAAATGATGCCCCTACAGTACATCTACACGATGGCGCTAGAGCAAGACATCAAGAACAGTTTAACTTCTAGAAAGACGTCAGAACTGCTACAAAACCGCTGTCACCAAGTATGGAAGTCCACACACACACATACAAAATGTTTGAGTTTCAGTAAATTCTCTCTGTCTTTTAGAGGCGGGCGGGTATGTAGCCATGACTTTGTGTTTAATTCAGTATCTCTGTCCCAAAGGCCTTGGCTGCCAAGAAGAATGAGATCGACAAGTGGCGCAGAGAGTTTAAGGAGCAGTGGGCAAGAGAACAAAGGAGGATGGTAAGTGAATTAGGAATCTTGTTTATGTCTGAAGTTGTGCTCAGTTTATTACACTGTCAAAACTAATTTACTCAACGTTAAGACATTCTAACAGCCTGGATGCCTGAACAAGCATCTAAAGCAAACATATTTCCCTCTGTGATAAACGTATCAGTCTATTATGGCCTTGTTGATTTCCGCTGAAAAGATATTAGACTGCACATGAGTCACACAATAAAAACAAACTCATCTGTGTTTTTTTTCCTTCTGTCCCCCTGGCGTGTTTTCAGAACGAAGCAGTGACGGCTTTTAAAAAGGCTCGTCAGCAGTACTTCCAGCGCAGTGATGAGCTAGAAAAGGCTAAAGCTGTTTCTGCTAAAGCTTTAGACGACACAGCTGGAATCAAAACACTGGATAAGAGGCGGAAGTCCAAGGATGACGCCCAGACAAAGGTGAATGTCTCCTTAATGCACTATATTAATATAATATGTAGACATGTAGTTTGAGTGCATTTTACCACAGAAATAATCCTGGATATTATAATTTTTCTCTCAGTGTGTTTATGGGGTTTAGCAATACATTTGAAGAAACATGATGTTGATTTGTGGTAATTTAGCAAATATCAGGTAATCTCTCTGTCTCCTCCAGGTGATGGAGGCAGAGCTTCTGTACAGACATTGTGTGACTGACGCCAAGATCCGCCAGGATGACTTAGTAAAGGTCAAAGAGAGAATTATTTCCCACATTCGCAAGCTCATCTGTCAGGGAGACACTGTGCTCAAGGAGGTTGGTATACAATCGAGGAAACTAAGCATCTGTCTTCCTGTCAGCTTGTTTTTTGGATTGGGTATTCACTGCTGCAGTTTCCAAGTATAATTGGTTAAATGTGGTTATGGTACAAACATAGAACATGTAGTAGTAATGTCATGCATTTATTTTAGTCACAAAGTAAACCACTATGTAAACATTTATAGCAGCATTAACTGAAAATACTTGTTTTGGAAGAAAGGTTGTATAAAATGACACATATTTGCATATTTGTTATTAGATGAAAGTAAACCATGTCTCCACCCCCACTTCTTCACCAATAAGTGCATTCATTTGTTTGAATTTATCTACTCAAGCAGTGCTTTATTGTTTGTCACTTTGCCTCTATAATGGTATAAAACAAAGGAATTACTTTTGTAGAATTTCTACACATCAGTCATGTTTTAGTACAGTACCAGTCAAAAGCTTGAACACACCTTCTCATTCACATTGAATGAGACCAGTCAAACCTTTGACTGGTACTGTACATTAAAAGCAGCCTTTTTCTTTTGTGTTGAGGTTAACACTTCTAGCAATGATGGAGATTTGAAAGTAGATCGATACGCAAAGCAGTACTCTGACATTATTTATCACACTTGTGCAGCTATTCGTTGATAAATTAGCTTGTCTCCTCTCTGCATCAGGCCACAGTCAACATGTTTTACTACCAGCGGCAGCAGACCGAGCCCGTCCCCCTCGGCTATCACAACCTGGAGTTGACATGCAGGTCCCTGGAGCCTGGCGAGCCCTACATGTCCTACATCCTCAGCAAGCATCTCCCCGAACAACCTCTCCAAATCTTTACCTACCAGGAGTATGTTCCTCAGTGCAAAGGGTATGCCAAACTTACCTATGACTGTCTCCGCTGTCATTTTGGCTGGATATAGCGTTTTAATAAAAGCATAATGTAAGTGTTTAAGGCCTGAAATTAAACTTAATATCAAGTCAAAACAAGAAGGTAAGTATTTGTGAAAATGTTTTAGAAAGAAAAACTGTAAATGTTTCTGTGTGCTCAACTCTTCATTAAATAGTTCATACATTTCAAGTGGGATAAAAGCAGAAAAGATTGCTTCACATCCACTGGGTATACAATTAGCATGCACTTCTGCTTCCACTTTCTTCATTTAAATGACTGTCAGAATTATTTTTATCTTTTAGGAACAAGCGAAAAACCAGCTACCCTCTCAGCTCTCTGCAGGACTCTTCACCTCTGACAGATGATAGTCCTTCCAGACGATACAGCGATGGCAGTAAGGACTCCCCATGATTAAACCATGATTAAATAATGTATGTGCTTTAATTCAATTTTTATTGTCTTTTGTGTTTTGGTGCACTTAAGGAAGAACAGGTTACAGTGACAGTGAGAGTTTTGGAGGCAGTTTGGAATCCCTGTCCAGCCCTGGTAAGCACAACCCTGCATTTGTTTCTTTACTTTCACATGCATATAAAAACGTTTCAATTATAAACATGTTTCTTTTCCCCTCTACTGTGTCTCTGTTCTACGGGAATGCATCATTGAAGCTCACACTAATAGGAGGCTGCCTAAAACCGCATCCGCTTTGACAATGTCATCAGACGACATGGACGAACGGGATGTGGCGTCAGAATCAGGTTTGTTGTTCCCTTTTTATACCTCTATAACCCCAATCAATGCCATGGGAAATCAACTACAGCATTCTATCCTCTCCCTTTACAGAATACTTTGATGGTCAGCCAGTCAAAGTGCGCACTCTTTCACGAGCTGCGCTTACACACCGACTCAGGAAGATGAAGAGCAAGATGGTCAAATGCAAACAGTGTGAAAACTACATTGTTGTCAATGGGGTTGAATGTGAGGAGGTATGAAATAGGAGATATTTACAGTTACGACATTTTTAGAAGAACAGCAGAACATAAACGGTTCTGAGCAAGATTGCTAATGTCCTCTGTCCCGTTCCTGTCCCACCTTTAGTGCGGGCTGGCTTTGCACAGGAAGTGCATGGAGGTGTGTCCGCTAGAGTGCGAGCACAGGAAGGGGACCGTGTTCGGAGTGGACCTCTCTCTGCTGTCTCACGACCGTCCAGAAGATGTGCCCTTTGTGGTGATGCTCTGCACGTCTGAGATTGAGAGCCGAGCTCTCTCGGTCCAGGTATTATTTACCATCACAAACGCCCGCAATGTAGAAAAAAGACAATTAAGTGTTAGTTGAGGTTTGATAACAGTTTGCTTCTTTTGTTTTTCTCTGAGGGGGTGTATCGTGTGAGTGGGTCCAAGCCCCGCATCCAGAAGCTCTGTCAGGCCTTTGAGATGCAAAAGGAGCAGGTGGACCTCTCTGACCTTTCCCCGCATGACATCACCTCGATCCTTAAGCACTTCTTCAAGGAGGTACAGGAGTCATTGCCAAGTGAACGTCACTGAATGAATGAGGCTGATTATAAGAGATGTTAGTGTCATAGCTTTTCTCTCTGGTCTCAGTGAGTAACCTTTCTGTTCCTCACTCTCTTCCAGCTCCCAGAGCCCTTACTAACCTTTGACCTGTACAATCATTTCACCACGGTGGGAAAGACCATTCAGCACCTGAATGAAAAGGAGCCGACACCAGACACTAACGAGACAATGGACATCATTCTCAACCTGCAAAAGCTACTACAGAAACTCCCTCCATATTACTACAACACCCTGCAGCACATGATGTCTCACCTGCAAAAGTGAGCATGCAGCAGATTTACAGACCCTCCCAGTAGATTAATGGCGAATTTTCATGATTCTTGAATGTGTCTGCTCTCTGTCTTCACAGAGTTTCAGAGAACTACGAGAACAAGATGTCCCCGAGTAATTTGGGTATTGTGTTTGGGCCGACACTATTGCGCCCTCTTGTGTGTACAGACATGTCAATGATTGCCCTGCTGGAAACCAGTTATCAGGCTGTACTTGTTGAGTTCCTCATCACACACCATGATGAGATTTTTGGCCTTCATCGGAGACCCAGTACGCCTCCTCCCCCAGCACCCACTGCACCTCTCCCAACCACCCCTCCCAAAGCTTCTTGTGCCCAGGATGGGGAAGTTTACACCAGCTCGGAACATGAAACCAGAGAGCGGCCACACTCACTAGAAGTAAGTACTGCAGTGACAAATCATTCAGCTCAAACACAGACTTAGTGTTTAGTGCTGTATTTGAGTGTGCAGGATTGTTACTGGCCTCATAAGTGCAAAATATTTTAATAGTAACATTTAACTGCTACTACAGTTTATAAAGGATCAGAAGCAGTTGTTGGCATACACATAGGTTAGAGGGAGTTTGTGCCTGAGCTACTTTTCCTAATTAATTGTTGTTGTTTTAAGAGCCTTAGCACCTGGCACCTTAACCTCATGTTCATTCTGTCAGGATTAACACGCTGCGGCTGCTACTGCTGCGGCTGCTGCGGCTGCTGCTGCTGCTGCTGCTGCTGGTACTACAATTTCTCCTGCTCTCTGGTCTCCTGCATAACCTTCTGTCAAGCTGTACTATGTGGAAAATTCACTGCTATTGCTTATAAACAGAAAATATTTTACCCCACTGTGGACATTTACAGTGGCTGTACCAAGTGGATTAGAGACACAAACGTAAAATGATCTGTCCTTCGGGTGAGTTGAAAAGGTGGAAAATAGGGGCTACTTAATCTCCTGCAATTATTCCTATTACTATAAAAGCGGCTGAATCATCCAGTAATAATTACTGGCCTTTCCCAGTAAGAATCATTATCACATACTGTAATGCTGCAGTATTTCAGGTTTAGACGTGGTCTGTAAACACTTGCAGAAATCCACCACTCAACTTGTGTCATTCCAACAGAGTCGAGCAATCAAGAGAGAGTCAAGCGAGGGTTATATATCTGACAAGTCTTCATCCAATGAGGCGGTGGACCAGCTCAGCCCAGAAGCCAATGAGAGAGCAGGTAGGCGGGACGTAGTAATAGAGCAGCTATGCCTGACAAGAACAGGTGAACAAGATAACGATATAATTTAATTCATAGTGTTGATGTCTTATGCAGTTTGTAGATGTTGGGCTTTTTAGTTATTGGTATAATGAGTTATAGATCATCATGTCCTCTTGTATGTTTGCTGCTTAAGGACATGTTTTAATTAATCCTTCTGGAGATCTTGTTGTTTACTTTATTTCTCACAGACAGGTGATTTGTTCGAGCTTACGGTTACTCAGTATCTTCCTAAACAGCAGATAAAGTGGGTGCAGAGTGCCTCAAGGGTGTGTTGTTCAATTTTTTTTTCCTCAAGTTATTTATAGAAATAAGACTTCTTTCTATTTTTTCCACTGACATAGTCATTTGTAAAACTGGGGGAGTCAGATTACCCAGCTGAGTCTGAGGTTTTATCACTTCTTTGCTTGCTTTGCTCTTACTGTAGCTCTTAGGTGCTTTCTTCTTTGTGGCTACAAAACCAAGCAGCTTTAAAGCTTCTTTTCACAATCGAACACTTGAATATATCAACCTCAAATGCAGAATAGTAGAATTAGTTTTGAATTTGGAAATCATGACTATTTTCTTTCAACCATAGTTCCTAAATGAAGCTGCACATGGTCTTGAGAAGTCTGTGAATCATCTTGAGTAACTGGGTCATGAGTTCTGGAAAGAGACATTACTGTTGAGTTTTTCGAACATATTTTTTTTAGCTTTGAGCGCCATGAGTCGAGTGCCATATTCAATTGAATTCAATTTATTTTCTATGGCCCAAAATCACAAATTACAAATTTGCCTCAGAGGGCTTTACAATCTGTACACATATGACATTCTCTGTCCCGGGACCCTCACATCGGAGCAGGAAAAACTCCCCCAAAAAACCTTTAACAGGGAGAAGAAGGGACGAAACCAACAGAGGAGGATCCCTCTCCCCGGATAGACAGAAGTACAATAAATGTCCTGTGTACAGAATGAACAGCATAACAGAGTTAAAACACATTCAATATATATGACAGAAATGATTCATATAATGAGAGTAGGCATGATGAAAAAGTTACGACTACCAAAGATAACAGCAGCAGTGGATGTAATAGAATAATCATGATAATAAAAGCAGTAATGGTATTGGCAAGTAATAGCAATGCAATTAATAATAATAGGAGTAGCAGTAGGTGTCAGACAAAACCACAGTCCAGATATATAGAGTCAAATTATATTCAAGAGAAGGCAGATACCAAAACCAGGCAACTCATTCCCAAAAAATTTACTTTGAAATTTACAACTATAGCTAAGAGGAAAAAAATGAGTTTTTGATGTTAGGGTGAACTTTCCCTTGACGTTTTCAGTCAAAGTATTGCTAGATATTGCCAAGTTAAGGTTCTGAAAACAATATGCTGGGAATGCCAAGTTTATCTTAATCAATAAGCTGTGTTTGTATAACTTTTATGAATCACATGTGTGCTCTCCCTCTTCCGCCTCAGTCTTGGCTATGAGAGGAGCATCGAGCAATCCTCAGGGTGAGCCGATGGGGGAACCAAACTCCGATTTGGGGACCCAGCCACACTATCGCTTCACCAGACAGCCTGTGAAGTATTACCGGCATCATAACCCAGGAATCCGACTCCCCAACCCAGGTTGTGCAGCCAGACCGCCTGCAGCACCAGCAAGAGGATGTGCAGGGAGTGCAGACAGCAGCCGCAGCTCTTCTCCAGAGCCAGGGACACAGAGACTTTCCCAAAACTTAGGCGTCCACTTTGAGAACACCCTCCAGCCCCACCAGGCCACCGTTGCCGCAGAGAATACAGTGGACATCCCACTGAGTCCCCGCGAGGTTGTCCAGTACATGCTGGGACTGGACTCAATATTTACATCAGCTGTAACCACAACATCATCCAGTACAACACAGGAGTCTTCTCAGGAGGTGGCATCTGGGAGTCGAGCTACTCAGAGCATAAATCTGCCCAACGACAGACAGAGAGCTGGACAGAGTCAGGCTCTGTGTCAATCACCAAAGACACTTCCTGTTGAGCGCAACCTGACCTTACCAGCACAGAAGATCCTGTCTGGCCTGAAGCTGAGACGCAGCCACTCAGGGAAGGACGAGCAGCTGTTTGTCTGAGGAAAGATAGAAATCTCCAGACAGTTCACTGAAATACATTCACACACGCTGGAAGCTTTATGGTGTGTAACCACTGTCAAGATTCATGTCGTTTTTTTTTTATTATTAAAATGCTGTCATATTTTACACACAAGTATCTATACCCAAAAATGTAACTGTCTTCAAAAATGTACTGATGAAAGTTCATTGACCTTAAAATGAAATGCTTCAAACTCTCATTCGAGTCACTCTTTAAGGAAACACAGTTGAAAAGTTCAGACTTGATGCCACAGAATTATTGTTCCTCTCTAAGATTTTGATCTGTTGACCATCCAGCTGTTTAATATCCAGACCAGACGAGAGAGGTTCACGTATTTATCAGTTTTTAAATATCTCTACTGTATTTGAATGTAACAACCAGGTGGTTTGAGTTTTCAGATTAAGTGATGCAAACTAGCACATAAGTATCAAGTTTTTGTTT
Organism: Ophiodon elongatus; assembly: GCA_016806645.1. NCBI lineage: Eukaryota > Metazoa > Chordata > Actinopteri > Perciformes > Hexagrammidae > Ophiodon > Ophiodon elongatus. The sequence continues at coordinate 2,622,460 of JACSYO010000671.1, read as the reverse complement.
TATGTCCTGAACAAACAATAATGAAATGCAGCTAAATACAAATGCCATCAAATATTGTATTTTTAAGATAATATTATTGAAATATGATTGATGAGATTGATATATTTGTTGTGCTTTTTGAATGTTTATAGGCTTCAGATTGAACATATATACCTTCGTTGGAGTCACAGTGAAGACATCTTAACACTGATATGTCATCTTAGTTTCATGCACCTTTTCTGTTTTGACACAGGGGGGCGGTGTCCTCCCAGTGTGGGTGGAAAACATGCCAGACACAATAGAGGAAGGGCAATAAACCGCTTGTTTTTAATTGCATGTTTTGAGATGTCACTTTTCCTCCATCTAGATTAGCTTTTTTCCTCCATAGGCCTCTTTCAGTTTAGAGTAAAATGGCATATAAAGTGAGGTAACATTTCCTGATGTCTAGATGGAATTATGGTTGACTCTTACTGTTCTCATCTTCATTTGTCTTTGTCCTTTTCATAATATTTGGCCAGAATCAGGCAGTTTGAGCATATAATGAAACATTTGCGTGACAATAGATTCCTGTTTCCCATGTGGATAGAGAGAGAGTAATGTATCACTCGGTATCAACTGCGCCCTTTAAAAGTCTCCGTCTAACCTTGAACACAAATGCAAAAGATCATCCTTGTCTGAGTTATCAATAGGCTGCATCATCGCTCATCTTCCCCTCATCATCTCCCGTACCTTCTCCCTCCCTCCCTCCCTGTCTGTCCATCTCCTCCCTCTGCGCCTTTTTACGCACAAAACAAGTCAGAGCGCACACACGACTGGCGGAGAAAACGGGAGAGACAATAGACAATAGTTTGGGTCATCATGGTATTTGGATTTTTACCGTAGGTAACATGCGCGCCGGACGGTGAGATACAGGTGAACAACCGATCTATGAACGCGTCTGTCCTTTCACTGGCCGAAAGTTTCTCCAGGTTTTAATGTTGCCAACCGAGATTTCAGGAGGAGTGTGTTTCACCTCAAGGTAGGATTCCGTAACTCAAGAACAGGTTGTCAGTGAAGGCTGACTTGTGATTTCAAAATCATGTTGCCGCTTGAATTGATGTCTGTCTCTTATTCCTACATCAACGCTGGCGGAGATCCAACATTATTTTGTGTTTTTAAAAAAATGCTCAGGTTAAAAAAGAAAATACAATGAAGTCACAGTGACCTTGTTATCTGATAAATTATGATTTGGGATTTGGTTTGGGAATCCAAACAAACAGAAGGGAACCGATTGTATTACCGGTTGGGTTTCAGAGATTGCCTGATTCTTATCGTGGATAATATTTAATTATGACATTCGTTTACAGCTGTTTTATGAGGAATCACAGCCAGTTGTTGAACCAGAACAGACTCTCAACAACTCACCACGGTCTTTTTTCTTTTCATAGCACGAGGGTAGTCCAGCCATTTCAACGGCTTTTTAAACTTAAGTTTCATAACTAACAGATTTCCTCTGCTCGAGAAAATCGTCTTACTGTTTCTTTGAATGTCAATCGTTACAGTGCGCTTTGACATCAACTTCATAGACCGATTTATTGATCCTTCTGGTCCTCATATGATATGGCAATTATGCTTCCTTTAATTAAAGCTCCAGGTGAACTGCAGCAAAGTTAATTAATTTTTGTTCCAACATTTTTATTTCGGTAATCATTATCAGAGTGTCAGGCTGTTAATCTCAACAAGTAATTATCGATGCATTACACAAATATGTCAGTAATGTATTCAACCCGCAATTAGGCAAAAACATTAAATCAGATTAGCTGTATTTACATAATTCCTTTGTTTTATTTTATTATTTAATTTTCTGTGGCAGTGGGACAATTACCTGATATTCAATAGCCTATTCTGTATTTAGTGGATTTTACCGGCTAACTGTCCAAGCCTCCCAAAAGTAATCGTATTATGAAAATTTGGATTCCTTACAAAAATCACAACAATTCTTTTTTATTAAACATAATTTAATATCCAATTGGAACATATACTAGAAATATTATCACATACCTATTAATTTAAAGAGCCTACTAAAATAAATACAACAGAGTCTGATAAGGCCTCAGCAAACAATCTACATTAAAGTAGGCCTTGAGAAATGAAAGACGTTTTATTTTATCTCTATGTGTTCACATTTAAACAAGACGTTATGAAACAAAATGCCGTCGTAGTCTTTTTAAATGATTCTTCTGCAATACTCCATTTTGTCACATTAATGACACAGTACAAATTAGAAAAACAAACTGAAACTAATAATTCAATTGTTGACCGTAATTTTAGAGAAAACTTTCAACATATACATATTCTCAAAACAATCAACAAAAATGTTCAAATGATACTGGAATTATTTAAAATGAAATAATATATAGATGTATAAAGATATATATGTCAGAACGTAGGCTGCTATACTTTGGTATTTTCCCAATTTTATTGTCTTTTTTAAACTTGTTAATTTTTATTTATTTTTAGTATAATAGGCTGTGTTGATTTCTACTTAAAGGCTGACGTTCACTTTTACATAATCAGATAATTAGATTTAGGGTCCTGATGTGTAACATAATATCAACCAAAAATGAAGCATGCGTAATGGGCTAAACTTTGTAATTCCTTTTATTTTGACGTTTTTTTCAATCATATGAAATGTATGTCCCATTATCATTGTGTGTGCGTGTGTGTGTGTGTGTGTGTGTGTGTGTGTGTCTGTGTGTGTGTGAGTGAGTGAGTGTGAGTGTGCGTGTGCGTGTGCGTGTGTATGCTAATTCAGTCTAATTTAGGATCTATATTGTGGTAGCTTAAATGTCGCCTTACATTTTTTTCCATATTTTCTAAGTCAGGCCTACAGTTTGCCTCATTACTTGGCTTATTTTCAAATGGATTTACTTCAGTAGTTCTGCTGATATTGAAATAGTGCTTTTTTGTCTTTCTGCAGCGATCACACTGAGGGAAGGAGAGAAGGGATGAAAACAGAGGAAAGCCCGCAGCCCTGTCAGCAGCAGCCTCCATCCTCAACGCCTTTTGGTGAGTTAACAGACAATTTGCTGCATAAGGCCCAAACAAAATAAACTCACAATGAAACATTACATATTATCACCATATATAAATATTATCAGGATATTAAGGATCGTCAAAAACGTACAATTTAGGAGTATTATGATGACCACGAGGAATAAATCCCATAATCATCAAGCTCATTGAGTATTGACACAATATAAATCCCTATAGGAATGTGTGTGTGTGTGTATTGGAGAAAATATCAATGAAGTATGACACAATTACTATTGATTACCTGAATTCAGGGCAAAATCAGGGCAAAGATATTATGAGCATATTATTGACAACATGGGAGAAAAAAATACAAAAAGACAAAAGTTGTGTTTCTTGCGTTTGAATACACACACACACACACACACACACACACACACACACACACACACACACACACACACACACACACACACACACACAATGTAATGTAAGTAGTATCTCATAGAATTTTTTTCAACTCCATGAAAAAAAAAGTAAACATTTATTGAAAACAAATTAATACAATAAACAACTCTAGTAGCGATAAATACAATTAATGCTCTAAGGACGTTTTAAGGTAAAGTAAATTGTACCGTTTTGATCAACTTTTTACACTCGGCACAGTGTGGATGACTCTGGTAATATAGTGTCCGAGGGTGCCAAATGATGCATTCACATTTGTGTCTTATTATCAAAAAATAACAGTGTAACAGCATGCTTTTGCAGCATTTTACAGATGGCCACGAGGGGAATCGTGGAGACTTGGAATCATGACCTCAGTCATTTTAATATTCGGCCGTGCCTCTGTCTCTCTATCCACGCACTGATATGCTCCCTCCAGGTCAGGAGTACAGGGGAGGGGGAGAGGTGTGCGCGGGCTGCGAGTCTCCCATCGCCGACCGCTTCCTTCTGCGCGTGAACGAGCGCTCCTGGCACGAGACCTGCGTCAAGTGCGCAGTGTGTTTGAGCGCGCTCACCGGAACCTGTTACTGCAGGGACCGCCTGCTGTACTGCAAGCACGACTATGAAAAGTAAGAGAGAGCACACACACGCACACACATTGACGTAGGGTTCACTAATTGTTTTTGCTCCATTGATTGTATGGGAGAGTCGGGCAAGCGATTGAAGAAGTGCTCAAAAAGCTATTTCATATAGATATCATCATCATTTGCATAGTAATGTGGTTAGCCTCCTATTAAAACACAAATGAACCGAACACACTTATTCATTTAAAATGAATTAGTCAGTAAAGTAAAACTTGCTTAGGTGGCCGAACAAAAGCCTAAATCCAGAGAAAACCATTGAGCGCACGTCATTTATGCAGTGGTATTCTTCAGGCTGAACAGCTGTTCTTCACCAAACAAGTCAGCATTTGACAGTTACTGAGCAAATTAATGTAGGTGTGAAGAAAGGTTAAGTGTTTGCAGTTTTACAAATTACCCTGTTATATTGAAGTCTGCTCAAATAAACAAAAAAACACCAATGCATCTTTAACTTTTAGCTGAAATTATAAAGTAGGCTTTATGAGTGTTCCGCTGATGATTGTTTAGTAAAACTTTCAGAACATTTTAAGAAAATGACAATAATCCCCCTCCAGTTTTATCTAACAAAATGCAACCCTACAAATCTGTCATTACAAACGGGCCAAAACTTTGCTCAAACCCACATAGCTTCATTTAGAATTTGTAATCAAGATCCCCAAAGTTGAAAAAGATAATGTCAGGCTGAAGTGTAACGTCTACAATTGATAGCCATTTTGGGGATTTTTGCATTTTCATCACAAAACATCAAATTTGGGTGAAAGTGACAGATATAGATAAAAGTTCTGTAACAGATTGGTATAAATATATGATATTGACAGACAATGTGTAAAAATGTTTCATCCATCTGTGAGGCCTCTTAAGGGGATTTGAGGGACTATTAAGGTTTCAAATGATTAACTGGAGGTTCTTGGCACATTTTGCAAAGTTCTTATATGGAGAAACATATGAGCCGCATACAATTTGTAATTCATTTGTTTTGCAGATCAGTTTGTGCCATAGAGTTATACTTATGGATCTGGATTTTTACAATTCTCATCGTGTTTGTCCTCAATGTCTTTTGAATGAACAGCACTTAATGCTGCTATTTCATGCTCCATGTAGTAATGCAATGTACACTGTCTGGACATACTGCAATGTTAAATAATAACACATATTTAATACTTGTTTTGTAAAATTTTAAATATATATTTTTTTGTTTGATGATTCAACCTTTGAGGCCATGTGTGTATGTGTGTGTGTGTGTGTGTGTGTGTGTGTGTGTGTGTGTGTGTGTGTGTGTGTGTGTGTGTGCGCTTTTTGTTTTCGTCTTTGGTGCCGCGGTCAGTGGGTGTGCCTGCAGTGGGAGCTCCAGGGGTAGACAGCTGAAGGACGAGCCTGAAGCTTGTTATCATTGTTTTGAAAAGTGTCAGACGGCATCCAGCGGCACAGACTCTCCCACTGTACCTGACATCTGGAGGAGAGAGAGAGAGAGATAGAGAGAGAGAGAGATGGGGAAACTGGCTGATGAAAGTCCCATTGTGTGCCGTTTATCTGGAAAAATGAATGAGAAACGTGGAAGTAATAGCTTATCATAAATCTTTTCAATTTTCAGTGATGGAATGAAAATGCGTATTTGCTCCCCTCGTGTAATGACTGTAATTGTAGATCCAGATTAATAGTCAGCCATTCATTCACTATGGTGTTGATTTTGTGCCCTATACATTGCATATGGATAGTTGCCTTGTTGTGTGAGTCGGTGCCAGACTTGGCACACAGTACCGTCTTTGACCTTCAGCGGATCAGCAACAATGTCTCCTTGTTTTCCCTGCAGTCTGTCCATCAGCGCCATACACTTCTACACCCCCCCTCCCCCTCCCCATCTGCAGGTGTGTGCATTGTAACAGTGAATAAATGTCCAAGAATCCGGACTGTGCATACAAAATTTAGGGGAATTCATACAATTATGAAGGGATATTTTTCTTGAAGTTTGGTTGCATTTTATTACCAGCTGGTTGAAAGAGGCAAAGGAAGGTCAACTGCCTGATGTCTAGACACATTGCTTGTCAAGTATACTTTAAAAAAATGTGTGGATGAAACGTGTACATGCATGGTAAGATGACATCTTGCAGGCTTTTCTTGCTCATACTGGGCTATTTTCCATTTCACCCTCATGCAGTATCTCTGGCTTGTCCAAATATTTTTTAATTTATCCTTTGCTTTGATTACATCACCCGCTCAGCACACAGGCAGAACTCTTCTCCCCGACTCGCCATCAACTTAAGCTAAAAGCCATTCTGTGCATTTGCTTTTTTTTATAGTTAGTTTTCTTAAAAGAATATGGTGAAATAGATAGTAATAGTTTTCTTGACGATATCTCAGAATAAAAAAAAAAAAAACTAATTTATTCGGCTGAGGTGAAACAAATAAATACATGTAGATGTCTATCAATTCAAATGAGAAGACAAATCTAATTTTGAAATGTGACCCATCCCCCACCCTGATTCATCTGGACGAAACTGCCTTCGAGGCAAAAGTTCATTCAACGTTTGCATGTTTAATGTTTTCAAAGGACATTTTGCTTCAAAATTATTCAAAATGGATTGACTGCGATGCTTAACATGAGGTTTCAACATAACATTATACTTTTTAGGTTGAAACACATAATCCTAATCCAATTATTCAATGACTATAGAATAAACGTTTAGCTGTGAGTCAAATTCAAGTTCCTGAAACTTCTTGTGATAAATCAGTGCTAACTCTACTGCCACTTGTTATCTATGTAATAAAACAGGAGGTATGCCTTCAGTTTCAAGATTCCCTAGTCTCAATCTGTTATGGAAATGAGGGGATTAAGACACAATAAACTCAAGTGCATCTTGTGGATTTTTCTCGTGGATTTATTTTTGTTTTGGGACCTGAAGACATTTTCTGGAACTCCATCCTGTCTCAGACCAGATGTTCAGCGTGATGCTTTAGAATAATTTTGTGACTAAATTCCCATCAGGATGTTTTTATGCACGTGTGCAATGCATCACTTTTACCGGCAAGATGGGTAAAATAATAAAAGTTTGGATGGAAAACATTTACCACATCGGAAACAGGAAGTCTGAGTACAATGAATAACATTTTTCTTAAGACCTAAATGAGTCATGGTAGAAATTTGTGAAAGTGTATTTAATTCTGTTTACTATAAAGTAAAAACATATTTATTTTGAATAAAAAGTAAAAAAAATACTAGATATCATTCTGAATGAAAATAAGACTATCAAACCACCTGATTAGCATACGGACATGCATGAATGTTGTCTCCTCGGTATCTTACACACACTTTGTCACAGTCTTTTTCTTACACCGGCTCGACATTATGGTTCCTTGCCAAACAGAGCAGTATAAGGCCAGTGTTCCCTGGTCAATAGTGCTGCACCCAGACAGAATGGAGGGTAGTCTGGCTGTGCGGAGCCTGCGAGCTCCCTTGTAAGCCCCATAAAGGCAGCTTCAGCCCTGTGAAAAACAGGTCACCGGGGTGGATATTCACTAAACCTTGGGTTTAATACCTCACTCTGTGGGAAGGAGGGCACTGAGACTACATCTAGGTCTACGAACCCTGCCTTTGCAGACAGACTGAGGGAGACCCCGTCGCCAAAGTTATGGAATCTCCAACTGCTGACCAGGTAGCTATATGAGTCTAACACTGACGGCCTGACAGAGTCTCCTCTCAAGTTACTGTGCATTTATGTGAGTGAACTTCTGAGACTTGTGACTTTAAAACTCAGAGATTAAGGATAGAAAAAGCATCTTCTACCCCCGTTCTCCCCTCCAAACCCCCATCCCAGCAACCGTTTCGCTCCCTGTCTCTCTATGCGTTACCTCGTTCATCACTGTCTGCTTTGTAATATTATTTCTCTATTCCAAACCTCATTTCCTTCTCGTTGAGATTGATGGCAGCGATGACACCAAACAGTTTATCTCCCCGTTTATCCCTTGTTTTCTCTTAATCGCCTCCCCTCCCTCAGCGCCTCTTTGTGTCTCGGGAAGGGAATGGGAGGAGGTGGTGAGGAGGCTGATTGGGTACAGTGCTAATTACCCAGCATTCTGTGGCTGTCCTGTGATGACAGGCCTGACACTAGACTGCAGGGAAATACTATTAGAGAGAATTATGCAACGACACGTCAGAAGAACAACAAGCCCTTATCCCCATCAGCTACAACCTCAACTCTGGTTAATGAGTCAATGCCACATTAATGTGTTACTTTTAAAATAATAACTCCAAATATGGAAACTAACACCGTAATAAAAAGTCAGTTCAACGAAATTAAAAAAATTAAAAAAATTCTCCCTAATTCCAGTTGTATCAGACAATAAAGATACTATTAGTGTAACCATGTTTTTAGAGGAGGCAAACACATTTTTGTGGTTCAGCTATGTTTTGAAAAGTAAAACTGCCGTGTTTTGGCTGGCAACAGAAATCTCAGAACCTGAGCACATTAAACCAAAACGTTCTGCATTGCTAGAAATCATTTGAGGCAAGTGAGAAAATATTTGTTTTTTTCTTCAAGTGGAAGGAAAGTGTGGTTGACTGACTGACAGGACTGTACCGTATGTGTAAATCCCAGTGAGAAGCTATACATGATACGTGCATGTGGTTCTGAAATGTTCAAACACTCCCCCCACCCAGGAGCCTTACACAGGCTAAACCTGCAGCTCAACAGTTGATGATTGGAGGAGTGCCATAAGAAGGAAAGTAGTGTTGGGGGAGTTTTTGTGTTTTGATGTTGTGCTATTGCAGAACAAGAATATGTTATGATATAATTGAAAGAACATCAGGGAGAAATCTCGATGATGGAGAAAGTGTTCGAAATGGGATAAAGAGGGTAAAGACGAGGTGTCTGAGATTTTTAAGAAGGGATGCAGTATCAGATTTTTGTCTGGGACTGAGGTGGGGGTGATATTGCCACTGTTTTTGCATAATGTGAGATGAGACCCCATCATCTTTCCTCCCCCACAACAATTTCATAACAGACAGCTAATAAATGTTTCATGGCAGAACAAGCTGCTCGCCTTGGCTTTATTAAATCTGAGATAATAAAAGCAGAGAGGGAGAGGAGAAAAGAGAGAGAGAATAGGGGGTCGCACCAGAGAGGGAGAGATAGGGAGATCGGTGTAGACTTTTCTCAAATCGAGCGGCTGTATCTCCTGTTTCTGGGGCAACGGGTCCCGCTGTCCCCCGCCACCCCCTCCCCGCTGCTTCCCACTCCGCCAGAGACAGACAGGAAATGAGAAACGGGCAGACAGGATATTGCGTTCTGGTGGCCTGGGGATTAACTGTTTTATCTAAACTAACACACACACACACACACGCACACACACACGCACACACACACACGCCCACTCACACACGCACACAAACACACATCCTCACACATAGCATTCATTCTTGGTAGCATCAGGTGTAGCTCGCACACACCCAGAGACACATATCATGCAGAGTCATGCAGGTTTTTAGTTGTTACTTTACACAGGTACATTATATTAGGTCTCGAATATTACAGGCGTCAGTGCTGCTCTCATGTAGAGCTTGTCTTATTAACAGTGTGAATGGTTTACAGTGAGAGTCATGCCATGTAACAGTATAACAGTGAGATTGGCTTGAGAGTTTCTGCAGATTGCCTCTAAAGATGTCTTCGTACTCTGCAGACCCTTATGGCCATTAGATAACAACTATTACATAGCTTTTACAAATTTTGAAGAGCGTTTATTGAGCAAGTGGACTTCTTATGATGTTACTTTATTGATGCACGGAGGGATAGGGTGCACACATGACAGCATCTGTCAGTGTTTTATTGATGTTTGTACCCAGGCACCTTATCTGTGTTTACACAAACTGTGCATATTGGTGTTTATGTGTGCATGTGACCGTATGTATACCAATGTATGTGTGTGTGTGTGTGTGTGTGTGTGTGTGTGTGTGTGTGTGAGACTGTACTGCATATATATATATATATATATATATAAATATATATATATATATATATATATATATATAATATATATATATATTATATATATATATATATATATTTATATACATGTGTGTATTTGTGTGAGTGAGTGTGAGTGAGTGGTGGCAGGGGTAGCGAGTATCGTGGGGAATGCTGGGAGATTTTAATAACACAGAAGCAGTGCAGGGAGATTTAATAAAAGGAGATGATGTGATTACTGAACCCTGGCTCTGAGCCATTTTGCTTCACAGAGCAATATCCGCCGAAAGTGCGCACACATACACACACATACACACATGCACACACACGCACACACACGCACACACACGCACACACACACACCCTTACACACACATTGAAGAAATGGATACTAAACAGAATACAACTTAAAAGTAAGATTGTTGCATATCATTTGTTCTTTCTGCATCCCTCATTTGAATCCTTGGATGTACTTTCATTTTTAAGGGGATGTATAAACACCCATTTGTGTGACACACATGGTCATTCTGAGCACATAGCGTATGTTGGAATCACAAGCTGGCACATGAATACCTTGTTTAGGGACCAAAATACATCTTAAACTACGGGTTGTGAATCAAAATGAGAGAGGATGGTTGATCTTTGGAGCAGCCTTAATCTGCCCAAGGTAGGTTCTTCTGGGCTCACTAACATACAACTGATCCAAACTTTAGTCCAATATGCCAAAGCTAGAGTTAGTATAAGCAAACCCGTACCTATATAAATATTCATCAGTTATGAAAGCAAGCACAACAACTGTAATCGCTCTAAGACACATACATATTTATGGAATGATTGTGTTGCGGTCCACACAATGTCGTGCTTGTCAGAGCTCACAGGCAAAACAATGCCACATGACACAGCTTAGGGAGATGATGAAGATTCTGTTATTCTGTTTGTATGCCTAGGATCTACAATAAAGCAAGAAGGAAAGGGCTGATTATAACTACCCAAAATACTCACAGCACATCACCTTTTTCTGCCTCTCTGTATTTGATCTCATAATCAGTGAGCTTGTAATTAGTTGTGCCCCCTAACCCTTCAGAAATCCATGGTGCTAAACATAAAGGTGCCCACAGCCAAAGTTCTTGAGGTTTTTGTACATCACAAGCTCATAAGCAGACAGTCTTCTGTCTGCACTTACACTTCTCTTCTTTTTAATTCTGTACATATCATGAATATTACACACATCACTTCATTAAAGGAAAGCCTGCTAAATCCAAAGCAAAGTCCTTTTCCAAATATCTTTTCTGATAGAGTTGTTCACAGCTGGTCTTAACTCTACAACTCAGCTGTTTAAATTCAAATTTTCATTTCCACTTTTTTTGTAGCGGATATTGAAACGCAAGAAAGAAATCTCTCTGTATTATCATTTTCATGCAAATATTATTTTTTTCCACTGATTCCAATCACATTCAGTTTTACACTCTTTTTTGATGAAATCTCTGAATAGAATGTTCAGCGGATGTGCAACAAAAAACATTCACATACACATACTCATTCATAAAATTCTGCTCAAAACATGAAAACGTGATTGCGTATAAATTTGGTGTGGAACCTAAATTTACCGAATTCATGTGGCTGTTTAATCATCACGTGATGCTAGTGATTTATTGGAAGCTACACCCTGGTCAGGGCCAGTGTGAATGATACTTCTATTAGAGGGATTAGACTGATCTACTTACAGACCCCCCTCTGTGGCAGTTGCCCCAAGTTGCCTTCATTTGCCATGTTGAGTAAATTCCTGCCGTGCTGTGTACACCCCGATTAGGGAGTGTGGGACTTAACCACCAACATCATCAGTCTTATGTCAAGCAATCCTATAACAATTCAGTTCAGTTGTATTTTGTTCACAGTGAAAGGAAGTGTTGAAGTGTCTGTCTGGATGGAGAGTGAGGTTACACAGCACGATGGTGATAGCTCTCCTTTGTAGAATATATTAGGTGCCAAATATTAAGGTTATTAGTTTTTTTTGCAGATAATTTACAGTAGAAGCAGGTCTTTAAGATGCAATGCACTGCCTCTATAAGAAAATAGGTAGAGCAACGTTTAGTTAAACAATAGAGCTGTGAAGGTGTGTTTATAGGGACGCTTGTGTTTGAGTTATGATGTTAAACTAGCGACACTGTCATTTGGGGAATTTGGGGAGCGTTTGGCAGATGGATTGAGAGAGATTAGCCGTAGCAGCTGCGTTTGGGACAGAATCACAGATTAGGAGCTCTAATGTGCAGACCTGGCTCCTTCTTTACACTCCAGATTTGGGCAGCAACACCTTCCTATCACTCAGTCAGGGACCGTCAACACTTCTGCCTTTGTCCCTTCCTCCCCCTGTTCACTCCCCTCTCATCCTCCCTTCCCTCCAGATTTGTGTTTTATTCTTGATGCTATTTCTGCATCAGCTGACCTTTCTTTTTCTTACAGCTATGCTCTGACTATCGGGTAACTCTTGCTGTTAAAGAGATATTCTGGTGATCAAGCATATCTGTACTAATTCCTGATTGCAGGTTGCACCATCAGCATGATCATGAGTGATGGTATGGTGAGCGTGGGTTACTAGTCAATGTCGGACTAAGTATACTGATACTCAATTGGTGGGTGGGTGCAAATGTCTGTGTGCATGCCTGTGCGTGTGCATGCATGCATGTGGGTGTGAGTGTCTATGTTTGTGTGTGTAAGTGTGTTTTAGTGTGCATAAGTGAGAGGAGAGAGATTAACCCCATGCTATCCCCAATCCCTGGTTATGAGTTTACAGCGTCTGTCTGGCCATCGCACTGTTTAAACAACAATCTAATTAATCCTGTCTTTATTAGTTTCAGTGAACTGGGGAGGCAGGCTGGGAGGGCGTGAGGGAGAACTGGGAATGCTGGCAGAAAAAACTGGAGAAGGAGGGGGAGGAAACCAAGTGCATGCGAGAGCAGGGATTTGAGAGGAATTTAATGGCAGAGACTTAGGCCCTTGTGAATGGAAATAGGGATGTGAAGAGATGGTGAGGCAGGACAGAAAATTGAAGGGTTATAACATCTCACAGGAGGAGAGACAGAGGGACAAAAGGAGGAAAGTGGTCATGGGGAAAAGCAATGGACCTGAAAAAGACTGTTTATTAAGCTTTATAGAGTTTAAATAAGTACTTTAGGATTGTGGGTGGGATATGGACAGACTGGAGTTTACCTCATCAAACAGATCTCCACATTTAAGGATTTAAAAGGGAAAACCTCAACAGGCAGCTCTTATCGTAAGCTAACTACTGCCACCTACTGTAATGAGGGAGAAAAGAAAATACAATATTAAGATGCCGACTACTGTAATTCCTCTCAGCAGATGTTCACCTTGTTGCTCTGTGAATTGGGTAATGCGTATAGGACCTTTAATTAAGAGACTATGCTAATCTCCAGACTCATTTAAACTCAGGGTAACTGTGTTGGAGCACCTTGATTGTGCTGCTATCTTTAATTACCTCACCTTTCTTTTTCTGCACTCCTTAACTCCCATAATGCCATATTTTACAGTTTATGTAAGTATAATTCATATCCAAGCCCATGTGTCTTTCTGTGCACCTCCAGGCTGTTTGTAAGGAAGTGCAGCGCATGCCTGCAGGTGATTGGACGTTCAGAGCTGATAATGCGTGTACTAGGCCAGGTGTACCACCTCGGCTGCTTTACCTGCTGTGAGTGTGAACGCCGGCTGCAAAGAGGTGATGAGTTTGTACTGAAAGAAGGCCAGCTGCTCTGCCGTATGGACTATGAGAAGGAGAGAGAAATGTTGGCTGCTATTAGTCCCACACCAACTGAATCAGGTATAGTAGATTATAAGGTTGCTTTGCCTGGATCATCATTTTTTAATCAATTTTAAGTTGTTTTTTTCTACATAGATCTTCTCAGATTCTCTATTTTACATTTATGCCTTCAACATATTTTTCAGCACAGCCAATCTGGGTAGTAAATACATATATAGTGAACTGGATCTCAGGCACTGAGTTATTGACTAAATGACTACTGAGTCAATGACATACCACACACCTGCCTGGAACAACATCACATTATAATGTCAAAAGGTCTTGAAAAATACAAACTGTTAGATATGAAGTAGTATTACTACCTCTATTTTAAAATAAAGCTTGCTATATGTCATCCTTCATTTTCAGATAATATACTACTGTTAGCAGTAGTGTCTTGTCTTCTGATCAGTGAGGATAGTTTGCAAAGGTGCTCACGGTTTTTTCCAGTGCATTCTGAATATATAAATGTATATAGAGCTGAACTCCAGTGCACTGGAACAATTTGGCTTTAAACACTCTAGTAACAGTTTTCTTCTTCAGAGATTCAATACCTACAGAACTGGGGACCAGTTTAATTTAAGAAACCCTCAGTCACCTTAATTTTGAATACCTATTTTTAATTTAAGGAAGAATGAAAATATACCTTCTCCTATGGGCTGACCTGACTGTTTTGTTGTCTGCTTGTCTTGCTCAGTAAAAAGTGAGGATGAGGACGGTGGAGGAGGCTCTGGCGGGGGAAAAGGTGGTGATGAAAGCAAGGAGCACAAGCGTTCAAAACGACCACGCACCATCTTGACCACACAGCAGCGCCGCGCTTTCAAGGCCTCCTTTGAAGTGTCTGCTAAACCTTGCCGCAAGGTGGGTGGACCTGCTTGGTTTATCAATGAAAATGTGTCGCAGAAAATATTCCCCTGACTTTATTGTTTTGGGGCATCTTTGTCAGTCTGCATATCAATGAATCCCTACTTGTGCTTGACACTGTAAAGTTTGTATTTCAAAAACAATGAAAAACTATTCTGCAGGTCAGAGAGACGCTGGCTGCTGAGACTGGGCTGACAGTGCGTGTTGTGCAGGTGTGGTTTCAAAACCAGAGAGCCAAGGTTAGACTTTATACATGTTCGGAGGACATGTTCTGTCTCACGGATCAACACAAAGAGAAAATTCATACAGTGTTTTTGTGCCTCAGATGAAAAAGATAGCTCGCAGACAGCAGCAACAGCAGCAGCAGCAGCAGGAACAAGAGCAGCTGGGTGGGACCAGACGAGGATCAAGTAGAGGGGGCCGCCAGAGCAATGACGACAGTGAGGGTAAGAGCTTAAAGTGCCACTGCAGGATGGCGACGAATAGAAGGACAACATATGACATGGTATGACTAAAGGGATACTCCTTTCTACACAGATGGCTCTAGTACCCATGGCATGGATGGGATGCTGGGCTATCCCTCTCTGCCACGTCAGCAGCTACTCGCTCTGGACCCCAACATCTACGGTGGAGAACCATTTCGACATGGGCTTACACCGCCTCAGCTGAGCAACGAGCAGCTCCACTCCTATGGTAAGACAGGAGGTCAAAGCTGCAAATTTAAAAGAAACTCCCCCCTCAAAATGAAAATGTTGTCATTATTTTATTTCCCACAGTCAAAACCGCAATTCAAGGGCATGGGGCCATTCAGCATGTTAGTCTCAGTAGTCACAGTAAATGTCAGTCTTCTTACAAATCAATCAGTTTAATGGAGTCTTATACGCTATAGTCAAACAATTGCACTGCCCAATATCTTTCTTATTTTCTTATCATTTCCTTGGATAATGTGCAGTGGGAGGTAGCGAGGCAAAAATGTAATATTTGGACTCAAAGGTGTTGCATCATGTTGCATTAGCTAATAGGAGGATGTTTGAAGGAGGTTATTAATTGTAAAGGCTGTGAGGATGTGAGGAAAAGGCTGATATTAAACTACAGAGACTGACTCACTCTTAGTATTTTTTTTTCTAGTAAAAATATGTGCCTTTTCATTTTTTTTTCATACTCTTCTGTGCTCTCTGGTGGTAATTAAAGGCCGTTCCACTTCAGCTGTGCACACTCTTTTTCACCACAGACTCAGAGACAGTGTTCCATGACCTGGACAGCGATGGAAGCCTCGGTCACCTTGGAGACTGCCTCTTGGCAACAGGAGACGGCAGTCTCCTGCCAGGGCGAGTGGGAAACCCCATTGACCGCCTCTACTCCATGCAGAACTCCTACTTCACCTCCTGACCCTTATAAACTCTCGCCCTTCCCACTCCTGTTCCACCTTTCACCTCAGAGATGCAGCTAATGGAGTCTGTCCATCAACATGCCTGTGGGACCGCTCTCCATGAAACACCCAAACACACTTCTGAGCTTTTATCACAGGCTAAAATCATCACAAAGCCAAACATAGTCATAATATCCCTTTGCAGCATTAGCTACATGTTCCAACCATCTTTTCTTGATAAGAATCACATGCTGGAAATACAAACACTGTAAATGTCCAAGATATGTAAAAAGACCTCAATTTCTCCTGTTGTATTTATGTAATGTTCAATGAAACACGTTTCATGGCACTTTCCGACAAAAAAATGACAAACAAAAGACACCTATCAAACATATTTATGTGTATATCATGATTTACAGTTTGGTTGTTGAAAGTGAATTCATCAATCAAGGTATGTGCATACAGAGTCTTGGCAGGCCTTATGAGCAGCTGAGAGTCTAAATTAGATTAGTATATTGCATAACATTTTTTTGACAGGACTAGTGATTAGTTATTGTGTGTGGAAGACTGCAGCGTATACAATACTGTATATGGATTGGAGTACAATTTTGCTCTCAGGTTAGTGTGTATGTTTATGTGACCTGAGCTACAACTCAGGATATTGAGCTGGATAGGAGTACAATTTAACTTGCCCAGTAACTTCAAGGACGCAGATTGCAAAGAGGAAGAAACTCTCCATGTAAAATGGTAATTTCAAACTACATTCTTAGTTTTTGATGCATGACAGGTTTAATATGGACCAAAAAAATGAAAAAATCACATCTTCTTTTTTAGCATTTAGACAACATTACAGGGTAATTTGAGGAGCCTTATGCGGAAACAGGGTTGTATAAGTGATTATTTATTTTGCTTTGCCTTCTCTTTTATAATGTAATCACTTAGAAACAGTGCAGTAAATGACAACCAATAGATCTATAATGCCCAAAAGTTAGAACACTGGGCACATGATAATGTGCTCTCAAATGTAAATGTGAGTATGACTGTGTTACAATTAATTGTTGTAGTCAATTTCTGTAATAACTTCTTTCTCAAACATCTCAAATTAGATGTTGTTAGGTAGATATTTTGTACCTTCTTCTGTGATAATCAGCAAATATTTAAATTGTAGCATGATATTTATGTGTCACAAAATAGGTCTAAAGAAATAGCCTCCATACTGAAGTTGGAAAGCAAGTGCAGAAAACACCAGGATCAGACTCACAATGTGGTGCAGAATAAAATAGGATTAGGTTGATACTTGTTTAATTTAGGTGCCAGTGATCGGCTACAGCTTGTGACATTCTTTCATGACATTATATGTTTGACTCCGATCACTGACTCATGGTATTTTTAGTGATATTTTTGTAAATGTAACTTATTTGTGCGGTATTAGGCGAGTTCCTATCTTACTTTTTTGTTCAGTGACTGCCAGGTGATGTGCTTTGAATGTAATGTTGCCGTATCTTCAATACAATCTGCGGTTTCATCTTTGAAGTGCAATTGCCTTATTGTCCTAAATATGATAAATGGTGATGGACTGATTACTTTCTCATCTGGTAAAAACAGCAGATATTACACTTGAAAAGAAATGAATCCCTTTCCCCTCCCCTTCAAAGCTTTAATAATTGAACCAGAAAAGGGTCTGTTCTGCTTAATGGTCACAGGGCTCATAACTCAATATCCTCCCTTTATATCTCTCAGTAGTCCCGCTGATTAGAAGTGGACAGCCTCCTACTTCTCCTTTCTTCCCAGACTCCCTATTTCTCAGTCACTGAGTAGTCAGGAGAGTTTGTGTGGGAGCGGTACATTCCAGTTTAATATTTAACTCTGACTCAGACTCAGAGGGCAAGGATGGGAGGGACAGCCATTGCCAACAGAAAACAACAGAGGATGACCACACCGGATGAGTAATACAAGTCTGATGTACATTTTAATGAGATGGTTCAATAAAAATCTGTAAAAAACAGACTTCCTGCATACAGGCAATTATAAATGTTATCTTCACATGAACACCACATTTACATGAGGAGTACGGGAAGAACGATGCAGTAATTGAATATTCTACACAACCTGTCTAAGTCACAGCTGTACTGTTTGCATTCATATTTATCTTTGTTGAAGAAAGACAAAATAAGTCACACAGAAACACAGATATCCTAACATACACTGTACATACATTACAATGAATGGGACAAATTAAAACCAGTCCATTTGCCCTGCTGTTAAGACAGTAGTAATCTAAAGGTGATGGAAGATGTCTGAATGCTACGATGGCTGAGGTACCGGATCTGAGTGGAAAAAGAAAAGGAACATATCAGTATCTTAAAATAATACCTCTCAAGGACGGTGCAATATTATGTTTAGACATGAAAACCAATGTGTCTTTTTAAGATGATTAGTACAAGACTTAACTGCTGCAAGTTTGAATAACCAGCATGCAAAAAACATTCAGTGTACCCCCCCCCCCCCACTCCCCCCTTCAAGAGACAATTGAGACATGAAAAGCTATGCATTATGATTTATTTTTGTATCATTTCTTTTCACGACTGTTCACAATTGTTTTTATGGGACCTTGAGTTGTGCGTGTTCAATTCCAGCAAGGACTTACCCACTCCACTGAGGTCCACTGTCTCCGCACACCCCAGAAAGCGAGCCACATGTAATGAGCAGGCGGTAGGATTGTCTTGGTTTTCTCTCATGCAGCGCTCAAACTCTACAAACTCTGTGGAGCAATCCTGTCTGATCTTCTGAATCACTGGGCTGCAAAAAGAATATGTAGTGGTTGGATACAAATTCATTTAGAAAATGTGGGTGTAGAAATGTTGAGGGAAATGTGAGGGAAAGCATGTTGACTTACTGTGATGATGTGCACTGTGCAACCTTTATCTTCAGTTCATGACACTTTGACTGCCATGTTGAGGGGTTGGAGGACACACATGACCCATATGCCTCCATTTCTTTATGGCAATACTTTGCCGTGATATCCATAGCAGCCTGCCTGAAAGGTGACAGATGTGTGTTAATCGGTCAGTGATTATAGACAAGTCCAATAAGCCGTCGAGCACCAACCTAACAAACTTGGTCTGGCAGCAATAGGTTTGTAGAGGATGCATGCTGATTCACAAAGTAGAAAACGTTTTTAATTAGAGTCCGAGTCTACCTACAGTATGCGACTACTTCCCTAGACCCTAGAACACAGTTAATGTAATGCTGATATCAACCATATTTAAATGTCTTACATGTTGCTCTTTTAGGTTGTCTCAAGCGAAGAAGCTGATGAATCAAGGTTATAGCACCAGTACTTCTGCATGTGGAGCCATGTCTGTGCGGAACCACACGACTCGTACCTATTACTACCTGATTGGTTGGAAATAAAACATTATGAAATAGTTATTTAATTCTATTGGTTCAGGTTTGTGTCAATCTCTTATTCTGGTCCCTCCCCTATGATGACGATGTGTTTATTAAAGGGGTAGTTACTTCATCGTGTAACTGAAGCGTTAAATAATAAATGTAGTCGGGATTTTATCAAAGGAACCTCCTTCTTGGCGTGTTTCATTGACTTTAACCCAAACAACATAATGTAACTGTATGCCAGATCATTAAAGTTACATTGTTGCGACTGTAACATGCTGTGCCAAGCCAACCTTACGTGCCTTTGCGTGCTGACGTATGCGGAAGCTCCGGTCAGAGAACGAGCGATTCAGTCAACGGGCTCCGAAGGCTCAACCGAGCACCGCTTCGTGGGTAGAATCGTATTTTTACCGGCTAAAGCACGACGGGGTGGCGGTGGACGAAAGAGGGGGGGCAGAGGTGTGAGTGAAGTACAATGAACGACACCGAGAAAGAGGGGAGTTTGGATGCGGACGGGATCCAGGGACCGGGTGAACTGCAAATGGCCCCCTCTGAGAACCACAACCAGCATGACAGCGGCACCGGCGACGAGCTGGTGAGCTCGGTGACGCTGTACAGGCGCAGGCCCCGACTACTACACGGCACAGTGCTCCCGTTTTTGGCTGTTCTCTACCCGGGCTGGCTGTACGTGTGGTTAGGAGTGTACGGTGCCTCCGAGTATCCGGAGGCAGGCCTGCTGTCGCTAGCCGCTATCGGGATCGCGCACGTTCTCACAGCGCTCTCTGGTTATTGGTCCGTGCACGCGCACTGCTGGCTCACTTGTTCTAAGGTAAACATAAGTTATAACAACAATAACAGTCTGAGTGTCTACCGGTGTTTCTAAGGAGCCCACTGTTTTCCCATATCGCTTGTATTCAGAGATCAAAAGGCAGGGTCAGCATGGACCCAGGAGCAGGTGTGGAATACATGTCTTGCTCAAAGGCACTATGGCAGGGCAAGTGGGGTGGCCTCTGGCCCCACCAACGAGCAAACTTTCACTACAAGTTTGAATCAGCGATGATATTAAAATGTTTAAGTTTTGAAACTGTCTGGGATTTGTAGATATGATATGATTATTTTGTGTAAAACACTTTCATAGACATTGGAAAATTGCTATGTTTTCTTTCTGCTTATGGTTTATAAGCCTGTGTGATTTTTCTTTTACAATCAACTTCCTTTCAGTAAGTTTTACTAGAGGAACAATATGTATCATGCAAACCTAAAGACCGATTAGTGATTGATATAGTCAACTATTCAGTGTCTATTAATTGCCTGGTAACTGGAATTGGAAGTGAAAGTGCCATTTTTAAACTAGCATTACATAGTATTTCATGAGAAAACCTTATTGGTAGTAGTAGCTTTGTACCACCGGTTTACAAGACTAAGTTGTGTTTCATGACATAATATTAAAAACGATACCACAATATTGTTACAGTGAGCAGTTGTATAAGAGAGTCTAGATCCTACAAAAACATTGAAAAAGTTTTCTATCAACAACATAATCAGAAACATTTTTTGCAGTCAAATGTAAGTTTAGGATTCTTTAAGAATGTGCTTAAACTTTATATGCATCAGGCAGCTATATGCAAGGGCATGTCTCGTTTGAGAGGGACAAAGCTCCACAGGCACACAGTGATACCAAACATAACAATGACATGCCTCATTGTGAATCTGTCACCTATTCATTTGTATACACAGGAACCAGACCCAAACAAGGCTACGCTGGCAAAGGTCATACCCACCCCCAACAACGGTTCAGCTGAGCTTGTGGCACTACAGAGAGACCAGGTCAGTTCACATATTTTCTCTCAAAATGCTTCAAGTTGTCTTAATTGAAAACATGTCCCAGATCTCACATTCTCTGACTGCAAAAATCATATTTTGACACAAGCCATTTGATCTTGCTTGTCAATCCTGTCCAGTCATTGGATTAGCTTGCCTTCATTGTAGGCATTTTATTTTTGATTGGACCTGTCTAAAGACACAATCCCTGACAATCTCTTGTGTTCAAGGAAAAATCAAAGAAAAAAAATAATTTTGTTTCTTTCTTGAATGCTGTAGTTTAAATTTAATTTCCTTTTTTTCTGACCAACAGGATGAGAATGGGGACGGAGTTTTATCTTTGGAGTTTCAAAAGATCCGCTATATTTTTGACCACAAAGAGAAGAAATGTTTCCTTCCAATAGCTTTTCCCATAAACAACCCAATGGGCAACTTTCAGTCCTGGCGTGGCTACCAGGAGGAGGTCGAACTCAGAGCTGCAGAAAAGTGCTACGGCACCAATCGGGCTGAGATGATGGTGCCAGATTTCCTAGAACTCTTCAAAGAGAGGGCCACAGCTCCCTTTTTTGTTTTCCAGGTATGTGTGTGTTTGTGTGAGTAAATGTTTGTTGTAAAAATTTACTTTATTCTTCTGCTTTTGTTTAATGGCTTTGAATATGATGTTGTTGACCATGTAATCGTGACTGCCTTCCATCAGGTGTTCTGTGTGGGGCTGTGGTGTCTGGACGAGTACTGGTACTACAGTGTTTTCACACTGTTCATGCTGGTGGCGTTCGAGGCCTCCCTGGTCCAGCAGCAAATGAGGAATATGTCCGAGATCCGTCGAATGGGAAACAAGCCCTACATGATCCAGGTAGGCTTGATTGAGTTTAAAATTTAGTATAAAAAATGTTATAGTTATAAACTTTTGGTCTTACATCTGAAACATCCATAATTTACAGTATATTTCCTATGTATTTAAGGAATTCCTAATTTGTTTGGTGTATTTTGTGCCAGGTATATCGCAACAGGAAGTGGAGACCTATTTCAAGTGATGAGCTTGTCCCTGGTGACATCGTCTCAATAGGTAAATGTCCTATCAACATTTTTACGACTTCTCACCACAAACATCAGATCGACTCTCTTAGTGTGTGTGTTTATAATGTGTATTCTGTACATCACAGGACGTTCACCCCAGGACAACTTGGTACCTTGTGATGTGCTGCTACTGAGGGGTCGTTGCATTGTGGACGAGGCCATGCTGACTGGAGAGTCAGTGCCCCAGATGAAGGTGAGAGGCATTATAACATTATACAGAGCTGAAGGCCTAAGAATGTAAGTCTCAACTATTCTAAACGGCATGGTATTATTGTGGGGTGTCTAAATGACTGCTGACAATATGGAGTGTGCAGGAGCCGGTGGAGGACTTGGACCCAGAGCGAATCTTGGACGTTCAGCTAGACTCTCGACTTCACATCATCTCTGGAGGGACAAAAGTTGTCCAACACAGCCCCCCTTTGAAGGCCAGCGCTGGACTCAAACGTAAGCAGTAATTCCTCACTTCATTTATCTCTTACCAACAACATATGCTGGCAGTTGAATTAGTGAATTCAATAGTGCATCTATTGTCAATCTTCATTAATTCAATCAAGATGCAAGCCCATTAATCTTCTCCTTTATGTGCAGCTGTAGACAATGGCTGTGTGGCCTATGTACTGAGAACAGGATTCTACACCTCACAGGTAAGGCTGTTGCTTAGTGTGTCTTTATTACTACGCTCCCTTTTGTCTGATCATGCATTTTAATTCTAGTTTTGACAACATGTTGAGTCAGCTGTGAAAGTGTATTGATTGTGTGTGCAAACTTGCCTCCAGGGTAAACTGTTACGAACCATCCTCTTTGGTGTGAAGAGAGTAACGGCAAACAACCTGGAGACTTTTATCTTCATCCTCTTCCTCCTTGTGTTTGCAATTGCTGCAGCTCTTTATGTGTGGGTAGAAGGTGAGGTGCACTTAATCAATTAATTAAGATGTACTGTAATTATTATTTAACACAGATGTTATCATAGTCAAAGTGATAGCTAAGAGTTGAAGGTGAAGACAGAAGTATAGTATCTAAATACTATATTTGTACTTTGTATTCCTCCCTCAGGGACCAAGGATGCCAGCAGGAACCGCTACAAGCTGTTTCTGGAGTGCACGTTAATCCTCACTTCGGTTGTTCCACCAGAACTCCCCATAGAGCTTTCTCTGGCAGTTAACACGTCTCTTATCGCCCTGGCTAAACTTTGTATGTCTGTGTGCTCCCTTTGCATGTGTGTAGAATAGATATTAAGAGACCTGGATAAAGCAGCTTACAATACAAAGCTTGTAACAGCAGTGGTTCATTTAAATCTTCTTTTTTTCCCCTGCTTAGATGTATTCTGCACAGAGCCCTTCAGGATACCATTTGCAGGGAAGGTGGAAGTTTGCTGTTTTGACAAAACAGGAACACTGACCAGTGACAGCCTGGTGGTACGAGGAGTAGCAGGCCTCAGGTAAACCCTGCTCACCATTCTTAGTGTCCTAATTTAAACATCACATTTTTGAAGCACACACACAAAGTATACTATGCTATGGTCACTTGTGCTTGCATTTATGACAGAGAAGGAAAGGAGGTGATGCCTGTGTCTGAGATCCCAGTTGAGACACATCGGGTGGTGGCCACCTGTCACTCACTGGTCACTCTGGATGATGGACAGCTGGTCGGAGATCCACTGGAGAAGGCCATGCTGACTGCAGCTGACTGGACCCTCACTAAAGGTAAAGGGAAATTACTTCAACTAAATGCACAGTGCAGGGCAGTGGCAGGTGTGTGAGAGAACATGTGTATGCTCATGTTTGTATCGTGCCACTTAAAGTCACAAATTTGCATTTGTTTTTGACTTTCAGTATAATCTTTGAGGTTGCACTAAACCTGCTGTGTTCAGCTTGGTAGTGTAATTTGACCGGTTCATCGACAAGTAATGCTGTTCATGAAATGCATTGTATTTTAATGTAGATGGTAGTGTTTTGGTACCTTTGCTCTCAATGGCACTTTAGTGTGCGTGTCTCACTGACTCTTGTCACTTTGACCAGATGAAAAGGTGTTCCCACGAGGCATCAAAACCCAGGTACTTAAGATCCACCAGCGTTTCCACTTTGCCAGCGCTCTGAAGAGGATGTCAGTGTTGGCGTCCTATGAGAAACTCGGCTCCACTGAACTCTGCTACATCTCAACTGTCAAGGGAGCTCCAGAGACACTCAGAGGAATGGTACATATCTTTAGTACATATATGCTCTAGTCTAGCCTAATTGATTTTTGTTAATGGTGTCCTAATGTGTCTGTGATCATAGTTTTCAGAATGCCCAGCGAATTATGACGATGTCCACAAGGAAATGTCTCGGGAAGGGGCTAGAGTGCTGGCCTTGGGTTACAAAGAGATAGGACACCTCAGTCATCAGCAGGTTCTTATTTCATTTTACTCAAAGCTATCATAGATTGTCTGAGTAGTCTGGTCTGACGGGAATAGATTTAGTTCCAAACTGAGATGGATCGTTTTGGGTCTCATAGGTCCGGGAGATGAGTCGTGATGCGCTGGAGTGTGACTTGCATTTCGGTGGGTTCATGGTTGTGTCCTGCCCCCTCAAGAGTGACAGCAAGGCAGTCATCAGAGAGATCCAGGAGGCATCTCATCATGTAAATAAGATGACAAGACACAACTGTGCATACAAACTCAAACAGCATGGCTTGAAGAGAGATAAATCCTCTCCCTTTGCTTTCAGGTGGTAATGATCACAGGCGACAACCCTCTAACAGCCTGCCATGTCGCAAGAGAGCTCCACTTCATCCAGAAAGAACACACACTTGTATTACAGCAAAGCCCTGGTCAGGGTAAGACAAGTCATCACTTTACAGAATTACATGCATTACTCAAGTTTGTCATTGGAGAACCGTCATAAAGGTTGTAGCTAAAGGGCATAAATATTCGTGTAGTAATCTATTTGCAGTTGATGTTGTGACCAAGGACATAGCCAAAGTACAGAATCACTTACCTCTGATGTCATTTTGTTTTCCAGGTGAGTGGCAGTGGGAGTCCATTGATGGCAGTGTGCATGAACCACTGCCCCCTTCCTCCGTTTCCTCATTTATCAGTCAGTTTGACTTGTGTGTAACAGGGGAGGGGCTAGCCAGACTGACCTGTGACCCCCAGCTTCTCAACGCCCTCTTGCCTCACATACAAGTGTTTGCTCGAGTCAGTCCAAAACAGAAGGTAGGTCACAAAAACCAACATACATACAACAAGACATTGTGTTGAGGTTTATAAATCACAGCTACAATGGAGTTGGATAGCAGAAAATGTTAAGCTATCTCAAACATCAATAGTCAATGTCAGATGGTGTGGATTTAATCAAAGAGCAAAGGCTTCTTTGTTCACTAATAACACAGTGATATTAATCACAGACAAAGCAGAGGTAGACAGATGGTAGTCTCAGCAGTCTACTAAAAGACATGTATTTGAATAAGGGAACACCACTCATTTTGGCAGATAGTTGGAACAAACATGGACATTTCTTTAGGGGTTGTTGAAAGGCATTTTGGGAAATATAGGGAATCAGTATTTTGAGTATGACAGATTGATAGTTCTGTATGCAACAATGTCAAAATATTTAAGGGTGAACTTTAGGTGTCGTATGGAAGCTATTAGCTGTAATAAGTTCCTGTTTTGTTTCAGGAATTTGTCATCACAAGTCTAAAGGGGCTGGGTTATGTGACACTGATGTGTGGTGATGGCACAAATGATGTTGGAGCTCTCAAACATGCCCACATAGGTAAGATTTAAGAACCACCAAGACTGAAAGCATGTGTTCCTATGTATGACCCCAACACGTAGTGATGATCCTTTTTCCTCAGGTGTTGCTCTGTTAGCCAACGCTCCTGAGCGCATGCCTGAAAGAAAGAAACGGGGGAGAGAAAAGGAGGCGCCCATAGTCGAATCCAGACCTTTACCACCTGTCAGTTCAGGAGGCAAACTGAGCTCTAGGGCAGCCAGGCAGAGAGCGATGACCCAGAGAGAAGAGCAGCTTGCAGCACAAAAGGTGTGTATCTTCAAGAAGGGCCTCCTTCCTGATTATTATAGGAATAGTTTACCACTGACTTACATATGAAACACTGAAACGTATGCAGCATACTAACCTGCAGTCCCATGTTGGCCTCCTCCCCAGTTTCCAACGTGAATAAAATCAGCTCAAAAACAAGAATAAATGTGCCATTCGTTGAAATAATAGAGTTATAGTGCACTGGTCTAAACATCTGGGTTTATTCTGTAACAGGAGAGGATCAATCAAGTCTTACGGGAACTTGAAGAGGATCAGGTACAAGTAGTGAAACTGGGTGATGCCTCCATCGCTGCACCCTTCACCTCCAAACTCTCCTCTATACAGTGCAGTGAGTAACACATGTTTATGATTTCAGCTATTGACACAGTTGGGAGAGATCTGAACATGAAGCTGATCACCACCTCTGAACTCTTTACCCCCCCTCCCCTAGTCTGCCATGTAATAAAGCAAGGCCGTTGCACTCTGGTGACAACACTCCAGATGTTCAAGATCCTTGCTCTCAATGCCCTGGTGCTGGCCTACAGCCAGTCTGTACTCTACCTCGAGGGGGTCAAGTTCAGCGATTTCCAGGCGACCCTGCAGGGCCTGCTTTTGGCCGGATGCTTCCTCTTCATCTCTAGATCAAAGGTGAGAATTTATGACATGGTTTTTGATTGATTGTTCTCCTACCAAGGTAATCTTTACTGAATGTTTATCTTCTACAATGACACATGTCTACTGTTTTTGATGAAAAACAAATATATGATCTTTTTTTTCTTTTTTTTTTACTTTGTTTACACAGCCACTGAAAACGTTGTCTCGAGAGCGGCCCTTACCAAACATCTTCAATCTTTATACAGTGTTGACTGTGCTGCTACAGTTTGCTGTTCACTTCTGTAGCCTGGTGTATCTTTACAAAGAGGCACAAAGCAGAAGTCCGCCCAGGTAAATCACTGGAAGACAGAAAGAGGGAGAAGATAAATGGCAGTTCTGCTTTACAAGTTAAATATTTACATTAATAACCTTACAGCAATACATTATAATAACATTTCACTTTTCCTTTCTCTTTTGCAGAGCGGAGAGGTTTGCAGATCTATATAAAGAGTTTGAACCCAGTCTCATCAACAGCACCGTGTATATAATGTCCATGGCCATGCAGATGGCCACCTTTGCCATTAACTACAAGGTACTTATTCTTAATACCATGAGTGTTTGTTGTGTCTGCGTTCTTTATATATAAACTCACAGCATGTCTTGTTGTGACCAAAAGGGTCACCCCTTCATGGAGTCGCTCACCGAGAATCGACCCCTACTATGGAGTATCGCTCTGTCAGGTTTAGCGATTGTGGGACTTCTTTCTGGTTCCTCACCAGAATTCAACGAACAGTTTGCTCTTGTAGATATTCCAACTGAGGTGAGCTGACATCATTTTACCATTAATTGTTTTGTTGAAATCACCTTGTAATAATTACGTACTCCATAAGGTAACTCGCTTCCTGTTTACTTTCTTGCAGTTCAAATTCATCATCGCCCAGATTCTGGTTGTGGACTTTGTCGCCGCTCTGCTTGTGGATCGTGTCTTGCAGTTCCTGCTGGGCAAAGGAACTCTCAGGCTGCCTTCTTGAACTCAGTGCCAACAGTGACCGCTGCCCTTAGCAACTAAACCGTAAAGGGAGAGAAGACTTTGGAGGAGGAGGAGAATTAAAGCTGTTGTGACTTACAAAAGACAGCTGAGACAGTCATGGCGTGCAGTACTGTACACTCCGTGTATCCCTTCGTTCGTCCTGCTCTGCCCCTCCTTAAACATCCGTGCTTCTGCATTTTCATCAGCTCTTTTCTTCAATTCTCTCTGATTTCTTCATAACCCTTTTTTTTCTACATTTCACTCTTTCTTCATCTGTCCCTCCCCGCTGCTACACAAGGCCATGAAGACAGCAGTATTGAGTGGAGTGCGAGACCGTGTGCCAGCCGGAGTGAAACATACAGGAACACAGGAAGGGCATTCTCTAAGAGAATTGCAAAAGTGTTTTTGATTTTTTTGATTCCTCTCCTTGATTTTGTAAAAAGTGAAAAACATCTCTAACAGACTTATAAAGACTTACAGATACAAATTATGAAGTCTGCCAAGTGTTTTGTCAAGTACAAGTACAAGTACTGATGTGTCGGCACATGGACAGGATGAGCATGTCCAGCTGGTCATGAACTATCCTGTTCCCATAAGTAGGTAAGTAAAGAATAATCAAGGTATGAGAGTATAGTGTAAATGCACAAAGAAAGACATTTCTAATGAATTATTTTATCATTGGACAGATGACACTGGCAAAAACAAAAGATGCCGTCTCATGAAACATGAAGAAAAGCTTGTGAACTTTGTGTTAACTTACCAACTGATCTTAACTACCAAACTGGTGCTGTTCTTAGAGGTCAGCCGTAGATAACTGTTTGCAATTTATCTTTGATATAAAACTACACACAAACTTTTGTTTGATGAACAAACTAGAGCATCTTAAACAAATCCGATCCATGCATTGTAAATCACGAACTGTACCAAGCATTCAAGAACTATGAAGCTGTTAAAGGGCCTTGAAACCCAAAAAGTAAATTATTCTAGCTTCCTTTTAGTAATATGATAACACGCATATATCACTGCACTCCTCATGATTTGTTGAACACAATCTTGAGTTTAGAAAAATGTAAACAAAAATATACATACAGTTTAAAGGCTAACGCATCAAAGTAGATTTGCAGTTAAAAATGGAAAATAGGGAGATTTGTGCTTGGATAAAAGTGTGTAAGTCAATGAACATATTTTCAATAACCTCATATATCTCTGAAACAGTTTTACATTTTTTTCCTTTAATATGAAAGTTACATTATTATGATAATGTTTTTTACTTGTTTTGTTTGTAGATATTGCACACAGTTGCATTTTATTTATTTTTTCACATGGGTACACGTGGATATAGGAATGCTTAATGGTGACTGACCACATTGAACTGGAGTATATGCTCAAAGTGACTGTCAAAAGATTACAAAAAAAGCTTTGGTAAACACCGAAATGGATTACTGTATAAATATATACACGTGTTTGTCCATCTATGTAAACGTCACATTCAGAGGTCAGAAAATACCCATAATGGATGTAAAGATTAAGATGCTTCTCAGAGGAAGGCTGGAGCCACAATTTGGAGATCGGGGGATGTACAGAGAAGGCACAGCAAGTGAAATGATAAAAACTCAAGAAAATGTATTTATCAACATACAGGTGTGTGTGGTTCCCTGAAAAGCTTTGGTGAGCGGTGGTTACTTACGACTGGATAAGGGGAGCACACATGAATGACAAGTACTGTGAGAGAAAGGCCATTTTAGGTAGAATTCAGGACTGAGCAAGACTCTGCAGATATATTGCAAAAATATAAGGCAAATAGGCAGCAGTTGGAAAATGCCATGAAGGAGGCTAAAGTTGTTGAGCACATGGTCTTAAACTCTGCAGGCCAAAGCACCAAAACTCTGAAGAAAGAGGATTGGGGCCAGGATTGCCCCTTTGAACTAGGAGGTCAACACTTGATCTTTACTTGATCTAGGGGGGTTTAGAAGTTGATTAATGGATTCCTCCACCCCAAGGCCACATGCAGAAACTGTAATTGCAACCTGCATTGTGGTTTCCTCGATGAACTAGTCTTTTAAATATTTTAAATAATATTCTTACTCATAGTCTTTTCCACTTTACAATCTTTAATTGATTTAAAATAAAATGTTTGTGTTTCTATGTATATAATGATAAGCTGCTCATGCTGCCATACAAATGCCCTGTAACTTTTGTAAAGTCATATGACCTACGCTTCCGTGGATAATCATGCAACTCCTAATAGATGACAGTCACATACAGTTTTATAGATCATCTCATGGAGGGTTTCTTTCATTTGTTTTCCAGAAAGCATAAACACAATTGGAAGTTTTTCAATCAACATTTTAACCATAATTAGTTCTCTATTGCAAATACAATTGGAAAAGTCGCTGTGTTGTAAAATTATAACATAGCGACTACAGATGATCTTTTAAGCTTCATACCACGTTTCAGTCGATTGTCTTCCAATCAAACTACATTTCCCATGGTGCTTAGCTCAGAGGGGTTCGGCTTGTTGGGCGCGCGCTGTGAAGAAAAACTATTTGAAAGAAAAAATGGCGGAAAAACATTCGGAAGCTGAACAAGGGTTCGTATATTTGTTATTTTACCGTTGCGACCACCGATTTAACATAAAAACATTACATTTTATTGAAAAAATGAAGTGAAGCTTTACTTCCGCCTGAGTTATGGCCGTGGACTGTCACCCTGAACAGTTACTAACATAAACCTACCAGCCGATCACCGTAGTAAAGTAACTTAATAATTTACTCAAAATGGTGAGTATTTTACGGATATTCGTCAACGTTGGCTTTTGAATTCACTAAATGTTATTGCAGTTGCGGAAGTGTCGCCGTTGCTGATAACGTCAACGTTTCCCAGAAAGAGGTAAGAGGTTTTAACTGACATGTTAAGCCAACTAGCTAACGCTATACCCATGAACTATTCGTGCTTTATGTTAGTGCCATTGCTCTTTCTTCAATCTATCAAGGTCGACTCAGTGAAGGGGACATCGAAAAGATGCTCCTCCACAAGCCCCAGCACGCCTCCCCTAAACAAATCTCCTCGGACCGTCTTCCTCTCGACCAGCACACAGGATGCAGCGGAAGGACAGTCGGAGACAGACCAAGTAGAGATGCAGACCGAAGACAAGGAGGGACCTTCAAGTCCCACCATCGACCCCTCTGCACGGAGGAAATCCTGGAGGAGAGCCACTTTAACCCGACGCTCTCTCCCGGCCCTTCCCAACCCATATCAGGGTGAGATGGCTGGTTTTCTTGTACCTTATGATCATCATTGGGTTTTGTCTTTTGTTGTTGTTGCCTGTTTTGCTATATAAATCTCTATTCATGTGTCTATTGCAGTTTTGTGCAGGAGCATAAGTGCATCCTTATCACAGCAGGAGAGGCTTGAGAAATTGATGGAGGCTTCAATGAAGGTGAGGGGTCATATGTTTAGGGTTAAATTAGTTGTGACAAAATGTGAAACATTAAATAAGCATCTCTCTGGTATTGACTGT
Organism: Ophiodon elongatus; assembly: GCA_016806645.1. NCBI lineage: Eukaryota > Metazoa > Chordata > Actinopteri > Perciformes > Hexagrammidae > Ophiodon > Ophiodon elongatus. The sequence goes on along the minus strand of JACSYO010000671.1, from coordinate 2,590,929 downwards.
TTGAGATGAATATATTTTTTCACTAAACTAACCAGGTAAATGGGCGTGCTACTGAATCAGTGAAACATAAAAAAAGGCACACTTATTGGATTGCAAGTAATAACTAGTGTTTTTGCATTGTATTAACAGTGAATTGTATTAACAGTGAAAGGAAAAAATATGAGATTTACTAAATTTATATTCACAACTTAGAGACGTAGCAGATGTTATGGTTTTATTAACAAGTACCTACTGTGCATTAAATGCCCTAATGAAGTACTCATGAACCAAAATTAATGACTAATCAGCTCTGCTTTGTCTCTAGCTGGCAATAGAAAGAACTCAAAGTTCGTTGCAGTCAGTGCCGGACACCTCACTAGAGTCTTTTCAAAAACAAGGTAGGTGCTTGCCCGGCTGCATTTGGTACATATTTCATGGAGCTCTATATTTTAACTGAATTGCTGTCACAGAAACATTATGTTCAAGTTATTTCTTCATCTATGTTCTCTGTCTTCCTTGGTGCAGTTGAGCACATGCAGAACGAGTGGGGTTGTCTGACCAAAAGCATACGCGATGAACCAGACTGTCATCAACTCCCTGCTAGAGCAGCCAGGTATTGTAGATGTTTAATAAATTCAATACTCTGCATGCATTATATAGATTGTTTTCTTCTTATACTGGATGTATGCCTCTATTTTCTTTCAGTTCTAGTGATCCTGTACTGCAAAAAGCCATGGAAAAGGTCCAGAAAGCCATCAATAGGCAAGTTGTTCCTTATATCACTATAACACATCTAAAGTATTCATGCAAACCATACATTCACACTTAAAAACCCAGATGGTGTGATCTACCACACGAGGTTCTTTAGTTTACCAGCCTGTGTTGTGTTTTAGGCTCCAGGGTGAGAGTAACTCTTGGGAGGCACTGTTGAACAAACACCGGAGTAAAGCAGAGGAATTGGAAAGGTGAACATGTGTACTGTCATTGAGGAATACTGTTTTAAGAGTCTGTCAATATGATCCTCTCCATTGTGTATTAATCATGTGCTCTTTATTTGTTGCAGGAAAGTGGAGCAGGGCCAGAAAGGAGGCGTATCATTAGACTCTACATCTGTGGCCCAGTCCTCACAGTACCATTTTATACAGAGTAAACCTGACTACCACGGCCTCCTCTGTAGACAACAGCCCATGCTTCACACTATGGCAATGATTGTATGTGGGAATTTTTTCAGTTGTTTAAAAAAAAAAATAAACTTATCAATAGTTGAAATTCACTATTTTCTCTGTTAGGTTTTATAATTACTAGATGGATCCTTTATACCATATGTATGTGGTGTGGTGTATGTTAAAACATAGAAGCTGGCGTCCATGAGCGTGATAAAACAAAGCAGATGCTGCTGATTTTCGGGCAGCTATGTGCTGTCCACAAGAAAGGGAATGTGCCTTAATTTTAGGGGGAAATAAATTCCCCTTCTTGTGGACAGTTCCAAAGCTAGCACATTGATTGTTTGGAGACATTCTCCATCTAATGTAGTTCAGAAATGTTCATCAGCTCATCCTCTCCCAACAGTCTGAGGTGAGAGGGCCAGTGTATTTAATAATAAATTCACAATCAACTTTATCAGATCGAACGATCACAATTCATTTACAATGATGTTATGAATATTTATTGCTATAGAAAATAGCATATTTTTAAGGATTTTAAGTACTACCCTTCAAATATGAAGGCGTCAGACCTGTTGAAAAACAATTAACAGCTGTACTGAATTTTTATTTGATGTATTTTAACATGTTGTGTAATCAGTTATATATCTTTTTTTGTGTAGATGGACACTCAGAGTAAGATGGTTAGAGAGCTTCTCTCCATCAAGGAGCAGTCACAGCTATTGGTGAAAGAGACTAGTGGCCGATTGGGTAACGACTTTATTTGCCTTTCATGTTTTTTATGGAATAATTATATAGAATAAACAAATATGTGGCAATTTAACATTAAATCTGATTAAATTTTTTTCTAACAGCAACAGAGGCAGGATTCCAGGATCTTTCACCTGACCTCATCAGGAACCTCATTGGAGCACCTTTATCCTCTGCAGCTACATAGTCACTCTGGCAGGAAGCAAGCACAAGCAATCATCTAATGAACCATGACTCTTTGTGACTTGTTTATGATACTCATATACATACTTTCTGGTAATTTTGCTGTTGTGTGATTGAGAAACGTATAATTATTTTTCTTGCTCAGTCTTTTTTGTCACCTTTTATTGGATAAATTAAGCTCTAATTGCATATTTTCTGTGTCAAATAAAACAACTTCATCTGAAGCTGGACTGGTAATAGATCTAGTTCAGGTAATCCATGTGTTTGGCCAGCAGGTGGCAGTAGCTAGCTATACAATATTGAGAAGCTTGGCGAATGGCCAGAGTGGATTTTTCTGTTTGGCCTTAATTAAGTGTATTCCTACCAGTATAACCTGAAACCGTTATGAGCAGATTGCCAGCTGTTAGAATAAAGGAACTGACAAATGTTGCAGAAAACTTTGCCAACAACCTACAAAACAAGGTTATTGGTCATTGTTCATAAAATATACTGAAGTATTCAAACATAATGACTGTTCTTTAAAAGATGTTTTAAATATAAAGTCATTGGATGTAGTGACCTTTTAAGTGGTCTGATTACTACTATTTTATAAATATCCTCAAAAGTGACGATGCAAAGAGTAGCTGCACCATGAATAAATAACACCATAAATGGTGTTATTTTGAAGAAAGTATCATTAAACCTGTGAAGAAATCTGCCATTTTTCAATGGACATGTACAACAGGAAAGCATTAACTTTAAAGATTGTTGAATCCAGAAGGATTATTATGTTCTATAGTTTGCCTATAGTCCAGTTTATTTATACAGTCTTTTTTACATGCTCATCTTCAGCACATATACTCTCTTTTGGTGCTGCATCTATTTCACTTCATTGGTGTCCCCTGACCATTCAGGAGGAGGCCCCTCCCCCATAGTGACTCACCCCCATCGCTTGCATTTGGCTGGGTCACTGATGCAGAACGAAGCTTTGACATTGTACCAGTCAGTCAAAGCTTTGTTCGCTATCACTCCTATCTCTTGGACCTATTCACTCATTAATGTTCATACTTATTGTTTCTCATGTGATTGCAGCATTGCCAACAATAAATAGATTGAATGACTTCCTGTGCTTTGCAGTTGTGGTCTCCAACATGGAGTATTGTGAATTTTCCTTGTGATTGTATTCAAGGGAGTGACTAGAGAGCACAGGGACATGCACAGAGAAGACAAGTGGGGTTGTGACCGTGAGAGTTGTGAGTAAGGGAGGATGGTGCACAGCAGGAAAGATCGATTCTTATTTAGATGAAAATGAGGCTTGATGCTTGTGGGGTGAGAGGAGGGCAGCTTTAGCATTTAAATGAATAGAAGTTTCACAGAAATGATCCTTAAATGAATCACTAACAATAAAAGGTATTAAGAAGTTTACAAAGCCACTGACTTTGGGGTTGTGTGATAACCCCATGCGGCGCCTCATTACAATTGAATGATAAAATGTCGCTTTAAACACCCTCAATGACCCAAATGAATGGCATGTTAGAAGTTATTCGTGTTTGATTTGGATGCAGTGCATATTTGAATAAAGGTGCCTTGGGTGTGACCAGGTTCCTTGTTTGTAGACCATTATTAGGAAGAAATAAAAGGAGGGTTCTTTTTGCTATTATATATGAACATTTTCTTTTTCTGCCCAATGTTTATGTGATTGGAGGTTTGGTTGTTTTTGGTAGGTTTAACATTTTAAGGGTTTAATATCCACTGCTTGCATAAACCATGGAAACGTGAATTGTGACTCGTAGCCTATTATATGCACATGCAAACAACAATTACTGTTTAGGTTTGCTGTATTCTCTATCCTTGTTGTCTCTAACTTTAGATTGATTAGCTACAGATTGTAGTAGATGGATGTGTGGAGAGTCAGCATAAACCACTGCCAGTTTGGTCCTACTCCCTCATGCACACCCATCATCTCTTCTCAGTACAGCAAGGCTGGCTGCAGCTCTCCTCCACATCCATTCAGCCAGCCATTCGTCTTGGAAAGCTGTCTCTCCGATCTGAGTGATAAACTACAGCAGAATTGCCCAGTTTGCAAAAAACAAGGACACTTGTTTTCAATCTGTGCTGTCAACATTTTCATACTGAAAACGGATGGGATGTTTCATTCATGGGGGGTTTAGGATACAATGATATTCTTAGGTTGGACTGTTTTGCTTCGAGATTGAATATTGTTCTTCTAATTAACCACATTTTCTCCACACAAGTAGATATTGACCTTTAGGCACAACTTATGAAATGACACTGACTCCCAGAACAATGCTCCTTTTTTTTCTATTCAACACACTTGTGAGCTTGGATATGATGTTGCGGCTTGTTGGATTCACACACCTCTGCACTTTCTGCAATGTTCACAGCTGTGTGCACAGCTTGTGCTCAAATGGCTCATCATCCCATTGTAAATGTCTTCTAGCATTCATTCAAAGTTTTGTTTAGAAAAGCCTGTTACGTACGTGGTCTCACCATTTATTAATCAGGGAATTGGTTTGAACCAATTATAATAGCAAGCAGTGCTGATGACGTAAGGGGCTATCATTTGTAATGGTCGTACAAGAGGAACATCTTGTCACCTGGAGGAATAATACAGTCGTTGGGTCTGAAACGCTGCGTTACAAACTGTATATCTGATGCTGATATATAAATATACCTATATTAGTAACGTCTCCATTGTAGTCTATCAATTAACCCACCCGCAAGCTCGCGCTCTGTGGCGCTTTGAGTTCAATGGTCAACGCGACGCACACTGCTCGCGCAGCCCAGAAACGTCCCACATCCTCGCGCGACATCAACAACAATGGCAAACCCGAGCCGCGGTCTGTTTTGGTAGGAGATCTCTGATTGGAGCGAGACGGTCCGAACGCTTAGCCGCTGAATTCATGTCACATTTCATTTTTTTTTTTTAAAGAATTGGACGACTTTTATTTTTTTTCCAGTCAAGAGCATTTGTTCGACTGTTGCTGCGTATTTTTTTTTTCCTTCCCGTTTTTTTTCCTGAATTTTTTTTTTTTTTTTTTTTTTTAAATGTGTAAAATGTGCGAGGCGCTGTTGGCGAGCTCCCACAGTCTGTGCATGTGTGTCCCTGCTGCCTCTCTGCTGGGCTACGGCTGCTAACCTAGCTGCTCTTCACTCGGTGGTTAGCCGACGGTCGCCTGGCCGCGTTTATTGACGTGAGGGGGGGAAACACGAGCCACTGTAAAGCGAGATCTGTTTTAGGACAACGACCCTTAACTGTTTTTTTTAGTCCTCGCTGTCGGTTACGGTAAGAAGTGTTGTATGGTTTGTCGTAGAAAATACTTTGCTGGCTAGCTAACAGGCTAGCTATTTGTGTGTATTCTTCGACTGAGGGGAAAACGGCGAGTTTTCTTTGAAAGTATGGATGACCAGACCAGGATGATGACGGGTCTCACCGGACTCGGTGGACTAGCACAAGCCGATGTCGGTGACCCAGACTCGGTCAGGAAACAGCAGTCCCTCGGTCAACCTCAACAAGACATAGGGGATATCTTACAGCAAATAATGGCCATCACCGACGAAAGCCTGGACGAAGCACAGGCCAGGTAAGACAGGCGAAGAGCCATTTTCCACACATGATAGCTAAGCTAAAGTGCGTTGTGTGTGTCTTGTTTTTCGCTTCAGGGCTCACGCTTTTCTGTGAAACCTTCTTGTAAATAAAGGTAATGCAGTAACTGCAACATTAATGCAACTTCACGTTGCGTTGTAATCCTTTGCTAAGCCAATACTTAACGTTAGATGCAGCATAACTTGAACGTCCACACATTACAGTGCTGTTGTAGTTTGGAAGGTGGTTCTTTGTTACTTCAAATCGTGCTTTATTGTGTACTGTAGTTTGTAAACATGCTCACTTGTTTGAAAAAGGGATATTGGAAAATCGTAATTGGTATAACAGTGAAGGGTTAAATCAAAAAGTTTGAATTTCCTCTTGAGTCTATGACTGTTTGAAATGTCCATAATCACTTGTTTAACATTTAAAGCTGTGTTTGCATGCATGGGTCTCTTGAAAGTAGTAGTTTCAGGACACATCAGTAGTATTATCAAGGCTTTCATTAACCCTGCATAAAGAAAACAAAGCATACATATTTCATGAGGTTTTTCCATTGACTCATAGGACGATATCCCGTTAGTGACGCAAATGTCCCTTTTCACTGCAATTAGTTGGTGTGACTGCAAAGAATACATCAACAATACACTCAATGCTTTCTGAGAGAGTGCATGTTTTTAAGTTGCTCGAGTCAGAGCTATGTGAGTGGAAATATGTATTCTGGTCATATTGCAAAAGCTTTAACAAATTACAAGTCGGATGAGGGCAAATTAGTTTTGCCTAATTATAACTACATGTATCTGAAATGACGCTCTGTATCAAATGAGTGTAGATAACATTAGTCATTGACATGCAAATGAGCTGATGCATTAAGGTAGGGGTAAGGATTACTCAATTGTCCCATGTATCAGCCCAGAGCTGTCTGTGATGACAGCAGTCATTCATTCATATGACTCCTCACTTTATGTTTGTGTTAGAGATATTTTAAGTATCATTATTTTGAGGAGTATGCATTGCAGTGAGCAACTGACCCGCACTCATTTGCCATGTGGCTCAAGGAGCATGAGGGCAGTTTGAGATGAAGCCACAGTATTTCAACAATAGACAACCGTCCACTGCGAGACTGTGGCCACAGTGTGATGTGTCATTAGCTAGTGATTTTCCACCCAACATTTGACCACCTGGTTCTCTTAATTAATTCACTCCTCTTTCACTCCCTCCCTCCCTGGTGTTCATCCTTTTCATTGTGTGCTGGGTGCAATCAATTCTCCTATAATGTGTACGCGAGTGCAGCTGTCCGCAAATCGAGTTTCTATTAATGAGATGGTGGTGAGGGGGAGGGATGATGCTATACCAGCAGCTTATGAACACTGGGATATTACCTTTTCTTCAGTACAAGTTTGAGGGCTTAATCAGGCCTTATTTCATTGACCCATGCAAATAATTTTGCTTTGGAATATTTATTGCAGTCTATTATTTTCCGTCTTCTCACAGTCTTTTTTTAAAATCTCCTTCATGGCTTGTGAAGATCATTTTCAAAATGTTAAACTATGGTGCAGGAAATAATGTAAATTTCAATCATTTGGCTTTAAAGGGCCAATTGTAGTGTAGAAAATCACAGCAGCCCTATTATTAGACGTTAACTGGCTATTCTGAAAAACTAATTAAAGGTGTGGCTGCTTCAGAAGTGCCAGAGGTGTCCTTGCTGTATGCTTGTATTGATTTAAACTCCCACTCTGAGCATGTCCTCTTCATGCCATATATGTGCAGGATTAATACTAAAAAGAATGCAGCCTACTGGCAGTTCAGTGGATGCAAATTGTGTGGCATGTACAGTGCAAATCTTTGCTGTTGTCATGTGCATAGTTTGTATATAATCATTGAAGGCATTTTGATTATAAAATATTCATCTTCTGAACGGTATGCTTTTAGCCTTAGCTGATGGACTAGCTTGCACTAAGTGTTGAATTGTTAGGCTGTGTGCTAATTTGCTTCTCAGGTTTACTTCAGGTAAAAGCACCAAACATAACCGGACTTCAGAACTACACATGTTCTGTTGTTTCTAATAGTTTTCATAAGATATAGCACAGCAGTTGGTATGACCTAAAATGTACAGTCTTCATCAACATCATACTTAACTCTGATCAAGTTTGTCACCCACGCATATATCTTTTCCTCGGTCATGATCTCCAAGTTAATGTGTGGTGGCTCACGTGTGAGCATGACGTCCTTGTCGTGCAGGGTGGCAGTGTGTTGGGATGGGGAGTGGTCAGGGCAGCGCAAGAACTCGGTGTTGCAGAGTACACTTCCTGCGCACCATCCACCCTCATCCTCTCACCCTGTCGCCATATGTTCAGATGCTGGCCAGAGGAATCGCCGGCGCATTGGGGTGGATCAGACGACCCCACAGAGGGAGGGAGAGCAGGGGGGGGCATGGCAGGGGGTGGCCTGCCACTCAACTTCCAGCACAGGTCAGTACAGGACCGCATGAGCACCTCCTTCTCCCCCTCCTGCTCATACCCTCCATGCTGAAAGCAGCCCTCCCCCCAACTCAATCCAGCAGTGACCGAATTGGTGGACAAAATGACATACTTAATGCTAGACACATAACTCTTTACATCATACTGCCTCACAAAACATTCTCACAGAAAGGCAGTCTTACGTGGCATACAGTAGGAGTACTATTTGCTAGTCCCCATAGTCCCCTCATTAATACTGCAGTGGACATTCACAACTGGAATTGCTGTTGAGGTCAGGTGTAGCCAAATCATGTTCATCTGTGGTTGTTTCAATTTGTTGTTAGTGATGTTATTTGGAAAAGAAATTCTTTATTTAATTGTGATCTTCAGGTTTTTCTTGTTTCATATTTCCCAATTCATGCTCATCAGAAACGGAGGCCTCATGCTGGTTTTGTTTTTTCACTTAAATCTTTGCACTTTTCCAGTTACATATTTAAGTTTTTGCCACTGACAACATCTGTTTTTGCAATAAATGATGCCTGTTGTGATTTGTAAAACTCTTAGTTGAACACATCAATATGCTTATTTTCTCTATCTACAGAAGTATTCGTTAAAAATAGAGGGGGAACACAAAATAACAGAAACATTTGACAAGATAATGTGATATTACAACAGCACTGCAAACTATGATCACACAGTTGCTATAAAGTTAAACAACAACTTTCTGACAAGCACAACAATAAAGGAACATTATGAGGTACATGGGTGTAGCATGCTTGTATTGCATGCTTAGTGACATGTTTTTGTTGTGTGCCTTTCATACGTTTTTGAATGTGAAAAAAATATCTTTTTAAAATGCAGTTCTGTGTACTCTGCACTTCTCTGATCTAATCGGTGTGCACTGTAAGTACAATAAATAACGTTAGAGACTATAGTGTCATTTAGGGTCATATTAGGAACAGGGCTTTGTTTCAGCATTCCAGTTTTAAAAGTTTTAATACACAAGTAAGCTGTGTGGGAGCATAGATGTGAATTAGCAGGACATGTTGTTATGTTTTTCTGATTTTGATTACGGTGAACTGTAGAAGTTTCGCCTTTTCTCCTTTTTTATTGCTACTAGCCTGTTTGGCATTAAAGAGAATGTTTCTGATTAAATTAAAATTGAAACTTAATCCTAATCCGTTCTTTCAACTCACCATCTACTTTTATGGAACAGGTCTTTCTGTAAGAGGTAGAAATGAGATTACTGTGTATTAACTCTGGAATCTGGTGCTCAGTAATGATGACCTTGAGGTTTGGCATCATTACCTGTCCTACAGTGCAAAGCATCCACATGACAACATTACTCTTGCTAGTTCAGATTGACGCATCAGGGATGTTTCTGCACTGACAATGGCATTTGACCATTGAAAATGCATTTAAATAACATGGCTCTGTCCTGCTGTGTTGCGCTGTATGCATAATACATACAGCTCCTCTACCTGTTTTTATGGGGGAGGACATGGAATGACTTGAGATGGAGGTCTGTTTATCGTAATCCTCCTCGCTCTCTCCCTCTCTTATTCCCTCTTCTCTCTTACAGGAAGCATGCCCTGAACTGTCACAGAATGAAGCCAGCCCTCTTCAGCGTTCTCTGTGAGATCAAAGAAAAGACGGGTGAGTTTCTACTTCACTCGTTCTCTTCTTGTGTTCCAGTGTGCACATGTTCAGATGTAGTGTGCCTTTGTTCCAGTTTACCTGGCATCAAGTTACTTTTTGAACGGCCTTGCAGAGAACTCCATTGATTGAATATTGATTGTATATGTTATAGAACTGATTTAGCTGCAGGTGTTGTGCATGCTTTGGTTCAAGGTAATTCCTAATATGCATTACTGTTTTTTGTTTTGGCCTAGTAAGTATAGAAACCTAACCTATTTTGGCTGCTGACCAGACAGACTTACCTTAGTAACCTTAGACTGAAACTAATCTTAGTGGATTGGTGCCTTTTTGAAACTTGAGTCGGACAGCAGAACTTGCTGCAGAACTTGCTTACCACCTGGACTTTACACTCATATTTATCAGATTGCAATTTTACCTGAATGCAGAAATATACTTTGCATTTCTGTGGCAAAATGTATGAGTGGCGCAACCAACAGGCTGTTACAGTTGGTTGAATTACACAGCAATAGTTACTATATTAAAGCAGGGTAATAAGACCTACTGCTGCCACAACCACAAAGTATCATATCCAAATTATTAGAAGAAAAATCAAACCTGATCCCAAAAGAAAGTTCATGCACAGCTAGTTGACAGCAGGCAGATATGAAAACCTCCACAGGGGTTATTGCTTTACAGTCAAACTGTTATGCTATTTCAGTTCAAAGAGATTTTCTTTTCTCCCACACTATTAAAACAACTACACGACACAGTGTTGGGTAATTGTGTATTGGGAATACATTGATATACATATCAATTCAGTATCTTAATCCAAACAAAACATGCTAAGCAACAAGGAACTATTCTCACATTGTCTTAGCAAATAATGCTGAAATTCTAATGCACATGATCTGATGGAAATTATTGCCCATGTAAATATCTCAGAATTGCTCTTACTCATAAAATTATTCAAAGTTAACACGCTTCCTATTCTCATCTTGTTAGCTATTCAAGTCAGCTATCTGACAGATTCTAGTGTGGTTCAAAGGCGCAGGCCTGGGATGGATGGCAGATTGATGGTTATGGTAGTGTAAATGGGTTGCTTTTTTAAATCCTTTCCCTCTGCCAGTCTCTCTCCGTTGTGCTTTTCTCTCTTTCAGTTGCCTTGTGTATCTTCTAACAGCAAACCTCTCTTGTTCAAATACAATTTGAAAATGCTGCACTGCTGCCTGTTGTGGCCCTTTGTCAATAATGTATTATTGCTCTCCAGCGATTGGACAAAAGTAAAGGCTAGGCTTGAGTGAGTGGGGCAGGGTACACTGTTTCCCAGGCAACCAGTGGTCTTATTTACCCTAATGCCATTCACTTTGATTTTCACATTTAGTCTCCAAGCAAACTAGAGAGTGGCTGTGAGTACTTTTACAGTAAGCTGAGCAGAAAAAAACAGACAAGGCATAGAGGTAGGTTAACAAAAGATTCATGCTTGATGTGAATATGCTAACCATGACATATAGAGATCTTTGGCTTTGCCTGTACTCTGCTGGCCATCTGCCATGTAGTGCCCTCCTGACTGCACTGTATACCTGCTTTGGCATTTCTCTGCTACTCCATCAGACCCCCTGCAGGCCCCATTATGTGCCTCCGGAATGTGAATTGACTTCTCTTCAGTGCAGCTTGTGGAAGACCCAATCAGTAGTCCTCTAGTATCTCCACAGATTTTCTGCAGTCTTCTTTCAGTAACAAACATGCACTTGTGTTGGCACACCCACATACACACTGTGTCTCTCTTGCACACAGATGCACACACACCGAAAAAGGATAAAAGCAAACTCGGTCTTGGGTCTACTCTTACTGCCTCGGTCTTGTCCTCTCCCCCTCCTTCCCTCCCTCCCTCTGCCTCGCTCCCATTCTTGAAAGAGAAGACTTGCTCTGAACTCGGGGCTTTGATATGGTAATGTAATGGTGGTGGTGGTGGTGGTGGAGGAGGGGAGGTGGGTTGTGGGGGATGGGAGGTGAATTCCTCTGAGTGCTGCAGTTGGTTAGATTGTTTTCATTGTAAAAGAAATGTTCTGCGCAAATGCCAGTGCCCCCCCCCCCCCCCAAAAAAAACCCACCCCCCATTTTACAACAGTGCCTGCGTTGTCCTGAGCTCTCATGTTAAACATGACCTCCATCTGCGTGAAATTTGATTCTTGTTAATACTTTATTAAAGATACACTCCAAAAAAGAAATTAAAGCACTTGGAAAAAGATGGGAAATGATCAAAGTTGAGAGCCAGTGGCTTTGCTTCAACTCAGTTCTGTTCTCCCTCGCTCTCATGGGTATTTGCTGTAAAAATAGCTCTTGGTGCAATGGGACAGCTTATGCCAAAATCTCTCACAAGCCACTGCAGTTACTCTCAGAAGTTTTTCATTAAGTTTGGGTATGTTTGGGTACTTTTATGCATTCCTTGTGCTTTACACATGACAACAGTGAATCTGTCACTCACTCTGTTCTGTCACCTTGCTCAAGTCCTTCTCTTTCAAGCCTGAACATTCCCAGTTGTTTATTTTTGGAAAGATTTGAAATAAAAAAATACTTTTTTTCCAAGCGGAATTAAAGCTTTAGTTTTTTTTTAGCTTGGAGTCTCTCCCTCCTCCCCCTCACTTGGACAAGTTCACACCCCCAACACTTGCCACTCATCTTGATAAGCTGTCTGATAAACAACTCTGTGTGCGATAATGCTACTCGATGGCTGTGTAGAAATGGTGGGAAAGCTTTCCTGTGTAAGACTGAAATGGCTAGCTCTGTGTCATCTCTTATTATCAAAAGTTAATGTCACTTTTTATTTTATTTTGCATGTATCTATAAACCACCACCATGTATCCCGCAGCAACAGTGAGGGTTTAACAACAAGTAAATCCTGATGGCTAGAAGCCAGCGTGATGTTCACTTGAGCCAGTTGATTGCTCTGTTAGGTGTCCTAACAAGGCGCTGGGTTTTTGCTGTCTGCCTCTCCCACAAGCCCACTCACTACTCTCTTGGCATTATCTGACCAGCCTCTGAGTTTGTCAGAGTTTTTTTGGATCACATTCATTGCTTGAATTTGACTGCTATTTACCTAATGTTAGATGGATGGATGTTTCTAAACACATACAAGCACCAGAATCTCAGTCAATGCCTGCCAGCAGAGCCAGCAGCACTTGGCTAGTATGTTGGCAAAGCGGCTAGCTGACAACCCATCATCACATCCTATTAATGTTTTGACAAGATGGATGAATGGTGAGATTAAGCCTACTCCATGAACTCGCTCTCTTGTTTATGTTTTTCAGTGCTATTTCTGGTTACATTTATTGTAAAAGCAGCCCCTATTTAGTCATGATATCTTATCAATGATTACAAATACAATTAGTAAAAAAAAAATTGATATGAATAAGACGTTGATGAAGACAACATATGTCTCTCCTGTAACCTATAGCAGCACAACACACCAAGCAGCCCCTTGTTTTGTAGTGAAAGGTTTATCTGAATGGATCCTTTTTGAAAACCATGTAATAGTCATTGCCCTACCTTGGCACTCACAGCTCTCAAGTTGTCTAAATACCATTCAAGCAACAAAATGGTCCCAATTACATGATAATTGAATTACAGCACGATTGTATTTGTAAAAACACCATTAAAAATCACACATGTTTGTCATGTGTTAATTCACAGCCCAAACAAACACTTAACTTTTAGAAATCTCATTTAAATTTGTGTCTGTTTATTTTAGAGGCAATGCATGAAAGTTGACAACAAAACATCACACACCAGCGTTATCCTGTTGGCAGCACTCAATTTTTGTTGGGGAAAAACCTCTTCAGCATCACGATTGATTTAGATGTTTGTATTCCACAGACTTTGACGGACTACAGTACATGAAGTCTAGTGAATCACATGCCTCATTAAAGAAACTTAATTATTATTAGCTTTCAAGGAGCCCAATTTGGAACAGAGCCATAAAATTTTATGAGTTGTTAGGAACCTGTGGGAAGTCTTATTATATTTTTTTATGAGGGAAAGCATACATTGCCTTCTAAGCCAAAAGCAGTAACAAGATAAAAATAGTTTGGTAGAAATGTGACCTATGTGAATCTACCAAACTGCATTGTCAGTTTTACTATCTCTTGGGTTTAAAACAAGAATAGGTCATCCACCTTTGTATAGCCACACCAACCTTTCCCTTGGTCAAATCCTCTGCTATTCTATTTTAAAGAGTCAGTTTTATATTTACGCTCACTATGCATTGGTGCTGGATTTTTTTATGGGTTTTTCAGGATTCTCTCTTGTTCTTGTGGTGTCCTGCCACTCAATTGTTTTTTCTTTCCCCGACCTCTTTGCAGAAGAGAACGAAAAAAGATAGTGTGTGTTGGGGGGTTGCAGGAGCGATACAGGGAGATTGATGAGGCAGTAAGAGCAGGAGTAATTACTCGGTGTCCATTCCCCAAGCCAGATTGGCAGACGGCTAATATCACACAGACCCCTGGCCCTGACAGACACACCACCACCCCCCAGCCCAAAGTGGGGAGGCAGCGCACCCCAACCTTCAGCGTAGGCCTAATGGTGTGTGGGCCAACTGATTTCCCCATGTGGTATAATTCCTGTAGGAACTGAACCTCTGTATATTGACAAGGGAAACTGCTGTCTGGAGTGTTTGTAGGATGGGAGAAGCTCAGTGGAATTGTTCACCTTCAAGACTGCTGCAACATAATTTTGGCCCCGATTCACCAAGAGCAGTGATTTGGCTGTGCTGTCACTCAGTATTTCACGGGGATCAGGGTAACTGGATATGAACGACTGAGTAAAAAAATCTTTAATAGTTGACAAGCATTGTGTTAATGAATTGCATGGTTATATTAGCACAAATGCGCCCACGCTAGGATTTTTTCTGTCTAATCTAATTTACTAAGAACATATACTCTTTGATGGCAGAACAGTAGGGTTAGGGTTTATTGGAGAAGTGAAAAACATGGGTCAACAATGACCACGCATTTGGCCATTTGAGGGCTAGAAATTTAAATCAAACAGAAACTTAGAGAGATTTATTTGTGCCATATTTTATTGGGGTTACTTAAAAATGCCAACAAATTAAACTTAGCAACACTCAGGAAGTGGGAATACCGGTGACAGAAATGGCTGAAATGTAATTGGCTGGAGTGACACGATAGGCAAGGCACCATGTTCTGTACACTTTCTGCTTATTTTAGATCCACAAATTCCCATGAATTTATGCCCAACAACAAGAAACCAGGAAATATTGAGTGACCCATCAGTATTGGTCAAGGATCTCCCACGGGGTGGACTCCTACCGCTTCATCTCATCTGCTCTCCCTCTCACCATGTCTATGCCTCAAACATTGCTTTTCGGCTTTGCACTTAAAAGAAGAAGGCGTCTCTTTAATTAAAGATATGTAAATGTGGTCTCAGCTGGATTGCATTAGTTTGGTGGCGGTGGGGTGGGAGAGTGCCAGAGCCTAGCTCCTAATCCTGACTAATTAAGGATTAATTACAATTGATGGGAGTCTTCCACCCCTCTGCAGTAGTGCACATTGCTGTCCCAGACAGTATGTTTGTATATTTCACACCATGTCATAAATGCAGGGGCGAGATGGAAACATCAGGGCTAGTAAGGGGGGAGGGGGGATTAGCAGTATGCATTGTTTTTTTTACAGAAAATGGGGAGCCCATGCTGCTTCTAAGCCTGTGGCACTCTTCATCAGTATCGATGGATGGATTGATGTTGTAGTACTGTTTGCTAATCCAGAATAAATCCATATTCTGGGAGGATAATTAGTTTGTGTTTCCATGAGTTTGTAATACGTGTATTCATTTATGTGTGCACAGGTTAGCAGAGCCAATTAAGAATACCCTCCTGTAAAACCACTGGTAAATTGTTATCCTGACCAGCCAGACATACTATAGACACAGTGGTTTTATTCCTTACTAAACTGGTACATCGGACCTGTGCAGACTAACCATGTAGCCTCGGCTCTCTCTGGCACCATCTGACTGTGTCATAATGCTTGTTCACTTGTTATAAATGGGCACTGCTCTTCTGATCTATCGCTTAATTGCCACCTAATTTGCATAACAGTGCAAATTAACGACCTCTCAAATGAGCGTTCATTTTTCACAAAGTCTTTAGGAGCTCCTTAAGAGTCTGTGCTAATGAGCACAGGAGGCAGCTGGCCTGATGAGAGTTGACTGGGGGAAGATCCTAGCAGTGCTTTAACAAGCCTCCTGCCTAGGTGCTCTTCGTCATCCTCCTCTTCCTCCTGTGACATTTCAAATTCCTACTTCCTTGTCTCTTCTTTTTTTCTCTGCGCGCAGAACTGTCCTAGACTGGGGATATCATGTTGGTGATGTAGTTACTGGTGCTCAACAGTGTTTCATTAACCTTTTAAACACCATTTGTTAAGGCATTTTTGTGCCATATAAACACGGAAAAAAAACCTTGAAAAAGATCTTCTATTTACTAGTCACCTAAAATAACATCAATGTGTGGTCAGTTACTAGTCCAGCTGTCGGTTGGCTCCGAATTGAATCAGGTTTTTCTCTTGCTTTTGAACACAAGCTATGAGCAAATGCTAGTATTCTCTCTGCAACTCAAGTCTGGTTAATACTGTCCTTGCTATCTGGATGAGTTTGCAAGGGACTGAAGCCCAATGTTTTATCCATGCAAAAGCACAAAATATAAGTATACGGTCAGTCTTATTTTATGGGGTTGAACTTAACTCTTAGCTGTTCATTTTTATTGTATATGATAGGTTCACATTTGATTTCTGTTTTCACATTTTATGGGCCCGTCACTATATGTCTGAAAAGAGTGTGATCTTTATTTGTAAGTAAATCAACCTGGAAAATATATTTGATGGGTCATGCTTTCATTAAAAAAATAAAAGACTGTGCAATTTACTGCTTGTGAAAGCTAATTATTTGGATTTCATTACAAACTATATTTTAATTTTAGCATTGCCAGTATTTCTAAACTTAAATTTATATTTTATTTGCTGATTGTTAGTTTTTCAGCCTACTTTGACTTTTGACCAGCCAAGAACTATTGGAATGACTATTGAAAACAATTTCAATATTCATATAAATTACAGACATCCTTTAATGCCTTCTATTTGTGCAGATTAAGTGACAACCTAAATTGACCCATCCCTCATTAGTGTTTGTGTGTTTTTGTTTGTGTGACGGTGTATTTGTTTATGACCATTCAAGGGGGGTACACGTAGTCATCGCTTGAGTGTCCAAGTCTCTCTCTTTAGTTAATTACAGGCTGATTAATGATGTGTTGGACTGAAGTGTTGTGTTTGCCCAAGGTGTGAGTTCTCCAATTCACACCTTAATCAGACCACACTGTGTTTGCTCTGAATACTTTGTGTGTGTGTGTGTGTGTGTGTGTGTGTGTGTGTGTGTGTGTGTGTGTGTGTGTGTGTGTGTGTGTGTGTGTGTGTCAGAGTGGAGGGCTGCGTGCGTGTCAGAGTGGAGGGCTGCGTGCAACAGGACTCTACCCAAACAGATGCTGATTAGCGTGAGCTGCTTAAAGTAGCAATGGACATATGGATTAGGCTCATTAAGTAGACTGTACTTCACAAAAACGCCATTTTAGAAGAATGGGGTAGACACTTTTTACGTGAAATTTACAGTAGAAATTTAGCTATGCTCAATATCCATTTGGCAAAATGCCCAAACGCTATATTCTACAACTCGCCTCTGGCAACATTTTATTCACCCAAGCCTCTTTTTTGAGCAACCTATATTCTACCGAAATGGCACGGTAAATCAAATTACTCTAAGCACAGAGGAACTTGTTGGCAAAGGTTGACATTAATTGATTGTTACACCATATGATTTTGTAGAGAAAGTGCCATTGGCATCACGGTTCCTACTCAGATTGCTAAAGACTGCTAGTCGTGATATCAGCACATGTGATTTTTACATTTACAGACTTTACTGGGTTACTAATTGGGCATAATGAACTTGAAGATTGTATTTCACTGCATGGATTTAAAAGTCAACATAGTGGACGTCAAACTGATGCAACGTTGCAATTTGGAAAAACAGAATTCGGATTAGGTCTGGTCACATTAGGGTTTTCTCACACTTCCACTCGGGCTGCACAATTAATCAAATATTGGTCTGTATCACAATTTTGGCTTCCGGCAATTAATAAGGATGATCGACTGCGGTATTAATGTGTAAAATAGTGTTCTGCTTATGGAAAACTCCACTGCATATCAAATCAAGCACTTCCTAAACTAACAGCCACCAGGGGGCTATTGAGATGCTTTGGTCTCAATTTTGGGGAGTCTTATTTTAATGCAAAGATTTGTTAATGAGCAGGAATGTAGCACAACTTGAAAGTGAAAGCAGTGCTCTGTTTATTTAATTCTTGGTAAAAAAAAATCTACAATGTTATTTATTTTTTGCTTCTAGGAGATGCACTGATTTTTTTCATTCATGTTAATACACAGTGGCACAAACAGTAGTGTCACAGCCACACACATGTTGTTGGTGTGGAAGTTCTTCAGCAGGAGTGAAGAAGACATGAAGCTCGTAATTTTGCACAACTGAAAGTCCAAAATAAGCTGCAGAGGAACAACCATAAAATATTTGGAGCAACTAACTTAATCAGACACTTGTTATAATATAATTCATTCCTATGCATGCTGCTCAGAGTAATTGCAGTGATTGGCTCGTCTGCCGACAGCATGGGGTCTCTCCCTAGAACAGTCCTGCTTATAACAGAGCTCCTAGTTTGTTTTTTAATTTGGCAAAAAACTTGAATATACACAGTTGTTCGAAATGTTTTCACAGCTATATAAATGGATATTAGTTATTATATTATTAAATACAAATATAATCATTAACATTATCATTTCAAGAAATTTATGAGAAATTGGGATAAGTAATTGGGATCTCAAAATTGATAAAAAATAATTGTTAATAGAATTTTGGCCATAATCATGCAGTCCTAACTTCCACTTAAAGTTACTGTTAGGAACTTAAAAAATGGTTATGAAATCATCTCAATTTAATACTATAAATAACATAAGTAAACAAGACCATCAGGACAAGATTAGCTATTTCAATTTAGTTGTTTTTAGTGCCTATCAATAATGCCACTTGGTTGGACTCTGTATGAAATCAGATGAAATGCAGGTTCATAAGAAACTCCTTCAGATCAGACTCCAGCGTGGCCGCGACCAGTGCACTGGTTCGATGCTGCCTTCGACCTTCAGTCAGAGGTTCTGGCAGGAGGAGGGATGCTGTGCAGGCAGCAGTGTCCCAAAATCGACACCCTGCTGCTGGAGGCCCAGGCCGTATTGCCGGGCCCGCTGGAGGGAAGGGAGGCATGGGAGAACCAGAACCAGGACTGAGTACAGCAAAATGCCACAAAGGTTTTCTAAATGGACTCTGGTGCTCTGAAACACTACCACTTTTGTCCACAGGGACCGCCAAAGTCAACAGAAAATGAAAGTTCCTTGTGGTAGCTTTTAAGGTACCATTTTTTCTAGTCTAGGGCTATGTTTCATTCAACCTGAAAACCAAATTCAACCTTGAGGGGTTTAAACCACTATCCGCAGAGTCATACGTGGTACAGCAATTCTTCCCTTGGTTTAATTTGTTTTTAAGGCTGAAAATCTGAAAGCGTAGTGTAATACAGAGAAGGCAGATTGGCCCCAGTTTTTATTTTCCCTGGCACATTTGTATTACCTTCACTGTTTTATATCCTGCAAACCGTTTTAATCCTTATACAGGGTTTTACCTATCACACCTCCAGAGCTGCAGTTGAGATTTGTTTTTGTGAGGCAAATTTGCATATTCATGTAGCATATTTTCATTGTAAAATTCATCTTTCTATGGCCCATTCTCTTTATCTGAATTCTCTGTCTGTAATGAAAGGAAAAACTGATGTTTTCACAGTCCTATCTTTTCACTCTTTCTGGCTCGCTTGCTCTCTGGCACGTCTGTACTCTAGATTCTGTATATTTCTCTAGCCTCTCTCTCTCCCTCTCCTCTCTCTGTCTCTTCCTCTCTCTCTCCTCTCTCTGTCTCTTCCTCTCTCGCACACATATCTTCTCCTGTGACTCCTTTTTTCAATTCTCCTTGGTTCTCCTTCTACCCTCTCTCTCTCTCTTTACCTTTTTTCCCCTTTTTTCCTTCTTTCCTCTCTCTCTCGCTCTCGCTCCCTTGCTCTCTCCCAGTGAAAGGCTGAGAATACCCAAGGGAGCTGATGCAATTAAAATGCTAATCCTGTCTGTCTACAGAGAGAGGGAGAGGGGGGGGGCTGACAGCATGAGGGATTGCGGCTCACATGGAGAACTCGACTGAAATGGAGAACAGAGGGAGGGGGGGCACTGGGGGAGGTTGGTGGGGGTGCGCTGAAAGGGAGAGGGGGGAGGGGATGTGTGTTGGGGGGAGACAGAGTGAAAAAGGGGATGCTAGCGAGGGAAAAGACAGACAAGGATAAAGCTTGTGTTGTGAGCTGAGCAATGATATACTGACTGCGTTTAAGTCTTATCTATCCCTATGTGTGGAAGGCATTACAGTTAATGTACAGCACCACACTATTGGTTAGGTTGTTCACCCTTACCTGCACCACTTCATATATTGTGTGTTATGTCTGCACAGCACACCGTTTCCACATTGGCTGTGCAGAAATGAGAATGATTATGTATGCAGTGAAAGCCCAGCTGGATACCCTGAATATTTCATAGTATGTGTTGCTCGCTCCGTCTCTCAATGCCACACAGACCAGCTAGGGTGGTAACGTGTGCATAATAGTGTGATTTCTAAGAGCTGTGGATGTAGGCTGTGGGCCTTAAGCTGTCTTCTTATTTAAGAAAAAAAAAAAAGCAGATTTAAGTATCATTACTTGCAGCACTCTGAGTTTTAGTCTCTCAGTAACAGAACCAGCCCAGCGGCGATGTCAGGAGCTAGTTGATCAAAAGGAAATGCTGCTTAGATTTTTGCAAATCGGCCAGCCACCTCTCAGACCTGTAGATTTGTATTATTATTAGTTTTTTTCAGGAGTGTCATGGTTGTTTTGTGAGTGGAAGATACTTGGACTCTTCTTTTTTTCTGCACTCATGTCATATGGTCTTTTTCTGTGCAGTATCTTAACTCATCTCAACAGCTGCTATAATACCACTAGGCCACTAGACTGTGCATGAGTGCAATTGTGGGTAATCACAGCTTAATTGGAGTAATTAGGGGAATGTAGGGGCATTAGGCTACAGCTGGGGGCCATAATGAGGAGTGGGGGCAAAGGGGAGGAGGGAGAGGTGAGAAGCTTCAAGAGCCACAGTTGCCCTCTTCACTGTAGGTCAGTTGTACTTCTCAGTGAATACAGTCCAGTAAAGATCAACCCCATACTTTACTACAAACAATCAGAGTTGTCCTCAGTGGAATGGCCTAAATTTTGTCAGTACACACAAAACTTTAACCGCCATCAGAGTGTTGTCAAAGTACCCAAATAGTCATGTAGAGTCAACAGGTACAAAACAAATACCTCTTGTCATTAATCAATAAATTAGCTGAAGCTTATCTGTTTAGGAAGTGCAGAGATCGCTTGTGAATGACTGAAAGGAAAGAAAAATAGCAGGGAAAGAGATGGGCGAATCAGGGTCATTAGTTCAGGCGGCTGGGTCTGCTGCATTCCTGAGCCCTGAGATGGGGGAGCAGCAGAGCAGGAATGTGCCTTGGAGAGAGAGGAGACCTAAGCGGAGGGAAAGAAAAAGGCAAGAAGGAACAAGAAAAAAGGGGAGGAAAAGTTGGACGCGTTGCTATGAGAGGCCTTAAATGGTGGAACAGACTCATTTATCAAATGAAGTTTGAAAAAGCAAAAACTCATCTGCTCCATAGCCCTTGGAAACTTTAAGCAAAACAGTTTTTGTCCTCATTTCTTTCACATCTGTTAGTGCTATAGTACAGCTCTACTCATTTGTTAGCTTTGACTGCTCCTTGGCTGCAAACCTTCTTTTTTTTTCCCAGTGTGATTCTTCGGGACAACAACATAAAGAATCATAAGATTGTAAAAGTTCTGCTAACAAGAGAAGCTATGAATGAGTGAGTTCATGCACCCCCTAACCTTTTGATGATGAGCTTTGACTAACTAGCGTAATCCTTAAGGAGGACGAACGCCTAACCCAGTTTCCACTGGGATTAATCTTGTCATCCATATTGTTAGTGTCTGTCTCCTTCAGAATCCTGTCTGGTTTCAATGCTCTTTAAATTGGCTTTTACCCCACACTTTACTTTCCTTAATTAAGTCTCCAGTTCCAAGAGCAACATTATTATTATTATTATTATTATTATTATTATTATTATTATTATAATACATTATTGTGTTTATTTGTGACTGAAACAATATTTCACAATTCACATTTTGAAAGTTTTTTTCACTTTTCTCAATTCAATGACAATTTACTCGTACATTTTACTATTCTACACAAACTTACTTTACTTGGCAGTAAAATCCTAGTGATATTATTTTTGTTGGCATGTGTTGTAGGGCTACAAATAATAATAATTAAATTAATTATCAACTAATTTGCAATTAATTTTTTTAGATGAATCAATTTGTTTGATTTGTTTTTGTTGTTGTTTAATCTACAAAAATGGTAAAAAGAACCCTAAAGAAACATCTTCAAATGTCTTGATTTGTCTGACCAAGAGTCCACAGCTCAAAGATATTTAGTTTACAGTGCTCGGAAACAGAGGAAATCAGGGTATCCTCACATTTGTGAAATCAGTTAAGCATTTTTGATTAAAAATGTAGGGCACAATTAATCAATTACCAAAATAGTTTGTCAAACATGTTTAATTTCTGTCGCTGGCGAGTTGATTAATCAACCAATCATTAGAGCTCTAATATGTAATGTATGTAATTATCAATAAAAAAAGCACTTCGTAAATATATGCAATAAAAGTAACAGCCTACAATTATTTTGTATTTGTGTTTTTGGATCTGTAAGAACCACGTGTTTCATATCATTATTGAGATTTACAAAATAAATGGACTTTTAGTACATAATATGCCCAAGATATGGAATTATGATGCCACGTTTCTACTCTTACTTTCTGAAGTTGAATTATTGAGAAGCAAAAGGGGCAAACGATTTTAAAAGCTTCAGGCTCTGAAGAAAAGATGAGTGTCTGTACTAAACTTTTCAGTAACAGAGTGGTGTGTGTGTGTGTGTGTGTGTGTGTGTGTGTGTGTGTGTGTGTGTGTGTGTGTGTGTGTGTGTGTGTGTGTGTGTGTGTGTGTGAGAAAGAGAGGGAGAGAGATGAGAGCATGGCTGCAGGCTGACAGAGGTCCTGGTATAATGCAGTGGTGGAGAGCAGCAACTGATAACTATACTTATGGCCACTGGGGCTCATAGTGACAGCACATGCACTCCCATTACTGGTCCCATGCCTCATGCCCTTATCTTTGGCAGCCTGCCACAGAGGGACCACACTGCCCTCTGCTGTTGATTTAGAGAAGTTCAGGCTCATTGAGAATTCAGCCAGGCACCCATAGCAATGACTCAGGGGAGAAACTTGACTGGGTTTTGACAGGGCTGCACTTCTTTGAATTTTAGCAGTGATAAAGTGTCTTTCTATGCACCTCTAGAACCCACAGTATTAGCCTTCCCCTTGAAGGGAAATGTGTGGTCTGTCAGTTTTCAAAAAACTTTTTAACCAACAGGTTTTGTCAGTCCTAGAAAGGGCAGACTGTAATAAAAACACAACAGGTAAATTCTGACCGTGCCTGCCTAACGCCTGTACTTTGTCTCTTCTTCTGTCCAGTGCTGAGTATACGAGGTGTGCAGGAGGAGGACCCCCCAGATCCCCAGATCATGCGGTTGGACAACATGCTGCTAGCGGAGGGTGTGTCAGGACCGGAGAAGGGTGGAGGATCGGCTGCAGCGGCTGCAGCTGCAGCAGCAGCAGGGGGCTCACCCACCGACAGCAGTATTGAACACTCTGACTACAGAGCCAAGCTCGCCCAGATCCGCCAGATCTATCACTCTGAGCTGGAGAAGTACGAGCAGGTGTGTGCAGGGCAGACCTAACATATACTGTTAGCCATTATTTACATGCTAAATGTATTTGGGTCAGTTAGTTAGAGAGAGAAACGTATTTCCTGCGTACCTGGGTTTGTCAGTCTGGTAACGACCATCTTGTGCTAAATTAGAGGAAATATACAGTAAGCTGTTTCCATTGTTGGAAGTATTTTAATTACTATTATCAGGCGCTGTAGTGTTGTTTGGAAGGAACATTTGTGACGGGATTGGCAACCACATCATGCCTCAGGCAGCTGAGAGTCTGCAGGTATCATTCATACAAACAAAGAGTATACTAGGTTATTTTGACTTTTCTCCAACCAGTACATAATCTGTGAAAACAAATGCTTTCGTCTAGTTCGAATGAGTATCTGGATTCTTCCTCTTTGTGCATTCTTGTGTATTCTAAAGTCCTTTTACAATGTGCTTTACTTAAAATTTAACTGCTTAAATAAGACATTTATTTTGACTGATATATTTTATCAGACACAATAAATTCATAATTGGTATGAACAAACATTGAAACGAATTGAGTCTGCCTTCTTGGCTTTTTGTATGTAGCCAAGATTTATCACTCTTGATTATTTATGATATCGGGTCTTCAATTCCTGGTGTTTCACTGGCGTGGGTTTGAGAATCACCACTGTACACTGTGTGTTATGGTTCCAGTGCTACTACTAACTCACAAAGAAAGTGTCGTGATATTGCTCTATTTTTCTGAGAAAAGATGAAGGATCATTGACGGAGGAGTCAGACAAGTCAGACTGCCGAGGCATGTCATCATCAAAACTATGTCATGGCACAAGACAGAATCTGTGCTTGGGCTATCTTTTTACAGTCGTGTTCAACTCCTCCTCTCGCTCTCGCTCTCTCTCCTCGGTCCAGGCCTGCAGTGAGTTCACCAACCATGTAATGAACCTGCTGAGAGAGCAGTCTCGCACACGGCCCATCTCTCCCAAGGAGATTGAGCGCATGGTGGCCATCATCCACCGCAAATTCAGCTCCATTCAGATGCAGCTCAAACAGAGCACCTGCGAGGCCGTCATGATTCTGCGCTCACGTTTCCTTGACGCCAGGTCTGTCTCTGTCTGTCTGTCTGTGTTTGTTGGATGACTCCTTGAGGGAGGACGTGATCTGAGCCTGTTGACATTGTGTAAGACTCCACAATTCAAGCATGTTAATTATTTCTTCTCTTTGTGTCAGACGTAAGAGGCGCAACTTCAACAAGCAAGCCACAGAGGTGCTCAACGAGTATTTCTACTCCCACCTGTCTAACCCTTACCCGAGTGAGGAAGCCAAGGAGGAATTGGCCAAAAAGTGTGGGATCACTGTGTCTCAGGTAACACCACTGTTATCCAGGGATAATGGGGGGGGGGCTACAACAGCTAAATGAATGCAAAGGAAACCCTGAATTTGCATATCTGACATACATCTGTCCCTCAGGTCTCTAATTGGTTTGGCAACAAGAGAATACGCTACAAGAAGAACATCGGTAAGTTCCAGGAGGAAGCGAACCTCTACGCAGTTAAAACGGCGGTGGATGCTGCCAATGTGTCTGCGCAGGCTAGCCAGGCTAATTCTCCAGCAACGCCCAACTCAGGTACCACATGCTCCATCCCGTCTACCCACACACCTTGCCACTTCTCATTAACAGGCTTCAGTCCCTCTACATACACTTCCATTCTTGCACACAACTGAATCTCATTGATAAGACTGTATGAAAGACTGACTTGATTGTTCAAAGGAAATCCCACATTGTATAGTGCAAATGAGCCCTCAGCCAACTGCCCGCACTGTGTTCAGAGTCATGTGAATTTATCCTTTTTTATTTTGCATGAAATCACTGGTTTAAAAAAAAAAAAAAAAAACAGGACACAATCTTTACTCATTCTGTCCTGCTTCAGCAGTTCGGGGCAGTGCCCACTTTTACATTTTACCACCAAAATCACCACAAAATGAAAGCATTTAAGCAGCTTAAATTCAGAGAAAGCATTAGATTGTATTGTTTTCCTGTTTTCCAAATCTTCATCCTCATAAGTAAAAAGTTGTTAATGTTGTTTAAATGTTTAACTCTTCAAGTTGTTTGTTGCTCATTAGGTTTTCTATCATGTCAAAGGTATGCAGAGCAGTTAATTAGGACCATTCAGCTGAGGGTTGGGCAGCTGTGGTCTGTGAGCTAAGATTTGCATTCGTCTTGTGCTGTTGTGTCAGATG
Organism: Ophiodon elongatus; assembly: GCA_016806645.1. Lineage (NCBI taxonomy): Eukaryota > Metazoa > Chordata > Actinopteri > Perciformes > Hexagrammidae > Ophiodon > Ophiodon elongatus. The sequence continues at coordinate 2,564,882 of JACSYO010000671.1, read as the reverse complement.
CTTTTCTAACATATTTTCAAACACTTTGATATGGACTGTTGAGATACTGATGATGAGTATGAGGAGGGACTCACCCGATGTCTGCTTAATGTGCTTTCTGTCCGTTTCCCATATTTTCTTTCTACAAATCGTCCCAATTCATTATTTATTTAATCACTTTTGTTGTGTGTGTTACCTCAATCTTTGCATCTGTGTTGTACATTTTCTTAGTTTTAAACAATTTTTCAACACGCGTCACAGAGTTGTAATATAATAAGCCCAATTTGCTAAGGAACCTGAATGGACTAGGTAGGTGATCATTCAGATGTTTTGATTAATTTAATCTTCCCCTTTATGTGGTGTCAGTGAACTCAAGATAAATGGGGACCACTTTGGACAGCCAGGCTGTTAAAACCTTTTAAGAATGACTAAACTCAAAGCATTTTATACATAAGAAGTTAATCTAGACACGGGAGACTAGACGGTGTCAGAAATGCACCATTTTTATTTTAGTTACCACATGAGATTCACAAACAAAACAATGGCATTGCTGCTGCAAGCTGCATCGACCAAAGGATGTTTCTCTTGAAGGGGATAAAAATGGAAAGCATTAAGATAGTAAGATGAAGTATTACTCAGTAGTCACTGATAAGCAGATGTGGGCAATGGTCCATAGTTAATTTATGTTCACTTTAAACAGTTTTATTTTGTGCATTTTTCATCACAGCATAAAACCAAATTTAAACAGTTATGGTGAGATGTGAGCTAAGGATGCAATATGACTAACTTCTATGAGCCGACACCCAATTTAATCAATTCACCAGATAGCTTTATGTAAATCTTTACCAGAAAATGAAAGACATAGATGAGACTTTGTACATTGATTATACAAAATATTAAAGCCAATAAAGACAAACTATGTTATTTGAATGTCACAAAGCTTTTTCTGTTGTAAATATTCCGATTTCCAACAAGAAATGTTTTACGTGAAAAGGGATTCAAATGTGGATAAAGCAGACCACAACACAAGCAATGAATCCTACTGTCGGAAAGTAGCTCTATGTCACTGTCATGTGTTCTAACAGCAGTTTGTTTTAAGTTTACTGAAGCCTTTATTCATCCACAAAGTGAAACCCCTCATGTCATCCACTGATGCCCAGCCCTGACTGGATTTTAACAACAATGACGAACGAAACCACTCTTGGAAACTTAAATGTGTCCCATTCAGTTTTCCTTTTTTTCTTTTTCTTTTAGCTGTAAAATGTGTTTGCAACTTTTGGAATTACAAAACCTTCCAGCCTTTTCTTTGTTCCAGCTGCCACACATTAAAGCAGGTGACGTGTGAAGCTGAAATTAGGCTTTTAGGCTTGTAAAATTATGAATTCAGCATACGCTGGGTGAGAACATTGACCCGCATATTGAAGCTGGTTATTAAAATGTACTTCTTTCAGTCCATGACCAGTGGTGAGCTTTTGACCCCCATAACACTGTGGTTGATCTGATTGGATATTGGCTATATATATTGCCTGCAGGGTCACCGGGGTCATACAGTTTGTCTCACACAGGCGACGCCTACCTCAGCCTGCCTTCCCTCAACGGGGAGGGTCTCAACATCGCCCCCTCTCTACAGCCGCAGGTATGCACTGGGGACAGCTGAAGAGTTGACCTCAATGCCGTTAACCCACCTACCCAGAATCCCTTGGATACCTACCCTTAGTGTAGCTCCTTTCGACCTCGACCTCAGACCCCGTCCTGACTTTACCTTTGGCCCCATCCACTCCTCCCTCAACAAAAAACACACAAACTGACCCTTCTTCGCTCTGTACAGTGAGCCCTGAGCGGCTTATGGCTTCACTCAAGAGGAATAATGTCAGTTTGTTGTTGCATATCCCTCTAAGTACATTGTTCACACAGTCCCTACCCATATGTTTTTCTAGAGAAGGCACATGGCCTTCCTCGAGACTCTTGTAGTTGTCAACATAGAGCTGGAATATCTGTGGATTGAACCAGAAACCCCTCTGATTAATCAGTTTCTCTACCTCTAGGTTGTCCTGCACTCCCAACAGCCACCTGTCTTTATAGTCCTTGTTTTCCTTCCCTTTCCACACATTCCTCCATCCCATCTCTCTATATGTTTACCTCCTAATGTAGACCCAGAGGAAATGTCCTCAAACTTTGTTGTGCTGGAGGAGTTCACATATTTCTGCTGTTTAGCACTATGTAGAAATTTGATAATGGATTAATCCTAAACAAAGGTATAAGACTGGCGTTTGGCTTCAGTTGCAGTCTTTCATTTCATTGAAATTAGAGCAGCGGTGGTTTAATGGAGAGTCATGAAGGTGAGCCACAATGTTTAGTGATTGCATTGACTTAATTAAAACAAGGTCACTAGCAGCAGAGCAGTCGGTAATACAGACCGGCTCCGATGCATACAGCAGAGGTTTGTGGACACCATCATTCCTCTGTCCAGCCTGTGGTTAAGGTGGGAACAACTTTTAGGTGTCTAACTGTGTTGAAATTTGTGGGTGTGTTTTGTCTCCGACAGGTGGATACCCTGCACCGTGCTACACACCTGACGGGCGGCTATGAGGAGCTGTCAGGTAGTGGCCTCTACACCCCTCATTGCCTGGATGTGAGTACCAACTAAAGGCTCCTTTTGTGTAGCTGATGAATGAGTTTGCATTTAGTAGCCAGGATACTTGACTAGAATATGTTCTACTCAGTTTGCTTGAAATTAATTATTTTTTTATATCTATGTTCCACATATCAATTGTTCAATGTGAAGATTCAAACAATGTCATTGAAACGCTGTTGGACAACAGTTCAAAACATTCATGTTTATAATTATACCTTTTTTAAAGCAGTTTTAGGCCAGTTTTAACCTCAACTTCTAGGCGACTTAAACTTGCCAATCACCGACTCAATTCTTTCTGGGATGTGACAATAAACCAATTGCTGCATTTTGCTGTTGAATTATTTTAGAGGAAACTTACATTTTTTAAATTTATATCTTGGTGTTAAAAACCAGTGTTTGTATGCACATTTGTAACCAGGTTAAAGTCTGTTTTCTCCAGGAAGCCAATTTCTTGAGCGTCAACAAAACTAGAAACCAGGTTTCTATAATTGGAAGAGGATAAAAAAAAAGATTCTGAATTATGTGGTTTACAAGCCCATTTTATGGATGAATAAAATTTCAACAATTCTGAAAAGAATATTTAAAAATGTATTGAATATCAATTAATTAGATTTTTTTTTTATAAGAGAAAGTGATTTAAAAAAAGTTATAAAACAAATCATTCCATCCTTTTCTAAAATAAAGTGCTCTAAATTCAGCTGTCGAATTCTTCAGTTTTTTTTTTAATGACTAACAAGCGACCCCGACCCGTCGGCCGTAGCTCACCGACAGGTCAGACATTTAGCCTGCTTGATGAGGCATCGACAAGCCTCTCGACTCGCGTCGTTGAACATCGAGCGCCGAGCCAACGGCAATGTCATTTTCATCACTAAATTCCGCGATTCCTTCCGTTTTACGCATCACTGAAATCATAGGGCCCTGGCCAGTAAGCTATCTTGAAGCTGCATCATTTGGCTTGTAAGCACAAATAAAGCTGATTTAGACAACTCATTATAAAACTCCTTCATGCAGAATACTCTCATCCCTGACTGTTTGCAGGCTAACAGCTGGCAGGACACCACCAACTCCCCCTCGGTCACCTCTCCTCCCGGTCCTCCTGGCAGCGTCCACTCCGACACCTCCAACTGATTCGGTGGCTCTCCCTGCCATCACTTCATTCCCACTGTGGTCTGCTCTGACTACCATCCTCTGTCTTCATTTTTCTCTATTCCCTCGTCTCTCAACTGGACAGCCACACATGGCTGTGCTCGCATTTCATAAACACACACTGTGCTGGAACACAGGACAGCCGAACAGTAGTCAGGAGGAGTTGTCCCTCCACCCCACAGCTCCACTTCAATGCTAGAAGCTCCTTAACTCTGGATAAAAGAGGGATGGAGCTTACTGATGCTGAGACAGATAGAAAACATATTTACTATCAAGGACTTTTTGAAAACCACTGACCCAGCTGTGTAGATGATCATGATGTCTGTACATTGTGTATATGCACGTTAACTTCACACAGTACTCACACTGCTTGTCCATGTGCTGTTGACCTCTGCACTCGACCCTTTGCTTTGGAAAACTGTGTGTGATTGCCTGTATCTCTTGAAGCCTTGGCATTTGACAGCCAAACTGTTGATACGGATCACCAGGGAGCTCTGCTCACCTTGCTCTTACCAAAGTGCTGCCCCAGTAGTTGTCAACATCTGTTCCTCCGAGATCACCCTCTGCCAACTCAACACAAGACACTGATATATCCTCGAGTCCTTTATAGCTTGATGTTTCATTCTGTTGGAGATCTAAACAAAGTGAATAATTGAGATATGCACATATGTGCATGCACCCCGCTTCCATAACACACACACCACAACTTTTCAGTCGTTTTCATAGTGAGCTGACATAAAAGATGTGTCGAGCACAACAGTTAGCATCCTTGTTCTGGGTGTCTCTACCTGTGAAAGGGTAGTGAAGGGGATCACTGTTCTAAACCAGGAAGGGCAGGTGATCATAGGGCTGGTGTGATGAGGAGGATGATGAGGAGGAGGAGGAGGAGGAGGAAGAGGAGGAGGAGGAGGAGGAAAGGGCAGAGAGGAGAATATCTTTGGTTGAGTGGATGTAACTAATAGCCCTTTTTGTTGCTAACCAATAGGGGGTGTTGGTAGACGGCTTGTAGACTTTACTTCTTGCTTTCTGTCCACTAGTTTATTTGATTGTAGGCTATTTTCTAATGCTGTTTCACCAAGAATGCACCAGCCACCACCAAAAATGAGCTCAAAGCATCTAAATGACGTTAGAAGGGTGGAAAGATTGTGGGGCATTGATGTGTTATTGGGACAAACGTGACATGAATTTAGAAAAGTGACTGTCTTCCATGCATGTAGGACTTCTAGGCGTGATATTATTGTTTTCATTTAACCTTCCAAGTTTTTAGCTTCGTTTTTATTAACAAAAAAAATAATAATAAAGGGTATAATTATTACAGTCAGACCAAAAAGGAAAAAGTGCATCATGTATTGCTATGATGTGTGTGTCTCTGTGTGGGCGTGTGTACAGTGTTCTTGGGATGTCTTAGTCAAACTGGCTGGTGCCCTCTCACCTTTGTAAGCATTATAGAGACTGGGTGCTTCCACCAGCCAATGACACACCAGTTGGGGTTCAACTGAGATCTCCCCATCTTGAAAACATTTAAGCTTGTGAGCCCAAGGCAACACACTACAACCTTCTGTTGTACCAAAACCAAAAATGCCACGTTCAGCAATGTAATAATGCTACTCTGTGTCGCTCTAAAGTTGGTGCACAGCCACCTTTTCAGTTCGAGGAGAGGAGGGAATTATATTTGTATCTGTGTCTCTCTGTGTGGTGTTGTCATGCCTCAAGTTGATTTGATTTTTTTGGGGGGTGGGGGGGTTTGTTGTGGGGTGTCATGGGAGGGCGGGTGGAGTGAGGACTGTCATTTCGCACCTGTAATTTGATTGTGAGCATAGAAGGTATGCTCTCCCCTTAACCCTTCCTTTAATACCGTCTGGTAAAACCACAAATAGTTAGTTTTTAGTTCTATGGCCGATTGGGCAAGGGCTTCTCTCTCTCCTCTGTTACCAAAAAAAGAGGCAGCACTGGGTGTAGTAAAACTCTTAACTGGTGTTTAAGACAAACCTGCTACATTTTTGGGGGGATTTTAATTCTTTGGAACTTTTTTATACATTAACAGTTATGTGAATAGCAAAGCATTTTGATAGTAAGGTAAAGCCTTATGAAGATTTAAGTGTCAGTCGAGACTTACCATATGTTACAGAACAAAACTTGAGCTTATAAGCTGGTCACGTGATATCCCACATCTAATTACTTGTTTTGTTACTCATCGCAGTTCATACGACTGTATCTTATGAATAACGTTATCGCCACACCAAATTATCATGCCCCCTCCTTTTTCTACCTGTTGTAATGGATGTCACTGTACAGTTTGTGTAATGTTTCAGTATTTTTTCTTCTTTTATAAACTTTGATGTTTTGGTTGAGATGCCAGTTTTATTTGGCCTTTGTGTCACAGGATTCACGATAACTATCAATTTTGAATATTATTTAGGTCTTTTGTTACATAACCGGGTGGCAATGTAGGGTTTACAGCTGTAACATTTGGTGCTGTGGAAAGACAATTGTATCAATTGAGGTTCTTCGATGAACATTATTTGGTATATTTTGCCATGTAGATTTATGGACCTCCTTCCCGTCAGATTACCCTTCAGCTTCTACCTTTTCCACACTTCCCCAAATATTCACCCATTTGTGCTTCTAGAACCTTTTTTTAAACAATGTTCAAAATATTGCTTGAGTCAGAACTTCCTGTTTATGGAGTGGCAACATGAGTTTTGAAACTGTTGCATAGTTATATGGCCAGTGGTTCATTATTGCGCAATAATCCCAGGAACTCTAAAATGTATTCTAGTCTGTCATATTATGAGAATGTGCCAGCAGTATGGAATTTGACTAACTACTAATTGGCAACTTAATTTATTTTCTAATTTTTGCTTCACCAGAAGCAGGAAGAGGGGCAGCCCTTTACAATAAAGCGTATGGTCCACAGTTTGTCATTCCACGCTCACTATGAAAATACATACTATAAAACATTCATGCATAAACCCTTCAGACTGAAAGCCTGAATTTTTGCAACAGATCTGCAAATATGAAACTTAATTTTACATTTTACTGTTAATCTTGTTTGGATTCTGCAAGTGACTAAATTACTTCTACAGCACCAAATGGTTTCTGAAACCTTTTTGATTTTATTAGTATATTTGTATCTCCCCTCTTTCCCTTGTATTTACCCCTCTCTCTACCTCTGTCTTTCCATTTCTCTTGTATATAACCCCCACTGTTTTCAGACTTGTGAGTCTGTATGAACTCCTTTTATACCTCAACTTTAGAATTGTTCTAGAAAGAGTAAAACAAAAAGGAAGAATATGACAAATTGTAGTGTTCTTATTAGAAAAATAATAAAATGATTTAGTGTGATTTTATTTTTTATTTTTTTTTCTCTCAGTATTTGATTTCAGATTTTAGGAGTGTTTCATTTTATAATTTGTCACAAATGCTCTTGTGATAGTCAAACGTAATAAAAGGAGAGATTGCACCATCTGATGATTAATATGTGAATCTGTCAGACTTAGAAACTGAACGAGATGGAAGAATTTGTCCAAATCCTTTAAGAGATGCATCTATATATTTTTTTTCCATTCCTTTCACAAATGCAAATAATCAATTAACTGTATACAATGTGTGCTGGTTAGATGACAGTAAAGGTTAAGATTGTTTATTTTGAAGGCCATCATACCCCCGGCATTGTCCAACTGTCTTTATTGTTTGTTTTCGTACAGACGGCCTCATCTTCTAACTTCTGGACACAGCTGAGAGTTTCCTGTAGACAAAACACAACTTATTCAGCATCACAGTATAGAAATGTCTTGGAAATTCAGTTATAATCACATTAATTTAATGTTAACCCGACAGCCACTTTTACTAACTAGAAAAGTAGTCTTGACTCAAAGATTAACAAAACAACACAGAGGAATTTACTTGTTCCATCTTGTAGCAGATACAAGCTACCTGATACGTTAGATTTAAATCAGGTTGTTTGTTGGTGCAGGACGTGAAACCCTGCATGACTCATTGAGACGGGGACATGGAAGAGCAGTAGAATTTGGGCCTGTTTTCTTGATCTAGACTGCAGGTACAAGCAAACGTGGAGTAAAGCTTATTTTAAAGAGCTTCGAGGGTGGAAGGTTTACATTCGCAGGCTGTGGTGTAGCTTTACCTCCGGCAGTGGGGAGTTAATCCGGACAGGTGACAGCTCCCTCTGCTGGTCAGCACCTTTCCGACACAAGCAGCACAAGATCCACTTGAACGTCCTCCGCATCTCGTCGTCTCGCAGGGAGTAGATGATGGGATTGACCAGAGAGTTGCACTCCGCTATCACCAAACAGAACTTCTCGTAGACGTTGGCGTGGCTGGCTTTACCCAGCAGCCCGTCCAGTAAGAGAGTCACGAGGCCGGGCATCCAGCAGATTACAAAGGCACCTGCAGGTATGTGGGTTGTAATGAGGGCAAGAAAGAGTCAACAATAAACTCAAATCTTCCACAAATGCAGCAATGTACTATTACACCAATTGTCTCAAAGTGCAGCTACATTAGGTCATATTTGTACCGTGATTGTTTAATATTACGGTTAACTGCCAGTTAAACCCTTCAGATTGAAAGCCTGAATTTTTGCAACAGATCTGCAAATATGAAACTTCATTTTACATTTTACTGTTAATCTTGTTTGGATTCTGCAAGTGACTAAATTACTTCTACAACTTCTACAGCACCTCCAGGAAATGAGTCACCGGAGCAATTAGAGGTAGATTATGATGGGAAATGTGATTTTGAAAAAAATGATCAGACAAGAATTGACAAACAAACTAGGCTGGGCTCGAGCTGCAAAACTGGTTTTGGGGAAATGGGAGGGCACCGGTAGCACGCAACATCTCTTGAGCACATTTAGTATTGATACCTTCAAAATATATATAATTCCCACAGTTTTCCTCACATTAAGCGGTAAGCTGAATTCATGTTAAAGCACACAAACTGCTTCTCACCCAGAACAATGGAGATAGTTTTCATCAGGTTGACAATAGTTTGCCTGTGCCGCATGTCCGTGGTGTGATGACACGCCTGGTATCTCACGTAGACGAAGATACGGGTGTACATGGCCACCATGATAAAGAAAGTGAGCAAGTTGAGAACTGCCCAGAAGACGAGGAAGCGGCGGCTGTAGAGAGGAGCGACGGTGGAGCAGTCATCCAGATCACACTCGCAGTTCCAAAACGTGGAGGGCACCAGGCCCATGATGATGCTCACGGCCCAGATGCAGACCATCAGCAGCACCACGCGCCGTTTGGTCATCGTACTGTGCAGCTGCATGGTGATGATGGTCTGGTGGCGCTCCACGGCAACAGCCAGCAGGTTGGCCACAGAGGCCGTCAGGCTGATGTCGATCAAAGCCCCGCGGATGTACCACTGCTCCTTGGAGAGCGTGCTCGTCCACGGGCCCGTGTGCAACATCAGGTTCGCGTAGGCGATACCTGCGAACAGGTCTGCTGCAGCCATGTTGCCCAGGAGATAGTAGATGGGGAAGTGGAAGCGGTGGTTCATGGAGATGGCCACCATCACCAGCAGGTTGGCCAAGACCACGACGAGACATACCGTCAAGCCCAGCCCGATCACCACAAAGTCCCGCGTCGTCCACACTACGCTGATCTTCTTGCCCACCCAGTTGTAGAAGAAGGTGACATTGTGGGTGTAGTCACAGGTACTCCACACACTGCTCTCCATGTCCATACCTGCAGACACAACGCTGACATGTTAGGGTTTGTAGCCTACAAGAGGTGGAACAACAAGTAATGTACAATACTGTATTTATTCAGTATCAGGCTTTTCTTTCAGCACACTAATAATCACCATATGTAATTTAATCATAACAGTTTAATCCTCTTATTTCACATATCATACTTTTACAAATTGAGTGTTATAATAACTCATGTTTGCTGTATTGGAGATAAATTATTATATTTAACTGGACTTTTGAGAGTCACTTGCTGTCTACACATAACTCGATACATTCAACACAGGGGTTTTCAGTATGTTCAGGACACATAAGCATCAATAGCAGAGAGTGATCACAACTTCAGGCTGCATACTTATGTAAAAAGTCAGATGTGCTACTGTAAAGATGAACAAAAAGCATCTTGGTAAATTAATTTAATCAATTGTTTAATATATAAAATGTCCCAAAATAATGTAAAGAAATGCACAATTTCACATGAATCTAATTGTGATCTTCAAATTGCTCTTTTTGTCCAACTGTGCAAAATCTAAACTTGGCCTCTTCAGTTTCCAATAAAACAGAACAGAAACTATCAAACCCTCGGACTTTGAACAGCTGAAACCATTTGGTAGAGTAATATTTGACAGGCAATCGATGATAAATCAATTTAACACAGGTTTACTCTTCATTCTGGGGCAACAACATCTAAAAAGAAATGAGACATTTACAAAAAATAAGCAATATCAGCTCATATAACGTGTTGTAACCGGATATATCTCATATCTTAAACGGGAACTCCTGCGTTGAGGATTTGTTTAGACTTTCTACAGAACAAAACAATTACCTACCTCCGTGTTTAGAGGCCCCTCCATCCAGACAGCTGCGACATGAAACCAGAGTTGCGAGCTGCCGTTTGCTGAAACACGAAGTCTTTGAGCTTCTGTCTCTGTTGACTTCTCATCGAAGTCGACGCGTCGAATTATTCTCACTCAGATCAGCTGGACCCGACAGACAGGTAGCTGTGCTGCCTTCAACTGCAGCCGGAAATATCGGAAAAAGTAACATGCACAGTAGTGATTTGTTTTGAGGAGGAGCTTATAAAGGCAACAGCACATAAAAACATAAAAAACACTGATCAACATCTTTTTTTGAGGAATCAATAAGTAAAATTATAGTCACGACAGTGGGAATATTATATCATCTGAAATGACGGAACATGATGCAGCGTTGGACAGGTGTCTTTTGGTACTTTTATTTTGAAGGTATTTGCCGGAAAAGTTAATATAGTTTTGTTGTCTGTCATGAGGCTGGTGGAAAATGTGTAATTACTGCCCTCCAGTGGTCACAGAGAGGAACTTCAACATGACATTAGATTCGTTGCCAACACATAAATCCTCAGCCATAAAAAGTATAACGTGTATAGCATGGCATTAAATATATCATATAAAAGCCATAGTATAGTACGTCACAAAATACATTGAAAATTACCATAGTATAAATGTCAATATCATCACCATATCAACAAATGTCATAGAATATTATTCCATAAAAAATGTCATAAGATGTCATAGCAGTGTTATAAAAATAAAAATTCATACAAAAATCATTACAAAAGTCATAGTACAATATGTCATAAAAAATGTCATAAAAAGTCATAGCAATGTATGACATAAAATTATCGTAGAAATGTGATAGTAATGTATGTCTTGATGCTAGTTGGAGAGATTTGATGTGTTTACAACTTTCACTGTTCTCATGCACACGTTTAGAATCACGAGTATCTTCTGCCCTCTTGCGGTCACAGTGAATAACTACATTACATCACGTTAAATTAAATAGGTTGGCTAATACGGTGTATTTAGCTATATTTACACTTTGTCACCAAACAATATAACGTCACATGCGCAATGTAATGCATTCCTATAAACAAGTCGTACTTCCGTGAATGTCTTGTTTACCTCCATTTGTACAGAGTGGCCGGTTCGCCCTCCAGTGGTCACGATGAGGAACTGCAGTATTAAATCAGTCACGCGAGCGTCAATTCAAACGTTATACAGCACTAGCTTTTCAGGTAAATGGTAAACTCGAAATAAAGTAACCAACATCTTCTCATCCTTCAGTGGTAGTAACACAGATATTTATGACAATTATAGTTATTCTGTCTTTTGTTTATTTCATGCCTAAAGTTTCACCGTGTTATTATTAAATGATAGGTGTGTCTTATCCTGGCTGGTGAAGGGAGCGAGATAAAACTATTGATGTATAAAGAACATGCATTGACAATTTCCACACCAACTATACAAGGGCATGTCTTCAAGCCATTGTCTTCAAAATGCATATGAACAGTAGGACATAATCTAAAAGTATGTTGTAGATTAAATAAATCTAAAAGGTTAGAACCTAACCCGTATTAACTTGTATCTCAGGAGGGTTGTGGAGGTCTTGTGGAGGGTTCACTGCCCTCCAGTGGACACATGGAGGAACTGCAACAGGACGTTTATCGTAAATGACACATTTCGGATTCATCGTTGTTCTCAGTGTCACGCGGTTGGATGGACCTCTTTACAGCCAAGAAGAAAATACACTGTTGAAGCTTCTAAACCCCCTGACGTCTCTTCTCTTATTTAAATGTGGTAACTGGTTTCAGGTGTTATGTAACTTTTAAATGAAATGAATGTAAACTGCTCTCAAACTAGTACTGCATCGCCCTTAGAGATTGTTAAGCTCTATTGTCTGCTGTTTCATGACTCTTCTGGCTGTTTTTAATTCATGTTTATTGTGTATTTGTGAAGTCTCAATCTCAATTTGACCCCTGATTAAATCACGATTAAATTATAGAAAAATATGAATTATAATCCCACTAATAATGACTCGTACATAGTGATATGTTATATCTAACAGGTATTAACTGTGTGTTTATGCCATATATTGAATGTACAGTTGTAATGGTAATATTATTGTTATTTTTGCAGTAGTTTTGTTTCAATTTGTTCACACAAATTTCAAAGAATTCACCAGAAGTTTGTGTTTGTATTTATATTCACATTGACGCAGACATTATGAAATGAATGTGACATAGTTTTTCATTGTGGCCACCAGAGGGCAACCAACCCTTATCAATCTAAATACACACATTTTAGACTGGTCTCCAAAACAAAAATCGGATATCAAAACTTCTTCAACTGAATAAGAGGATATAGCATGAATATTTCATCATATTTTATGATATTTCCTAAAGAACAAAGAAATCAAGGAAACAGCCGTTTTTACTTTTTATCAATATGTAGATATAAAACCCTCCAAAATAAAACAATCGAATGAGGAGACAGTGTTTCTAATAACCTGTCCAGGTGTGTAAATAAAGGTGGACAAAACTTAGCTGTCTATTTGTTAAAACACAACCCATAGGGCTGCATTGTACATTATATGCTGTAAAAAGAACATAGTATAGCAGCTTAATAGAAGTCATGGTTCAGCATGTAGAAAAATATCCTAGTATTGTAACGGACTGAGTGACATGTAATGTTAACCTGTTATGTTATAAGTGTTATTGTGTTTACAGCAAGAAGTTGTTCTAGATAAGAAGATTGATTATTGCATTTACTGAGTTCAGGAGGTCAGTGACGGTCTCATGACCTGTGAAGCTGTAAAACCTGTCAATCATCCTAGCTACCTGTGGGGGAGGGTGGCACACATGACCAAACACCCCCGAACTGCAGCAGGAAGAAGGATAGGAGAGCCGAGATGGAAGCTAAACTAATCCACATGAGGCTCCTCCACCACCCAGCCTGGTCCTGGCTGTCTGATGTTCGGTCGCATAATGAAATATGACTTCAAGCTAACCAGCAACGGGACTATTGATGACTATTGAGCCCACATCTTTACAGATACCTCGCTAAAAATCCATATTATAATATGCAAAAAAGTCATCATAGAGTGGGACATTAAAGTAATGGTGTATTATATCAAAAAGCATTAGAAAAAGGCCACAGGATAGTAAGTCATAGTCTAGTTGTAGTATAGAATGTTAAAAAGAAGTCACAAAAAGCCATAGTATAGTATGGCAAAAAAATATATCGTACAGATTTGCAAAAAGTCCAAGGGAGAGTTTGTCAAAAACACCATGTTACAGTAAGTACCATAGTCAAAAAACAGCCAAAGGATAGTTGAACAAAAAAGTGATAGTATATGTCAAAAAAAGTAATAGGATAGTATATAGTATGTCCATTAGAAAGTGTATAGTTTGTTTAAATTTTTTTTTTAAAGCCATGTCAAAAATGAATGAAAAAATCATAGTATATATAGTACATGGAAAAAAGACAGTATATTATATATCGAAAATAATCATTAACTGTTATAAAAAAACAACATAGTATATAGCACATTGAAAAAAGTTATAGTTAATTGTCATAAAAGTTATAGTATAGTTTCTTTTAAAAAAACACAAAAAATAGTATTGCATTCCAATTCAGATGTAATTTATTTCCATTTGCACAATCAGGTAGATTCAATATCTTGCCTGTGGACATTTCAACATGCAGACTGGAAGAGCGGGAGTTCAAACCACTGATCTTCCAATTAGAGGACGTCATGCTCTACCTTTGAGCCACAGCAACACCTGAAACAGACATATAAAAACACACACACACACAAAAAATATACAGTATTGATATAGAAGGTGTTAAAAAGTAAGTGCAACACACACTCAAGCAATTTTTGCACACACTATAAATTATTGCAAAGAACACAGTCTTCTAGGTGTACGCAATAAGTGTTAAGTATCCATGGGGTAAGTCAGGGTTATTATTTCCCTCCAGCCTTAAATATTACGTCAAAAAAGTAAATAAAACAGCCTGTCAAATATGTCGAAAACAAGTCATGAAAAGTTATGAAATGTTTGGTTTAAAAAAAGTAATTAATGGTGTAGAATGTTGAAAGAAGTAATTAAAAGTTAAGTATAATATGCAAAAATTAAGTCACAGTATAGTATGTCCACAAACTCATTAAACAGCCAGTTTTTTTAAAAAGGGGCATAATATATCATGTCAAATAAAACATAAAAAGTCAGTGTGGTATACCAATTAGTCATTTTACTTTGTTTTAAAAAAAAAAAAATGTAATGGGAAAGTATGTTGAGAAAAATCTGAAATTAGTCAGAACAGTTTAGTACGTCTAGAAATGTCATAAAAAAGTCACAGTGTAATAGTCAGAAAAAAGGTAATAGTATAGCATGTCGAAAAAAAAGTAACAGAAAGCCATATATGTCAAAAAGGATTTAGTATAATTTATCAAGAGTCATAGTATAGTATTTAAAAAAAGACATAAAAAGTCATACTAAAGAATGACAAGAAAATTATAAAAAGCAATATCATAGTATGCCAAAAAGAATGTTGTATAGTGTGGCACAAAAAACATAATATAGTATGTCAAAAAAGTCATAAAAAAAGCCTTAGATAGGATGTTGAATAAAGTCATAAAAAATAACTGTATAGCAAATCAAATGAAGTAATAAAAAGTCATAGTATAGTATGTCAAGAGAGACATGAAAAGTACAAGGATAGAAAGTCAATAAAAGTCATAAAAAGCTGTAGTATAATATGCAAAATGTTAAGTTAAGTATAGTGTGTTGAAAATTGTCATAAAATCTCAAAGCATAGTACGTCCAAAAAAGTCATGGTACAGTATATGAAAAGAAATTAACTAAATGCCATGGGATACTAAGTAAAAAGGTTCTAGTATATTATGTCTAAAAGTAAAAAAAAAAGCAATAGTCATAGCAAAAAAGTCGTAGCAAATTGTGGAAAAAAGTCTTAGTATAGTAAAAAAAAAAACATTTTTCATAAAAATGTCAATAAAGACAGTTAAGTAAACTGTTGTAAAAAAAATTTCAAAGCATAGTACTTCTTAAAAATGTCACAAAAAAGTAATACAAATTCATAGTATAGTACGTCTTAAATAATGTAATTGTATAGTATGCGATAAAAAATGTTTT
The DNA here is from genome assembly GCA_016806645.1 of Ophiodon elongatus. NCBI lineage: Eukaryota > Metazoa > Chordata > Actinopteri > Perciformes > Hexagrammidae > Ophiodon > Ophiodon elongatus. The sequence goes on along the minus strand of JACSYO010000671.1, from coordinate 2,549,435 downwards.
TATTAAAAATAATACAGTATGCCCTTAAAAATGGCATAGTATGTTTGTCTTGAAAAATATTAAAATGCATAGTACCGTATGTAAAATAAATGGTCATAAAACATTGTACAGTTTCACGAGAAAATCACATTATTCACATCATAGTATCTCAAAAACATTTCATTAAATTTACAGTAAAGTATGCCATATAAGGGTTCATAAAGTCATAATATAGTATGTCTTAAAAAGTTACTTTTTATGACATACTATACCAAGCCTTTTTTATGACATGTTTATGGTATGCTATACTAAATTATTTATTCCACTTCTTTGAAATTCCATTATTTATTCCATATTATACTATTATGCTATTATATACTATTAAATGTTTAAAAGCATATTATTCTGACATTCTTTATGTCATAATAAAGACATTTATACTATGACTTATATTTTTGTGGCATCCTTCATCATGACTGAACATTTATGGCATGATATTTGATGACCTTTTTATGACACACTACTATTTGAAGACATACTATATTGTATTTGTTTTTACATACTACACTATGAATTGCTTATTAACATTTTCATGACATACTATACTATGACTTAATTACATTTTTAAGACATAGTATATGTCAACATTTCTTATGATATACTATACTATGACATTTTATGGCATACTTTACTGGGTTGGTGTGGTTGCACCAAGAAGGATACTTATGGCCTCACTTTAAATCATGTTGCACTAAACTTTAAAACTAGAAATAGCTTTAAATTAGAACGATTGAGAAAGAAACATTAAAAATAAAGAAACATTAAAAATAAAGTATAGCTTAAAAATGTCATAAAAAGTTGTAGTATAGTTATCATAAAACAAGTCACAATATAGTATCTCTTAAAAGAGTCATCAAAAAGTCATAGTATGTAGTAAAAAGGTCATGAAATCTAAAAGTATAGTATGCATAAAAAAAAACTTACAAAAATGTAAAAGAAAAAGCAAAACTCAAGCATGCCGTAAAAAATAATAAAGTATATCATAAAATGCCATAGAATAGGATGCTAATAAAAAATGTCATATAGTCACAACATAGCATGGCAAACAAATGTCATAGTTTATAGTCTTAAAAATGTCATATTAAATATTAAAATGATTAAAAATACAGCAGCTAAAAATCTGACAAAAAAGAAACAATAGGTGTCAGTTATTACCCCATTTGTCTGTGGCAATGTTTTGGAATTTAAGCTGCGTCTTGATGCTGCTAAATGAGAATGAGTGAGCTATATACCGGTTACAAGAGCCATTTCACAAAAATAAAAAAAACCTGGAATTTAGTATATTTTTTTTATTTTCTATAAAAGAGATGAGTTTATTCAATGATCATAACAGACTGAATCAGAGACCTCGATCGATCACTCACATACCAAACAATAAAATCGAGGAAAATGTTTGAACAAAACCTCCAAAACAGAACAAATGTAACACAAAATAAAATACCTGAATAAAGCAAACTCTGGGCTGAGCTGCGGGTCAGCACATTCTCTGTAGAACTCATGGCACATGAACAGTTTTTGTGAAAAGGAAAAAAGGCTAAAAAAGGAATGAATTTTTTTTTTTTTATCCTTTCAAAACCAATCTAACAATAAAAATTCTATATTTCATATATGGTGGACTTCATAGAAATTAAAAAGGTGACTTAAGCACTGAAACAAGTTCTCCTGAAGTACGGTTTATCTGTTTATTCTCATCAATAGAATGCTTATCTGCATCGGAGAAAAATGCCTCCTGCGCCACACAAAAAAATTAACAATAACAAAACACATACAGTCACACAGCCGTCCAAATTTACACAGTCACACTCACAGACCAGACTCAAACGCTAGTGTGGCAACGCTGAAACATATCTACCTAAAATCTGCTGATTGAACAAAATGAGAAAGTAGTTTTTCAGATGTGTACACTCAGAAGTCCAGCTAAAACTAAATTTAAAACCCGAATATTGACAACGGGTAAAATATAAAACGCTGTCATTACCTTTTTTAATTTTTTTTGTTGTTTTTTTTGTTGTTTTTTTTACACAAACTCTTTCAAAAATCTCCCTCCCCGTTCAAATATTACACCACCCAATCCTGACCTCGCCCCATTCTAAACCCCCTCGAAGTGTAATATAAGCCAACGAGAATTGCAATACAATACAGGCACTGGAGAAAAACACCATAACAGAGACAAGTGAAGAGGACGAGACGCATTCAGATTTCCACCCATCCCCGGTCCAAACAATGTCTCCAAGAACAGAATCATAACTCACATCAACTATTATCGAACAAGAACAAAGATAAATCAAAACTGTTATTTCAGAGATTTCCGTTTCTAAACTTTTGTTTGTCTTTTGTATTTTGTATTGATGACAGTGTGTCCTCAGTGAATTTGAAGACAAATTGATGCAAAAACTAACTGGGAGCTCCTTCCAGTCCCTTCAGCTATTATTTTATTTTTTCACTAAACCTGATTCAAGTAACAGTTTCAGAAGGTGTTAAGTGTTTGTCTTATTCCCCAGGTTGTCCACTTCCTGCCTGAGGCACTCTGCCTGTTGACATTTGATCAAAACCTTTAAGTAGGATCAGAGTGCACGCAGAGGGAACAGCAAGGGGCTCCTCATCTATTCGTTTAACTGATCCAGTAGTGTGACTGTTGTGAACAGGCCAATGATATCAACATTTCCAACATTATGTCTCAAAGTGTAATACAAAGAATGGTGCGACACTCGTAGTAAAATCATATTCCAAGTAAAGCTCAGAAACGGCTGGACCTTTCCCCTCGCCTGCAAACAAGTTATTGTTGTAGTTGTGAAAGAAAAATACAAGGCAGAATGAAAACGTCAACTGAATCTGTATTTGATAAATACTTACTGGAACTATGATAATGCATATATTCAGGTGTTTTTTTTTGTCACTAGCTACCTATCATGATTTAGGACAAGTCATTTAGCATAAAATATAGTGAGTTGTTTGGCATAGACAGAGGTGGCGGATGAAGATTTAAAGACCGAAAGAGGAAAAAAGAAAGATCCAAAATAAACAGTTATTGTAGAATAAGAAAATACTTCTTTACAGTAGATACTAGATGATGAAAAAAGGTCTGCACTGCTCCTACTCCTGGTTGTAAATGTTATTGGTTTATCCATGTGTGCAGGCCACAGAACATAATTGTCTGTTTAGGAAAGAGGTGTAAGGCAAACTGTACCTTCTCTGCTGAGAAATATACATGATTTACAGTATGGAAGTTGCCCCCGCCGCCCCAACCCTTTCATTTGTTCACTTACAACAATCAAAACAAAACGGAACATAAAAGACCAGTCTTCTTCACCACCTCAGATATCTGGCAGTTTCAAAACACCTCTGCACAGTCTGTCAGTACATTATCAGAGCATTTTCATAGTTATTGGGATGTCCTTACTCTTGCAATTCATTGTTGTGGCCACACACACACACACACACACCGTAAGAAGCAAGTGACAAAGGCAACTGTGCCAACCGGGGTCCTCTTTCTCCTGTTCGATATATCAGGCAAAAAAATGCCAAACTCCTAGGATATGACATCCAAAACAGTGAGACCATCCCCATGTGTTGTGTGTGTTCAGTCCACAGGGACAAAGCGACCTGCGAGCGCCCGTCCAGCGTTTGTACTCCATCCGAGGGCCCGTCACATCTACGTACAGTTTGTGTTCCTCTGTGGTGCGTGGTCGGCAAATCTCTCTTCAGAGGAAGTTATGTTTTTTCTTTTTTTTTTCTCTTTTCTTTTTTTGCAGTTATGTTTCAGATGCTCCTCTCCTCAAAACAGGTTCTCCTCAAAGATAGCCATTAAGTCACTTTGGAAATTCATGTCAATAGTTGCCGCCATCTGGAGAGAGAAAAGAACAACTAAGCATTTTCATTACGTTCAATATTTCTGAGTGCATCTTCAAACCTCTGGAAAATCGCTCCTACAGCTAGAAATGTATCTTCTGTTAGAGTTCAAATAGAGCTTTTCATCTATGGTACACTTCTTTGATAATTTACTATCTTGTGTATTACACGTTACAATAAGTAATACTGAAGCCAAAGTTATACTTTCTGCGTCGGCAAGTAGGCGAGGGTCTGCATGACGTAAATGTTGTCATCAGAGGGTCTCCGTGTAGGCTCTGTGCAGACCATCGATGTATAATAAGAACTGGACAACGGAGTATGCGGATAACTGAATTTGCGCAGCAGTCTTTCTCTTGCTGACCCCACCTGCAAGTTCCTGCTCAGCCCATAGACTTTACATCATGATGATGTCACAGACATTTTTTGAAATATAAAACATCCATAGGGTAGATAGGGTAATATAAAGAGTCATAATGTTTCTAGTTAGCAGTTTGAGCTGGCCTGACAACAGATTTATAGAGTTCTCTTGTACAACGGCATACCTGCCAACCCACAGGGTTTCTTTGAGACCGTGGTAAGTGCTCTTCTGGCCGAAAATGTTGTACAATTTAAAGTTAAATGCATCAAGGGGGTGCACTTTGAGAGCAAAATGAACAGGCTAGATCTAGAAGTATTAGCTAGGGGCTACTTTGCAGATTCAGATTCTTAATACAAAATATAAATCAACTAATAAACTATAGTAAAGTATTATTAGGATAGTATATCATGATTAAGTCAATCAAATAGTTAACTCCACCTTTACCGCTGCAACATTTAAGTTTTGAATACAATAATTATAATCCAATGATGAATTTATTATTATAAAATGTTTTCATCCCCAGGTCAAACCCTTCTGCTTTGTCACACCACTCTGCGTAGTACAGCTCACAGGCCTCACAGGCCTGACACAGAGAGAGCAGACAGGCCACAGTAGGATGAAGCGCGCCTTGGGCAGTATTGATTCCAAATTTAAAAAAAGAATTCGGTCATTATGAAACTTTGGCGGTGCAAATTAGATTATCATAGGCCACAGTAATCAATGGGAAACACTGGACATACGCATTACAGTACATCATTTGCATACATGCAGCAGTGAAACAGACATCAAATTTGGATTTTCTAGGTATTATCATCCCACAAGCAAACGGACATATCTTAGAACATGGGACAGGTGAAATAGAAATGCATGAGCTTTATCGATTTTGGCAGGCTTCCTGCAGCAACTTCTGGGTCCACACAGTGTGGCTTTACGGATATTAAAAGCTATTGTACGTGATAAACTGACCGTTATTGGCCACCATTTTTCTACTAGTACAGAGCTTATTGGTAAGAGAAGAAACAATCATCCCATGTCGCTCTGTTCACTCTGCTATATTTTGTATGCATTACGTCCATGTACGTGTCTGTTTGGGAGTATAACAAAGGCTTAAAGAGTGTTAATAACAATCAACTCACCGCTTCTCGCCTCCTCCTTTCCTGCTCTCGGCGGCGTGCTAGCTCCCTCTGTTGGTCAAGTGGGTTCTGTGTTGCAGGCTGAGGCGGTGTTGGGGGTTGAGGAGGCTGCTGAATAGCAGCTGGCTGGGGTTCCTGCTGCTGCTGCTGCTGTTGCTGCTGCTGCTGCTGTTGTTGTTGTTGCTGCTGCTGCTGCTGCTGCTGCTGTTGTTGTTGTTGTTGTTGTTGCTGCTGCTGCTGCTGCTGCTGCTGCTGTTGCTGCTGTTGCTGTTGCTGCTGTTGTTGTTGTTGTTGCTGCTGTTGCTGCTGCTGCTGTTGTTGCTGCTGCGAAGAAGCTTGAATGTGTTGCTGCTCCAGACGCCTGCGTGGCTCCTCATGCACCCTTCTGCTTGGCTCCATGATGTCCTCTTCATCTCGACCTCTGGAAAACATTCAGGCCAATAATTCAAACCATGTGAAACCAAATACTTTTCAGATTGGTGAAGGGGGTTCACATTTGGTTTCATCCGAGATGTGTCACAGGGAAAATGGCTGAGCTAAATATAAAACTCCAAGGACAGAAAAACAAGATCTACAACATGCATAACAATGTAATAGAGAGGTTTTAGCTAAAGGAAACAACAAGCAGGTTTGTAAACTTGGTGGATGTTAGGGGCAAAAGATTGAACACTTTTGAGCAGAACTTTCTCTGGATTTGGGGCTCACAATTGTTTAATAGACCGTAGAACTGCGTTTTGCTTTATCTATAGTGAAAGTCGATGGTGTTTCAATTACCGGCAATGGAATGCAGAATTTTTTGCAGCTCTGCTTTAGATATGATGATTGTACTCAAGTAATAAAATATTGCCCAGTGCAGCATAAAATGTCTTAATAGCCCAAAGCAGGTAAAACATATGGTGGCCAATTACTTTTATTAACTTTATAATCTTCTATTTCTGAAATAAAGGGTTGATATAAGCCTCAGCTTTTTTTTTTTTAATCAGGTACTGTACATGAGGTTTATTACTGGGGGGTGCAATGATTTCAATATTTGGATTACCAGTGTCCTATTAAAGAGTTGTTAAACAACATTAGCTTTGTTCTGTCAGTTGCAGATGGAGCAGGGTATTAAATAATTCATTAAAACTGCTCTGTAAACATTTGATGGTTTGAACAAGAGTAGTTGAAGACTGACATCACGTCCCATCAACCGATGGATATAATTGATGATAATCTTTTCTGGTTTAAATGTTGACATCCAAAACAAGCCCACCTGCAGTCCTTAGTTACACTCAATTCTCAGTGGATGTGGTGGTCCAACAATATTGTTACTAGAGGGCATAATACATCACATTGTTCAAATGACTCATGATAGTGTGTGTTTAATTGATGGGTAAACCCTTTCTGCCAGTAGAGGTGAAAAAGCTCCTCAGATGAGTGGTTTCACATTTTCAAACTACATAGCAAGTCTAGCCGTTCTTGTTTTAAAATAGTTTTCTTTTTATTTGGATCGCTGTAAACCTACATAGACGTACAGCCTGTTCAACATTCTTTAATAATCTCTCATATTTAGATTTGTGGAGCAAATAAACAACTTTAAGACAGGTCTAACTCCTCAAAACACAATATAGTCCTTCATGAGGTAAACATTGCTGCCCTGTATATTTTATCATTGGTCTTCTTCTGCACAAGCTTACCGTAGTTTGTCCTGCTCTCTGCGTAGTCTGTCTTTTTCCGCCTGCTCAGCTTGGGCCTTCAGAGCTTTCTCCCTCTCCTCTTTCTCCCGGGCAGCACGACGGAACTGCTCAAAACTGTCACTAGATGACTTCACTGCAGATAAGGGTGTAGATGTGGACTTTTGTGCCAGGCTGGCCCATGAGCCCATATTCTTCAGTTTCACATCCTGAGAAAACATTAATTGGCAATGATGATTAAAAATCTTGCAAAATGCAATACCATAAAGTTCATACATTAAGAACTGAAAGAGATGTATGACATTTTCTTTTTTTTTTTTTTAAAGTGACTATTTCACCTACCTGTACCTTTTTGGGGGCAATGGGCACCTTGGACTCCTGCTTGAACTTATCCTTATCTTGCAGAGAGGAGGGCAATCCACTGGATTCAGAGGAGCGGATGACAGGTCGTAAGCTGTCCATGGACTTCACATCTGCTCAACACAATGACACGCACAGTCTCAATATCGTGTGTAGCTTCTTCTTCTCTCACATTTTAACCGCAGAAAGTTAGAGAAAATACAAGAAGTCTTGGGACTCACTCTGTTGGCCGTGGCCTGGTTGAGAAGGCTTGTTATCGGGATGTTTATGATGGTCTGGTCTCATTGCAGGGTTAAATGGCTCGCCTCTCATCACTGGTGATGGAGGAAGTTTCTCCTCCTTTAGTACACCATGGCTCCCAGGGGCCCTCTGCTGCATGACAAGCAAATGGAGTCAAAGTCAGACACAGGCATGTGGAGATAATGTTAGCCCTGAACCTAACAATTTAAAAAAAGGGTTTCTCACCTTTTTGGGCTGCATGTTGTGAGGTGGGGACTGGTGAGAGACAGGTGGATACTGGGGAAGTTGTGGGGAATGCATCATGAGAGGGGATGGGTTGTCCCTCATGTGACCTGTCAACAGATGGTGAATGGCATACAACTTCAGCCAACACAATTTATTTGAACAGAAAAAATGTTTGCTTCAACAATCAGTTGCATAATTAGTTTTTGTCTCGTCTTCTCAAACTAACCCGCGTTGTAGGGGTCAGCCTTGGTTGGGCGAGGGGAGGGCTGCTGTTGCTGCTGGATGATCTGCTGTGCTTTGTTGGTGGACATGGATACCTTGTGTTGTGATCCCTGGGACTGACCAGCTAGTCCTGGAGCCTGCTGGTAATTCAGTTGTTGCTGTTGTTGTTGTTGTTGTTGTTGTTGTTGTTGCTGTTGTTGCTGCTGTTGTTGCTGCTGTTGTTGCTGCTGTTGCTGTTGGGGCTGCTGTTGCTGAGGCTGAGAATGCTGCATGTGGCGGGCCTGGTGTAGAGGCATCTGTTGGGCCGGGGCCTGATGTGATGGGGCTGGCTGAGTGGTCTGCAAAGGGAGCTGGGGAGGCAGCAGTGTGGTCTGAGAGGATAGTTGAGATTGTCCCTGGACAGACTGTAGGAGAGAGATCTGTCCTGGTTGTTGTTGTTGTTGTTGTTGTTGCTGCTGCTGTTGTTGTTGTTGCTGCTGCTGTTGTTGTTGTTGTTGTTGTTGTTGTTGTTGTTGTTGTTGCTGCTGTTGTTGTTGCTGCTGACGAGCCTGCGCCTGGAGCGACTGCATGGGCTGACGGGCTTGCTGGAACTGCTGCAGGTATAATTGTACTTGGTTCATAGGCGTTGTAGACCCTGGCTCTTCATCATCCTCCAGCAGCATCTGGGGAGGCTGGGAAGACAGCAAGCCCTGGGGTGTGAGTGTTGGCGGGGACAACGGCCGCTGGTGCAGAGGCTGAGAAGGGTGGAGGATATGAGAGGAAAGCTGATGCTGTGGTGGTGGCGGTGGTGGTGGTGGTGGTGGTGGTGCCGACTGGGGCTGGGGCCGGGGCCGGGGCTGGAGCTCGGGCTGGAGCCGGGGCTGGAGCTGGAGCTCGGGCTGGAGCTCGGGCTGGAGCTCAGGCTGGAGCTCGGGCTGGAGCTGGGGTTGGGGCTGGAGCTGGGGCTGCTGCAGGGTTGGCTGCTGCTGAGGAGGTGCTGGTTGCTGCGGAGGGGGTTTGGGATGAAGAGGCGCGGCCTTGTGACTGGGTCGAGAAGGCTGCTGAGGCATGGAAATGTGCAAAGCTAAGGTTGCACAGTTCCAGGAAAGAAGGCAGAGACATAACACATAATTAATACGATCAATTTTGTGCTTGTGAGCCTAGACAATAAAAAAAGCAGTTACATTTTCTAAATGATTACATGCATTTTAAAGATATTTTTTGAGATCTGATCACAGGAATTCATGAAAATACTGAAATGATGAATGAAAGCAAAAAAAAAAAAAAAAGGAATGGCCATGAGTACAGCAGTCCTATTAAATGCTAAAGGATTAATGCAATAAATGTTAAGATTATTCTAGCAAGGAGGTGGGGTTTGTGTTCTTCTGAGAGCAAAGCATGAGGTCAAATTAATGGAATCTGTAGGTTATTGTAGGTTCTCCATCGGCTTGCTCTCCTAAGCTCAAAAGATGGTTGGGGTAAGAGCAAAGTAGACGAGTTTGTTATGTGTGGTTTACAATCAATATTAGTTGATCATTTAATTATTAATTGTTTCATTTAATATTCATTGAATTTACACCTGCACAAACAATCCAAGTAGTGATTAGTATTGTACCTGTCATAAGTGAAGCAGCATGCATACACCCTTACCTGGAGATGTGAGGACGGGATGTTGGTTGAGGAAGGGGTGAGTCTCAGGGGACACTGGCCCAGCAGAATGAGCGTTGAGGTGTGGAGGTGGGGGCGAGGAGTTGCCCGTGTGGTGGGTTAGATGCATGAGAGGCTGGCCGAAAGGCGGCAGAGAGTCAAAGCTAGTCTCCAGTAACTGGGAAGACTCCAGAGCAGCTACAGGGGGAGCAATGAAGCCTGCAGGGGGTGGCTGAGGCTGCTGCTTCATCTGACTGCTAGACTGAAGGCCTGCAATTTGGGAATGAAGCCCAATCGGAGCAGGGCCACTCTGAATGTGTACATGAGGATGGGTCTTTTTTCCCTCCTTCACAGACTGGCCCTTCTTCTTCTGATGCTTTATTATTCCTGAAAAAAATAAAATAAAAATTAAGTTTTAGCATTTTACTTTTCATTTTTGATTGTGGGCATTTGAATTGACATATTTGCAGTAAGTCACCTGTCCCCTCAGCTTCGCTGTCTGTGCTGGAGCCACTGCTCTCTGAAGAGGATCCAGTCTTTTTGGAGGTAACCATGGACTCCACAGGCTTCTCAACTGCAAACCAACAACTATGTGTTCATGGATTTCCAATGAGGCATCAAATCTAAATAAACTAGAAAATCTCAGACTCAGGTGATTAACTACCGTTGCTGGTTTTCTAATGTAACTTACCTTGAACCTTTTTCTTCTTGCGGAGGCAGGAAGACACATATCTCTCCAGCTCGCGCAGAGTTGAAGGTTTTAGCGTCTCAAAGTCAATCTCAATCTCATCAGGGTTTGAGTTTTTGAGTGATGGCTCTCTGGACTGAATGATATGCACTACACGGCCGAGCTTGTCACCGGGAAGTTTGTTGATGTCCAAGCTTAGCTGCCTTTTCTCCTCGTACGTCATAGGCTTGCACTTTTCCCCTGTTGCTGATGACCCAGCGGCCCCCAGGTCGTCTTCAAGGCCGGGAACAGGCAGCAGGTTGGAGGGATGATTGCTTTTCATCCCTTCCTTTTTACTAGAGGCAAAACACAAATGTGTAATTTATCAGTATGTAACACTGACTAGCCTTTACCTATACAGCAACTCTTTAGAAACACAGCTCAAGGGCTTTACAACTAAAAACACACATATCTTAACAACTACAGGTGAAGAATATATAATAAAGATCCCTGACATTCTGCATTGTAAGACTCAGAATTTCTCAACATACATAAAACTGAGTCAACTCAAAGATACCAATCAATCATATTCTTGTAATACCACGATCACCTTTTTAAGGATATGTCTATTTACAGGAAAAGCACTTCCTGTATCCTCAGATGACCGAGCATCATAATTTAGCCTCAACCATGCCTGCAATTACACAGTGAAATCATAAAAAAAGAAGGTGGATACAAAATTGAGTAAGGGTAAAATGGAATTGTGCAATGCTAAGCTGACGGTTAAAGAAATATCTAATATCAAGGAGATGTTCTAACTGTCATCCTGACATGGATAAAGTTTCTACAAATTTAATACCAACCTAGGTTTCTTCTTGGGTACAACATCTTTGTTGTTATTGTTACTAGTCTTTGTCTTCTTAGAGAGCTGCGGAAGAGGTGTGGCATCCTGGATCTCATTCACATGGCTAGACATGCCTCCTTTCTTCTTATGCTTTTCTTTTTTCTTCTCCTTCTTTTCCTTCTCTTTTCTCTTTGGTTTGCTGGCTTGTGGTTGGGACAAGGCAGCCAGCTGCTCATGGACAGCCTTCAACTGTATCAAGAGAAGAGACTAGTTCTCAACAAAATTGTAACAAGAATTGGACAATAAATTTGCTGCCATCTTGAATCTACTTTAGTTACTGACCTGATCCTGGAGCTCTGCCAACCTCTGGGCTCTTTCCTCTTCAGAGTCATCTGTTGAAGACTCAGACTCAGAGGACGAATCACTGGAGCTGTCTGTAGATGAGGCAACGTGGGCCAAAGGAGGCTGGGGCTTAACAGGGGCCGGATGGTGAAGTGTAGGAGCTGGGGCAGAAACTAGAGGCTTGCTCTCAGGTTCATCTGGCATCTTGGCAAAGCGCATCTCAAAGACATCCTATAAAATTAAAAGAAACAAACAAGCTAAGCAAAGCATATATGTATGTTTGTAGGAAGATAGTTAATACACCACAACAACAAACATTAGGACAAACAATTGTGAGGTGAGATGGAACGGGCATACGAAAACATGGCCAAGCATAACAAACCACTGGTCCAATGGTTTTATCGTTCAACAACGTTATTTCACCTCCAGATTTATAGTCAAAAACATGTAAAGCGGGTTAGTGCTCACTTTTCTCTCAGTTAGTACATTGCAAAATAATGTAGTGTAACAAAAAAAGTGCAGTGCAAACAGTATGGTATTGACACACACACACACACACACACACACACACACACACACACACACACACACACACACACACACACACACACACACACACACACACACACACACACACACACACACACACACACACACACACACACAAACAGAGAGTATGTTAGCCTATATTTACCTGTAGCTTGCGAGCCATAGCTACCACCTCGTGGTCTGGTGGATTGTATTTGTAGCAGTTGGAAAACATTAATCGTACGTCAGCAGCAAACTCCTGGGGTTCCCGGTATTGCCTGTTCTCCAGCTTTGCCTATCAAACACATCAAGGATTAAGTATTAGGCCATGCCACAAACCCTCTCTTTACAAAATCTTGTGGTATCGCTAAACAAATACGACATTTTCAACACACCTTGATGCTGCTGAGGTCCATTGGATATTTGATGATATCGTGATAATCGTGTAGTCCGAGTGCAGCCACATCAACAGGTTTATAAAATGGCCAGGCGTAACCAGCATGCTTCTTGGACAACATATCCCTAACCAGACTAGCACAGTAACCCAGCTGATCCTGTGGCTTTGGGCTATGACCTCCACTTGGTCCACTCAGTCCCATCCCCATCCCCATCCCCATCCCCATCCCCATCCCCAGTCCCATCCCCATCCCCATCCCCATCCCCATCCCCATGCCTATGTGATGCTGGGAGTCTGGTGCATCCTTCTTTATCAGCTTTGTAGGCCGGGTACTCTCTCGTCTGGGTAGTGTCTTCCCAGATTTGGACTCTGCTGGTGAAGACTCACTCAGTTGGTCATTTGCTGTGGGTGTTGTAGTGTCAGCTTTCCTTTTCTGGCTCTTTCTTTGCTAGATAGAGGTGAATACAAAGAGAGTAGAGAAAGGGTGCAAAAGAGCAATAAGTGATTAGATGAGTTGTCAAAACTTAACGAAACCTGTCTAATGCTCCCAAGCATTGTCAAAAATGTGCCCACCTGCCCAAGCATATTTCCCTGTGTTAATCAAACTCACTTTGGTCATGGTTATAGGGTTCTGCAGCATGGGGGCAGTGCTCTGGATGGATGCTAGGGGAAGGGATGTCTGAGTAGGGGGAGGCACAGAAGTCAGGATGGGAACTTGAGGTGCACAGTCCGATTGGCTCAGAGAGTAGGGAGCTCCAAGCTGTGGCGCATGACTGGGTAACATTGGGGGCACGTGGGACGGCAGGGCCTGCATCAAAGGCTGGGGAGGTAGTGAAGGCGGGCCCTGCACTGGTCCTCTGATCTGCGGTACTGCTAAGAGATTTGACAGACCACGTGTTTGAGGAGTCGTGGACGATGACTCAATGATGGCCCCTGGTTTCAAGCTCAGACCTTGATGAGAGAACAAGACACTTGGATAAATAGTATGTCTCACAGAGGTCAGCCCAAAGAAAAGGTGTTGATAGCAAAACATAGTGTAAAGCTGTAAATTACATACCTCCGTCTCTTCGGCCACGGCCACGGCCCTTCCCTGTCATGACAACAATCTCAGTTTCTTCCTCAGGCATTTCTGTGACCCTTTGGAGGAAAACCTTCTCTAGAGCCTCAGCCATTAAGACTATGTCATCTCCAGGCTGCAGGGGGAGACAAATACTCTTAGCAAAAGTAGAGGCATATCACAATCTTTGGCACTTTATGTTAACAATGGCTCCAGTCTCCAACTATGTTACCTTGTTGTATATGTAGCAGTTGGTAAACATCGTGTTGAAGTCTTGGATACATTCTTGGGCATTCCAGTAGTAACTGTTCTCAAGCCTTCTCTTGATTGTTCCCATGTCCATGGGAATTTTGATTATTGTGTAGTAGTCCTGAAAAAAGTTGCATAGAGGTAAACTATGTTACATTCTCTACGGCACAATGCCCATTGTTCATCAATAAGCATAAAATATTCCCTGGACCAAAGGTAGTATAAAGAAACTCAACTCAGCAACAGTGAAATGAAAGATACAGTGTATGTGTGTGAAAGTTGTTTTTACATTTAAAAGAATAAATGGTACCATTTAGCTTCTTCTAAAATGAGAAAAATGAGCCCTAATATCTCAAACAATCCTGTATATACACATACAGAAAAGTAGAGGGATGTACTTTCCACACAGAAATAACCATAAATCATCGCAGTTCAACCTGTAAGAAACATATTGATGTACAGCCTAATGTGTTACGGTTTTAAAGGTATCATCATACACACAAAGGGACAAAGCTAGCACTCACAGGCAGGTTAAGTTTGATCGCATCCACTGGTATATGAAAGGGCCAGGCAAACTGGTGCTTCCACAGGGCCTTCACCACCACCTTGAGCAGGTACTGCAGCTGATTGGTCTGGCGCTTTGGCCTCTCTGGATTGATGTACTCTGGGGGTGGGGGATTGCCCATTTGCTGGGCCTGCCCCTGGCTGCTGCTGCTGCTGCTGCCCGACATCTGTGCTGCATCCAGGCCGTCCCCCATTCTAACAGGGTTGGGCTCAGGCCCCAGAGCTGGAGCTTGAGCTGGAGCTGCAGGGGCAGGGGTAGTGGTGTTGGCAGGACACCAGTTCAGTCTTGGCCCCGGCACAGACTCCACTGACAGAGCACCACTGATCCCATTGCACTCCTCGCTGGACTCTCTGGAGAATGAAAAAAGCATACAGTCATTAGCATCTTTTTAAACAGCCTTCAATACCATCATTTTTGTTAGTAACAGTCATTAATTTTTTTTATTTGAATCATTAATCAGTGCATTGTTAAGTAGAGCTCTGATATCTAGATTATTGTAATTGTATTGCAAAAGGCAGTGGCATCCTCGTAATTTACTACTGTTTTATTATTCTACATTGAATATTTTGTTTTCTCCTTCCATTGGAGCAGCAGCTGTATTGGGTAGCACCAATGGATGTATAAAGAGAACTGGACACAGTGTTAGAGATGGTAGAGTGGCATGTCCACCAGCTGAGCCTCGTTACTCAGCACAAGTGAATTTTAAATCTTTAATTACAAACTAGTTTGCCGTCTCTTTTCCATGCATCTGACAACCCGCATTCTTCATTCTCCATATGCCTGCTCTCCAAAACTTTTTTGCTTGTTATACTCCTGCTTGGCAAGCTACAAAGCAACTTTGTTGCAGTATTCTCTGAAACGCCAGAGGGCAGACAAACAAAATGTACTCTGATGAAGCAAGGAGACAACGAGTGTTCCCAGCAAAACGCCATTAAACCAACATACACAATGCTGAGGAGGAAATGTAATCAACTGTAACTTTATACCACATATTCATTGGACTAATTTATTGCCTTTAAACAAGACCTGTAAAGAAAGAAGTCAATATTAAGTGCATTGTAATGAAACAAAGGTTGAATATCCTGTAAACAATTTGATTTGGCTGGCACAATATATACTCAAATGTAGATATTTAAGACCTCCTGTTTCAAAAGGATTTAAAAATGAGTCTTTGTAAATGCCTCAGACATGTTAATAGTGCTTTAAATCAAACTTGCGGATCATTCACGCACAACACGCAAGCCTTGATAACATAATTTTCCCGGGGGGCGTGCACCTGGCGTGAGCCTCACTATAGCGAGTATAAACAAAGCTTAAGAGTAGTTAACGTTATGATTCTTTCTAATGTAATTTTCTTTACCGTTTCCACAGACTCATTTTACTTCAAAATAAGAGCAGACCAACTAAATATTATCACCCAGACATTATCAAGACATTCTGATGATGAAATTCAAAATGAAAGTCCTCATCATTTAATTTCTACTGAACATAAAAATCAATACAATCATTGAATGCCCAGAAAAGGTTACAACCACCAGCCTTTAGGTATGACTTAAGATATAAAAGTTGATATCCTTCTACTGAAATTAACTAATTTACAAATCTAAATTCACTGTATTCAGAAGAGCTCAGAGGTTTGGCTCTTGCACGTGTGCTTTCAGTAGATCTGTGTCTTTCTATACTGAGGACCTGGGAGTGTTTAGAGATGTGGGTGGACAGGGGTGGAGGGTGAGGGGGAGTTAGCGTCATCTGGCAGCTGGGGGACTGTGTGTTCCACTACGCAACGCTCAGTCCAACATAATGTCCTCTCCAAGGCAGTCAGGGACATCTCATTCAAGATACACACAAGGCTGTTAAGACAACAAGGCCAAATAATAAATCGAGAAAACTTGACTAAAAATAGACCGTGGAACATGTTCTGGGACAAAGCACTGATCATAAGGTATTCAAGCCTCTATTACAAACAAGTTGGTCTCCCAGTCTTGCAGACTTAAACCCACCCCCACAAAGGGGCCTTAAGAATATATACACACACCACAGTATAGATCTGTGACTAATCTCATTCTTGATGAGTCACTTTCTGAGAAGAGGGAAGCAGTTTGCACACCACATGATCGCAGCCTTGGCCTCCCTGAGGCACTCAAACACAGTGGAGAATCTGACGAACTGACCAATATGTTGAATGACAACACATAAAAAGAAAGAAAGAAAACAAAAAAAAGAAAACAGTTTAACACAGATGGAGCTTTTGTGTCTTGAAGCAAAAAAAAAAAAAAAAAAAAAAACTCAAAGAAATAAGCACAGAACTTGTCTAGGCCCAATGTGTAAAACTTTAACCTGAGAAAATTCTGTAATATTTCAAAGTTTGCTTTACAAAGAGTTTAAACAAATACAATTACGTAGACTAATCAGCCTTAGTCTAACAGCTTCAAGTGTCACCAACGACTTTTAGAAAATCGTGCTAGTCACAGTACATGCTTTCAATCAGCTGACAAATAAACAAAACCTGTACCATCACACGGTTGGGGTGTGACCATTGGTAGAACAGGCACAAAAGCACAGCCCATTGAAAGTAGTAACCTATTTTTAGTGAGATTTGCTTAACTCTGGTCAGCAAATGTATTGGGATGTTGCAAGTCCTCTTATTTCTGGTACCTGGTATTAATCAACACAAGCTGTGAAGGGAAAAAGTTACCAGAGCACGATCAATACCTCTCTGACATAACAAGGCTATTGCATTGGATTGCACAGGTGTTCGTGATATTGAGTCTACCTCAACAGCTTCAGCTACATTCATTTCAGCTGGATATTTATTTCCACCAGCCTTCGTTGTCAGGTCTATGACAACTGATTACTAGCTGTGAAAGACATTACAACAGTTAAAGAGAAGGCGCATAACTCAAAACCTCTTTGCAACTTGACACGCGTTTCATTTGCAGGAACATTTTTCTAAAAGACAGAATTGGGCTTGAGAAATCCAAATGTGTGTTAAAATTTTTTGAAAGATTCTTGAGTCATTCAAAATCTTTCACACTTCCTTGAGAGGGAGTTTGTACTCATTCTCCAGTAGATGTTGTTGATAGCAATGTTTTAGATGTGACAAAAGGCCAAACCAACTCTCCTGGGTGAACATTAAGGAGTCAAGAGCAATTTTGTTAGTCTAAGACAATGCAAAATAAGTTGAACTCAACAAACTAGAAAGAGAACATTTAGGCGAGTTAGCAAGAAGGTAACCTCATCTCATTGCTAACATGACAAGCTTACATGCTATAAAAAGGTGTTTTTGTTATTCAATCATTATGTTTCTATAGTATATAACTTTTTTAAAATTACTTTTCCCTTTTTATTAGATAGTACAGCCTAACCCTAAAAACACAACCTCCCAGACCATCAACCAACATCACACACACACTTAAAAGAAATGGACAATTCCAATTAACCCATACAATGAGGTACAATTTTAATAGGAGCTAAACAGCTCCAACAGGAACAGCTAAAACAGTGATAGTTGAGAAAATTACACAACTTTACTGTAATGCAGCCTTTAAAACCAGAAACGGACAAAATGTATGGTGTTTTCCCAATATCGATATATTGCCCAGCCATACTTGAAATCTTACATCATGTCTCATTTGAAATTTTCCAGATAAAATTAGCTTATCATTGCTATAAATATGTAAGGATGCTGACTAAATGGAGGGAAGATGTCCAGGGAAACGTTTTGCGCAAGTGAATCCAATCATATTGGTAACACATAAGAACCAACTGGTCTGAAGTGAGACAGCATTTACCATAAACCCAGGCAGGTACAGTACAGATGGCTAGGTGCGCCAGACACACACGTACACCATTAACAGCTCCTAAGTTGCCACTAAAGGAAGTCTTCCACAAGGAAAAAGTCAAGAAAAGTAGCCCCAATATGAGCCTGGTACAGCTGGTCTCCAGTGCTGCATTGAGTGAAGTCTCGTCGCCACACAAATACTGCCAGATGGTCCTTAACAGCTCATTAACATGAGCGATAAGCACACTCACAGCGAAAATCATTGACATTACAACACTGTAACAACGACAAGTGTAAACACTTCTAGAAACAGATGCAATAAATGAGGGAGCATGAATGACACCCACTGTATGATTTCAGCATCTGTAGTTCAGGAATATATCTAAAGAGGCAATAATCTCAAATGACTCACTACCTTTCCAATTTGTCAGACCTCCCTGCAATCTATCTTGTGGTACCTGTGATAGTAGTTTGTTCTTGTACTCCTACATATTCTCTCTCACATGCATGTACCAACACTTAAAGGCTCTGATCCAAATCGTCAACTCATCAAGTTTGTGATCTGCATGTTCATGTTGCACACGTTTTTTTTCCACTTTCACACACAGAAAGTATAGTTGTAAAAAAATATTGAGGTACAAGACAATCCCACATTGGCTGCCATGAAAATGGAGACAAGCTATCAGCTTACACACTTCAATCAACTTGCAACATGTTACTACAGTGATAAATTATTAATGATGGCACTTGGCCAACTTGAGCCTACTATGTTCACGTAACGAATACCAGTTTTGAGAGACACTCTGAAGGGAAATGCCTTTCATTCTCTCTTTGCTCTTCAGAAACCATTATGATGATATGCCAAAGGTTTTCAATCACGTTTTCTTCCAAGTCATACTGATTACTGTCTCAATCCTAATGAAAACACAAGTATCTCATTGAAACACAAAGCAGGTGATCACAGACAGAAGTAGAGGCAACAGGCAGTTGACCCCTTACCATTCAGCTATATTTCCATAACTACACATTGCATTATTTTGTTGGTGATTTATAAATGCTGGAGTTAAAAAACTTTCCACCAATACAATAGGTTTACAGCCTACGCTATTCTTGTCTGTCAAATGTAGTTACTGCAGTTTGTCAAAAAATAGCCTCTTGCATCATGTCCCAATGTTATGTAAGGAGTCTATTGCAGGCAGAAATGTAATTTAGGGCCTTTCACCCAAACAATCCTGGAGAGGAACAAGTCGCATTGTTAGGAACAAACTCCAGAGCTAAACATTTCTTTGAAGAATTTCTTCTGTGTCTCAAGAAACATTGAGGATTATGCCAAATGATTACAATGCAGTGGTTTGGTTTGTGATGAGTCATTTGCACCTGTCCAGCCAGAAACAACAAACATGAACACGGCTCTTGTTCTTTCAACGGATGTTAATACATGCTGAGCCTGTTCTAGTTCACTAACTAGGTACAGTTTTAATTTTGGGTTGTCTCCCTCGTTCTTTTTTTCCATTAAAAAATAAATTACAATAAATCATCCCTAATCCAAATACATTTACAGCTTCAACTAATTCTTATTTTTATTAGCAACTAATTTCTTTATTTATTGTTTAGTCTATAAAAGTCAGAAAACCGTGTAATATTCTGTCATACTATTAATTGATTAGCCTTATTGTTTCATAAATAGATAGAAATTCCAGAAGAATTTGTCATATTCATCATTTAAAAAATGACCACGTACATAGTTAGATCTCCATTTCCATTGAGATTGCACTACTACCACCAAGTTTAGCAGGTTTGTAACAGGATTTCTGTTTTAATTTTTAACAAAAAATAGTTGTTGATGTCAATAATGACATCATATTCAACTAGTCTACATGTTACATTTGTGTAAACCACTCTCAATGACCCTTTCTCGTGTAAGAACAATGTTGGCATGCAAGACTAATCAAGTCTACAGAAGCCCCCAACAGGGGTCAATCAAGAGGTCCACTTCCTGTTGCTGCATGTCCTACATTGCTCTCAGCTCTGGAATACCAGTTGATCTTTGACCTGGACATACATCACTGTAGACTGCTGTGGAATGTTTTCTGGGGAGGAAGTGGCTCTGAATACTGGGGTGGGGGATTCACATCTCACACCAGGAAACCTGGTCCTGTGTACAGCCTCAGAGTGACTGTCCTACTTGTAAAGGGGAGGAAAAACGTAACAGCAAGATGTCTGCATTCCCAATGAAAGTAAACTATTAATCATTCATGTAGGGGGAGATTAGGGGGCGATTCAGACACAAATGTAGGCCTGCAGATTCCACTTGAGGTCCTTACTAAGTGTCAGAACGATGGCCTGTGTTTTTCCTGAAAGTAAAGGACTAAATAATTAATAAGACCACAGTGACAAGGCATAGAACAACACTCTAATTCACCGGCCTTTTTCTCTTTCATAAAAACACCTTCAACACTTCTCAGGAAGCTGCTCTGGTCTAATGCTCCTCCATCTGCCAATACACATTAACGTATTGATTCCATTGATGCTCTTATTTATTGGCCTCATTGCACTCATCATGTCTTAAGTGTTTCCATTTTTCCTCTAAATTGGTTAGTAGATGAAAAATGTGAGGGTATTTCTGTTTCATGAACTCAACTGAGTTCTGTGTTTATCCAGTTTCAATAAGTGAAGAGATTCAAGAATGGGTCTGAATGTAAATAATGGACACTTTATCCTGATGTACACCAATGAGACAAATACAGGCTATGGTCATTAACCCTCCCCAATAACAAAGATGAAGGAGATGTACAAAAATAAAATATAAGCCCTAGATAATGTTAAATGTTGACGGATTGATCACCATTGGGAATATGAGTGATCTAGGATTCATTATTCATTATGTTATTCATTATATTCAACCTGACATTCATTATGTCAGGTTGGTGCAATACATGTCATGTATTCCTTGGACATCAGTAACCAGGGTGTTTTCAGCACATACGAGTATCATAAAGTGTGATCGGAACCTGCAATGAGGGCATCCATATGACAAGAACATCAAGGTAACAAGGCTTTGCAGTGGTATTGTCAGTCTGGAGTCTTCTAACTTATGTACAAAAGAAATAAGGTGCATGTGAAAGATAAAAAGAAACTAAACTAAATGACTGAAATCAATTATTTCACCCGCTGCCTCTAGTGCTTATTCAGCCATTAAGGCTCAACTAGAGCCAACAGAACCGGTAACACAAAAATGGGCAATGATCAGCCAAAGACCCTCAACTACAACCAAATGGCATCTGAAAGGTAATTGTTGTCTCAGTGCGTTAAAGCATGTTATGATCTCCAATAAAGCTGGTATGAAGCCAAGAACTGTATGTTATCCATCTATTTTATGAATAGGAAGAGCAGGAGCAGCTATTTTAAATGTGATGTGTTATATAACCAAAATAAGACTGCGTTAATCCCGTCTATCATTCAAATATATAAATATTGTGCTGCAATAAGCAACAGTGTAAAATAAAAGCTTTAATGAAGGCATTACATGGATTTATTGATGTAAGCTTTTAATGTTTTTATTCATCATTAATGTGTCTGATGATCTGTTAGGAAAAGGTTAAGCTTTAAATCTCCATACCTAATTAAGGATGTCGTAGTGAAATGTCTTACTTTCTCCATTAAAAATCAAAATTGCATATACCGAGTACCAATCTATTACAATTCGCCTCGTAATTGTATTACCAGTAATGTTATGATTCAATCTAAATATGCTCAGCTGCACAAAAAAGTGCCATTATACACAACTGTAGAGAAATAATAGACAACAGTATTAAGGTGACGTACACCGCAGAATAACAAGCGCTACACATTTCTCAAAATTATACAGTGTGAGGCTGAGTACTGGCAAAGTAGTAGGAATTATACACCAATAATATACATGGTAAATTAGGTATGTAACATGGATTACTATTCTACCTTTCTCCACCTTGTATCATGTGCTATCGGTCTGCTGCTTCCTTACGAGTACCTCTGAAACTTGGCTTCAAGAAAAACAAATGTTGCCACGGTTTCTATGGTAACACTCCACTTCTTGGCAAGCGTACTGTATTTTTATTCTCGATGATTCCAAAGCCTTCTTTTGGAAGCTTACCAATTCAATAGTAATCACCCATGGCCCGTGTGACTTAAGTGTGTTTATAGACAAATGGCAGTTACACACAGAAAAATCTGGACAGCTTTATTTACATCTGTCTTATGGGTGTTCGTCACAATGTTGCAAATCTCAATACGTTCCACTAGTATTGATTATAAGCACTTCCTGAATGAGTAAGTACGTGAGCATAAATGACTCAAATAGACCAACTATGAGTCAGGCACACCATAAACAGGAAAAGGCAGGAATCCTGCCAACCCTTTCAGGTTTAACTTCCAGCTGGTTAGGATGAGCAAGCCAAATCCTACCAGGAACCATGAGACATTTTTACAACCCCCTTCTTCCTCTGAACTAACCCTTTCTCCAGAACCCCCCTCTCGCACCAGGGGGTAGGGTCATGGCTTCAGGCTGAAATCTGGATTACAATACTATTCTCAACACAACAAATCTAAACTGGATTGTTGTGCTGAGCCAACTACATGATAGTCCCAAGAGCCATTACTCAAGGCTGTCTTTGATTTAACCATGCGAGTTTTTAACCATGAATTTCAACTGATGATATTTTGTTTGTATGGTTGTAAACTCTTTAGTGACTGTTAAATTTCTGAAAACTTTGTTGGAGAGTCAACCTCACAAGATAACATTACCTTTTCACAGAGACTGAATGTGCAATTTTTTCCAGAAGGGCGTCCAGCTTTTGAAAATCCAGCAAATCGTTTGACTTGGCATGCATCTTGTAATCCATTTAAAAACTCCACTAAACAGAAACCAAAAACGGGCAAGAAGAATTACACAGAAGTTTGTTTTTTCTTTCCTCTCATCCAAAACACCAGAGGGATATATTTTTCAGGCTTCAGTATGTATCCTAAAATCCCACAGAACACAATGAGTAATCCTTAGTGTAGTCCAATCGGAGTTTGAGGATGGCTGTTCCACAAAAAAGGCCCCAGCCTGGAAACAGTGGGTCCAGGCGGGGAGGAAAGGCTGTGGAAGCCTACAGCCGGCAGGCTGTGTTAGCTGTGTGAACCGGTCCTCTCTCTACCCCATCCCCCTCTCAGCAGTACAACGGCCCAGTTGCCACAGGCTCTTCGCTCCATTGTGTGTCCTCTCCAGGGCCTCCCCAACTTAAATGGACACAAACTAAAAGCAAGAAGGAGAGGGGAAGGCGAGAGAGGGGAGAGAGGGCTCCGATAAGATCCAGGAGGAGCACTTTATTCCTCTAGCTCGCTCTCTCACCCTCTCTCTAGCAGAGGCCGATCAGCATGCAGTTACTCAACAGTAAAAATGGCTCTGCTGCTTCCTCATTCAGCAGAGCCTCAGCCCACACACCCCTCCCTCCCTCTCTCGTACGTGCTTGCTCATTCCACCCCTCCCCGCTTTCCCATCAATAGCTTTAGGTCCTTGCTCTCCTCTCTCTCTCTCTCTCTCTTGCTCACACTCTTACACCTTTAACACCCCACCCCCTTCCTGTCTTTTCCTCAGTCCATTTCATCATGCCCCACCCCCACTCACTCACCTCCCTTGGAGTGATCTTGTATGCCTCCCCCACCAATTAAAGGGACCCCTTATCTGCACTCATCCTCTCCTGATATAGACCACTGCCATTCATATAGTGGCTTGATTACTCCAATAGATATAAAGCTGCACAACAGTTTTGTTTTGTTTTTTGGGCAAACTGCAAAATATCTGATTTTCGAACAAAAATGGAACAATTTGATTTTTGTCTGAAACTAAAATAAATCACAAGTATATATCTCTTGTGACCACTTTTCCCCTAAAGCAAGCACTTTTGTAACTCATAAGGACAAACCTATATAGAAATATTAAACTCAATAAATTAAGCTAATTAGTATGTGTACTATGCCACCAACAATTTACACAAAAGCAGAGGCTGCATCTTGTACAACGCGAGACTGCAGGTAAACTCATGTGAATAATCTGAATTCAGGACATAACGTAGAGCAGCGGTCAAACTGGGGACGTGAAAGAAAACTGAAATGGTCAGATCATGGGACTATACGCCATGACTTCTTCAGCCAGAGCACCCTCCTGCATTAATGTTCAGGACATCTCGATCTGCACGCCAGGTACAGGTCAATCTGTTCTTATAAAAAGATATGACGATAATAATAATTCACAAAACTAAAACGTTCTTAGCAGCTAATTACCAATTAACCATTTTTGGACAACAATTAACAAAATACAGAAGTGATATTAAATCCTGCCTCATAATATATGAATGATGCCAACAAAAGGGCCAAAAGGAACATGAATCTCACTGTGTGCAGAATCAGTATGAATGTAACAGTTAACAAAAGTCACTGTTTGGTTCATGGTGAAATTTCTTGACTTTATGTTAGCACATAAAATATTGCATTTGAGTATATGAAACCAGCCACATTTTATGTATACATACCTATTAATATACATACAACCAGAGGCAAGTTGAATCAGAGTCAGGTGTCAAAAACCTAAGAGATCAGGCAAGTATATATCCACCAAGTACAAGGTAGAGCCAACTCAGGTGACTTCTGAGTGTAATGCACAATGCTGGTTTTCCCCAAAAAATAAGTAGCTCATCTGTGCTGCAGCCAGACACTGACAATGTCCACACAGACCTACTTCTCTGTCCACGTGCCATATGCACCATTCCCAAAGACAATACAGCAGCTGCTAGAGTGACAAAGCTCCAACCTACAGCAATTCAGAGGAGGCCAAACTGATGGCCCTGTCACTGGAAGGGTGGGGGAGATCGTATTCAGACACAGGGGAGGAGGGAGGGAGGGGTGATAGCAAGAGGAAGGGGAAAAGAGGAGCAGAGGGTTGCATTTAGACTGGGGGTTGGGTCAGATGAAGCGGCAGCAGTGCACACAGAGATGAGACTCTGCAAGAAAGTCGGAGGCGCTTCCATTAATCATCAGAGCACCGGAGAAGCTGAAATCTACAGGGACACAGAGTGGAGAAAACAGGGAGCAGGCAATTTGCCAACTTGACATGGTGTAGCATGCACTTATGTATTCAGTTTTGTTCGGGGAAAAAAACAATAGAAAGGAGAAGGGTGGTGAAAGATGTACTTAGTAGTAATAATAACAACAGCCTTTTAGTTATTTGAGAATTAACTGAATCTAACAAAGAATGCTTCTGTAGTTCTGAAAGAAAGCTTGAACCATGCTTAGAGATTAAAAGTCAGGATATCTCTTCCTGTATTTTTTTTAACCATTATCTTACAGTCCACAGAGTCTACAGCTTTATTTTAGTGCAATACTGTACTAATTCACTGAAGCACCTCTTGAAGCAACTTCACACTTAATAGCATTTTAGAAGCGATACAACTTTTTAAGCAAATCAGGGGCTTGTCCTAGCATCGTAACCTAGGATACACAATAATCGAATATTACGACAATTTTGGCTTCCCATAATTCAATTAATACTATCGCCTGCGATATTGACGTTTGAAATACACGCCACGCTCATAGAAAAATCAGCTGCATATCAAATCAAGCGCTGCTTAACCTAACTACCAGCCACCTGCTGACGGTTGAGATGTTTGGGCTTTACTTTTGGGGAGCCGCCATGCCGCTGCGCAGTCTACGAGAAACTTTCCTGAATGTTACGGCGACAGTCCAAAGTAGAAGAGTAGTATCCTGTATATTATGTGTTTTGACCGTCTGCTCTCAGAGAGCAGGCGCATCTGCCCATGGGATTAAACTCTTGTAGCCTACATAATTTAGGGTGGATATTCCTTCAATATCCCAATAACAAAGAAAAATAAATAAAAAATAAATTGCAATGTCAGTTTTTTCCAATATCGTCCGCTCCTAATTTGTACATTAGCAAGAATGTAGCACAACATGGAAGTGAAATCAGTGCTTGATGTAATAAAAACTATTGTGTATCTAAAATCTTTAAATAATCGTGATCTCAATAAAGATCAAAATAAGCATGAACATATTTTTGGCCATTATCATGCAGCCCTAATCTAAGAATAATGTAAAACACTGTGCAAAAACTTATAACAATCTATAATTCTTTTTTTGTGGACCTTTATTTTAAGTGGCATCAGATAGTACCCTCAGGAGTTGGGAGAGACCAAAAACAGAGTAAAAGGAGAGTGAGTATTTAGACTTAGACTTATATATGACATTTGGACATTTTAGCCCCTGTTACAGACTTGAAGGACTTCCAGGTATTACTCAGTACATTTATTTAGCTTATGTCTAAACCCACAGGACATTCTGTATTATGCCATACATCCTGGCACTACTCTCAACAGTAGCAGTTAAAAGGCCTAGTGTGTAAGATTTAGTGGCAACTAGTGCTGGGTTGCAGACTTCAACCAACTAAACATCCCTCAGCTCAGCCCTCCTTTTTAAAGCATGTTGGAGAACTACCGGTAGGGGTAGTTATCTTTAGGATTTAGTACAACTAAGAGCTACTCTTATCAATACTCTGCTTTTCTACATGACTAAATAATTGTTTTAAAAAAGATATATAGACTTTTAAAAACAAATACATTCTGAACAGGATTCAAATTAATATTTTAAATATATCTAAAAAGTTTCTAGAGCAGCAATAGTTATGTTTACAACAACAAAGTTACTATATAAAGTAATATCTCACTGGAAACCAATGTAAATAAAATAAACAACACTTCCGAGTGAAGTTTATAAAGAATAAAAAACACACATCTGTCAGTATCAGTCATTCTGTTTACAAAAAAAAAGGCCATTGGCCGATAGTGCTTGCTGTGCTTGTGTAAACATAGCGGCAGTGGCCGATTGATATAGGTTTCACTTTCGTTTACATGTCCACGGTTGTATGGATAAAGTATTGGCTTTTTAATCGCAACATTTTTATTGCACCTACAGTAACAAGTGTAGTTGCCGTCACCTTGAGTATCCTTCACCATGCCTGGTTCACTTCACCACAGCAGCCTATCTCTTCGCGCTTCGTTTGTGTGTACGTGTGTAGTTGGAGGAAAGAGCAGAGCAAATGTGCGCTGCAGCGTGATAATAAATGACATCAAAACATTAAAAAGTACTAATAAAAACACCAGTAACATTGGGGCTTATCAATATACCGGTAATTTTGCACCAGGGCCCAGTTAATACTGGGTTTCGGAATGTACCCCTACTTTCAGATAACGTAAAACACGAATGGCTCTCGCTAGAGCCAGTGGACGTCCTGGGCTGCTGCAGAAATATGGCGGTGCAACATGGCGGACTCCGTGGAAGACGACCTGCTCCCTAGGAAGATATAGATTCCTTTTTCTAAGCTAACAAAAACACCACAATTCTTAGTTTCAGTTGATTATACACTGATTAAAACATAGTACATTTGTACTATTGTATTCCATTGCTGCTAATAAATCCCCCTAAATGTTACACACTGTTTCTTTAAGATACAGATATCTTGACAAGGGTTGTGCCGATATACAATGATCTCTGCGATGTTCGTGCGTGATTGTACATATTGTTAACATAACAGTGTGACATTAGGTTTGTTTGACGAAGGTCTGAGTTGAGATTTATGTAGGGTACAACTGGATTGTGTCAATGTCCACTCCAACTAAAGCTCTAGAAAATATAGGTGAAAATCTGTACAGCTTCCAGTCCTCCCAGTATTGCATTTTGTTCCAAACAATATAGGATGTTTATATAGAGAATTGCATTTTTTTTAAATAGTGAATTGACCACTGAAAATTATATGGGTGACAGACAAGCCAACCACCAGTGACTATTGTTAAATTGGCTGATTCTAATGACATTAGCCTTATTCAGTACCACTATTAATGGGTTTAACAATAAAATGATTGATCACAAAACGATACAAAATTGTAAATATTGTCTATTGCTTACCAAAAATGCCACAATGTGATAAAGATGCACCAAAAAGAAAACAAATTATGTGCTCTTCAATATTGTTGTTGCACTAGCTGCATAACATGGTCGTAGTAGACTTCATGACACGACTATTATTCCAAAGTGATACATAAAGCATATGCACTATAACTGATTTTGTTTGCTCGCTCATTTGTTCCCTGACCACACACACTCCCGTTTCATTCAGAGGTCATTCACAACTAGGCCAAAGATGGTGTTACCATGGCAACCAAACCAGGGAGAAAAGAACCAAAAAAGGAATTAAAAAAACAAGGAGAAAAGAAACATGTATTCTTTAGTGTAGGACATGATAATAATGTCCAAATTCACAGCCAGAAATAAGACCTAAGCAGCACACAATGCACGTCATCCTGGCTGGCAATGTTTGAGACACGCTGAAATGTTGTAGGAAGTTTCAACGTTTCAAAAGGAAAACCAACAATCATCACATACTGGTATTTTGAGGTATGTCATTAAAAGCTTAGCTTTGTACTTAATCAGTATTATCTACAAGCACTTTGAGTCAGTCATTATTTAAAAAACGTATGGTGCAGTTGATCTATTTAAACAAGGACAATTCATTTGTAGTAATGTTATGAATGGCTCAACCATCTGAGCTGTTTTGATTAACTGCCTGCCCTTTAACTCAGTTGGTTCTCTCTATTTACACACAAGGTGAAGACAGTGATAACACTTGTTTTATACCTAATCAGCGATAAGTTAATCACAAAACTGACCTATGGCCATTGATTCGTTTGCAAAATAGACTGCCAAAATGTTGTTTAAGGAAGGTGGAAAATAAAAAGGTATATAATAGGTTTACAGTTACAGTAGCACTAAAGCTTTAAACTGCTTTAGTCTTTATGCACCTTTAGGCAAAGAAGTATATCCAAACAAGCACGTGACTGCAGGTGGGCTACTGTCTGTCACGAGATAGATCTGTATGCTGTCACTATACTATCGCCATGGTCAAGCATTAAACATAATGTTAAAAAAAAAAACACGTTACACGCCTGTGAGGGACATTTAATTAAGTAACGGGCCTCTGCATGAGTAATCTGTGTGAACACACCGGTCGGCTGAATGCCACAGCGTTACGTCTGTAATATCCCCCCATATTAGTCCTATGAACACTTCAGACTCCCCCACGTCCATGCGAGATGGACACCATTACCAAAATCTGGTGACTAAAAAGATAAATTGCAAAGTAATGACTGCTGGCGAGCGCCCATCGCCGAGGAGCCAGGATCCTAACGTTAGGCCACAGGGCACAGATTATTGCCCGGGTTTCGTAATGGACGTCAGTGCTCGTGAATAGCCGAGCTGAACGCGTACTTAGACCCCAACATATCGTCTCGTTTACATGACAGCGAGCTTCGGAAGACGATCACCACAGCTCCGTTACGTGTTACCTGCTCCATTGACTGCATTCTCGTCAAATAGCCTCAATCTGAGTGTGCGCCATCATCACCGTGACGGCGTCACCGTCTCCCACAACACAAGACAGTCGACGGGCAAACTAGCACCAGACGCCCGACACCGGTGGCCGTAGCACCCTTAGTCGGACCAGTTACAGCGTATTTGTGTGTAGTAGTGTGTAAGACAGGCGCGGGGTGTCCGATAGACACACAATGTAGACGCGGTTATTGTGTCTTTGATAGACAACTGCCAACTAGCTTTTAGCTAGCTAGCTAGGTTAGCCTGAACAGGCCGCCGTGCAAGTGAACGGTCTCGGCGGGCGCCGGGCATCAGCGCTCTCTCTCTAAACCCTCTACATCGCCGTTACCCGGGTCTCTTTGCCGTTCACCGGTGCGGCTCACCGAGACAACGACGACGGGGCAGAATAACGTGTGAAAACAACGGCGTTTACCTGCGTTTATCAGGTTGCCAGGGCGCGCGGGATCTTTCTCTCCGAGGATCCTGAACACCTCTCGTCGTCGGTGACGTCACGCGTCGGTCTGTTCGTCGACGACGTAAAGGACCCGTGTGTGTGTGTGTGTGTGTGTGCGCCAGGATAAACTGGAAATAAACTTGGGTAAATCCGACGTGACATTTTGGGGACAAAGCTACAGAACTATAAGAAAAAAACCAATAAAAGAAACAATGATGTTCTCAAAAAAGTACCCCGTTGTGGTGTCTTTGCTCTGTTTTTGATTAGATTGGATGTGATGCAACTTACTAAACTTACTAAAATAGGTGAGAGTAAAGAAAAACAAATTAAAACAGATTTTTTCCAAAAACATGAGTTCAAAAAGAGTCGGAAGACAGTAAAAATTGTGTTGATAAATCCACTAAATAGATTTTTTTTTGTTTATTTCATATTCAGAAAGATATCAACAGCAGCGTGACCAGCTTTTAAGTTTGTTGATGCTTTGCGACTTTAATGGTCAATAGAAAGAGATAACATCCACTGTAGGTCTCTTTGCAGGTATTTATTGCAAAATGTACCTAAAATAACACAGGGACGATGGTATCAGGACTAAATCAATGGTTTGTAGCGCCCCTCGGTGGGCAACCCCTGCGCCTTTACTAAACCAAAGGTCAGCTGCGATCCGAAAGTAAGCGTCAGATTTAAAAATCTCCACATTTTATTTTACAAAGGGGCAAACAAAGGTATAAGATCAAATGTGATACGTGTGTCTATTTTCAACCGTGTTAAATATATATATATATGTATTTATCACAACGCACGCGCATGTGTCGTGGCTTCCGAGTCGCTTACCCGGAAGTGGCGTGAAGGTCTTTTGGCGATGTTTGGAGTTTAGATAACGTTTCACTGTTGTGGGTCCACTGCCGAGTCAAAAATGGGTGTTAAAATAGAGATGTTTAGAGTAAGTACCAAATGTTTTGAAACCACGTCCGTGGACATTTCATATTTATTGGTTTTAAGATTTAAAATCACACAAATTGATCCAGGTTTAGTGGTTCGATGTCGCTAGTCATTATCATTAGGCTAAGTGTGGTCATGATGTAACGTTAACCCTTTTCCACAATCACTCACCTGCTGATCTCTTTGTTTTTGAGCAGATGATGCTGTATCTGTCCTTTCCCGTGACCATGTTCTGGATCTCAAACCAAGCAGAGTATTTTGAAGAGTACATAGTAAAGAGAAAGGTAAGCAATGCTGCTGTTTTATATTTGACCATACTTGATCAGTCCACTCAGAGAGGCTAGGTGCTCTTCTTGTAATAACAAATATCTCTTTCTCTGCTGGCATCTTTTATGGTATCCAGAGGGAGATCTTCCCCCCTGACGAAGGACTGCGCGTACGTTTTTATTTATTCATTTAATTTAGGCTAATAATAAACCCCACTAATAATAGTTGTACGGTTTCCTAGCTGTTTTTTAAACTATCCATAAAAAGCAGTGTGTGTAATTAAGTCTGATATATGATAATGATTGTGCTATAATATTGATTGTGCTATATTTATTTTCAGAGGAAAGAGATGGAGGACTTCAAAGAGCGAATGCGTGTTCGTAAGGAGCAGCAACTATTAAAAACGATTCCTATGGCGTCTGAGAATTGAGGATTATGTGTTGAAGAAATGCATATATTCCCAGCCCCGCTGATGGAGGATTATCTGGCAGTATTTATTGGATAAAATAGAAACTGGTCGGACTGGAGTAAGAGCATGACACATCGGAAGGCTCTGAGAAGTTAACACATCCCTAATGTGTGTTGGGCTTTCCTCGTATGCCTTTAATCTACATGTGGGATTATTTTTTTTCATCAGACTTTTCAGATGCCAGAATTCTGTGTGTTGAAATGCCTGATGAGTTGCTGTGATTGCATTGTCATAAAATTGTTATTTGAGTTATATATCCATTTGGATCTAATGTAATTTTCCTAATTTATTTTGTGAGGAGCAGTGCCTATTAAATGTAGATGTTTTTTTCCATGTTTAGCGTTTTACAATATTGTATCACAGTGGCGGTAATTGAGAATTTTTTATAATGATAAACAGACGTAAGAGACCAAAGCATAAAGCAAATCTCCATAAACTTTAAGTCTTTACCCCCTTCAGGTCTGGATTTATTAGAGGCACAGATGGCAACTACTGCTTTTAGCCTTTGATTTACATTCTGGGTAACTTGATTTATGTTCTGGGTTATCTTATTGGAAAATAAAATTTCACATTTCACTCGTTTGCAGCAGGTTTTTTTTTCAGTGGGATCTATATTTTTTCCAGCATTAATTGTAGATGAAAAACCACTGGCTGCACCAGTGATGATTCAGTTGTGTGATGCTGTGACAAATAAATCATTTTATTTTCTGATTATCACTGTTGTAAAAGCCTTATTACATCCACGGGGTTTGTATAAAAACAGTTGAGGGGGTGGAGGAATTTGACGCTCCAGGCATCGACTATGTGTATAGTTCTTGTTAACATATCATTTTAATGCTGTTCTTCATTAAAGTCAATGATGGTTTTGTTTTACCTATTGTAACAGAAGCATTGATGGTTGTGCTATGAAGATGTATCTGATGTGTTGTACATCTCGAACCTTGTGTTAAAGATGCCACTTTGTGACCAGAAGAGAGCTGGTTTGACCAGGAGCCAATATTTATAGTAACTTGGGCAGAGGCATTAGCTATGCAAATGGAGTGTGACCCAGATGTACCTCATGGGTCAACGCAGACAATAAAGATGTCTCAAATATGTACTTTGATAGCTCAAAATGCCTCAACTTCTGGAATAAAGTCCCCTACGGAAAAACAGTTTCTTCCCATCTGCAGTTGGGCTTATCAATAAAGCCCAGGACCCCAACTGACTTAGACACTTACATCCCTGGGACAATTTCTTACAGTTACAGCCCCTTGCACAACTTTTCTCTTTTAATATACACTTGACACTTTAATAACATACTCTTATTTGTTTTGTTTTTTTAACATATTTTATCTTAAATTTTCATATTTTCTTTTTTTAAATTATGTCTTATGCTATCACACTGTGTTTATTGTTATGCACCAATCACCTCGTTACATGTGTGTGGAACGAACTTTGCAATAAACCGTTTCCGATTTAACACCCTATATATGAAGTGGAATGATGGTGCTATGACATCATGTGATACTACAGTGCTATTCATTGTGCAACTCCACTTATCTGATCATTGTGCCCGGAATGTCACAACAACTATGTGCTGGTTGGAGTGCAAAAGCAACAGTCACAAGGCAATGCTTGTTCTAACAGGTATCACTGTTTTTTTCTCTCACTTAAGAATAACAAGTCAAAGCATTTTGAATACGAAGTATCAAACGGAAGATTTCACCATGACCCTTTTTTGGACTTGCACATTTTATGATCTCACGAATATGAATTTATGGGAGAGTGCCATGGCTTGTCCAGACACTCTTAAGTATGTGGATGTGTCTAACCTTGCCCAACAAACTGCTGAATTTCACATCCATCATGTTGAAGTGATGATGTGTTTTTTTTCCAAGGCTCATCAAATGATACTCTGAAATATATTTAGCAATACAAAGTGGCCTGTTTGATGTCTCACAGTCGGTCTCTTGAGGCACTGGCAAAAGAGAGTATGTATTTCTATCTTGCAGCTGTTTCATTTTTCATGACTGCCATTAATTTCGGAAATCAATAGTATTTTATGATGTGATAGCAGTGGCCACAAGTTACAATGAATATCAAGAAAAGGCCAGGAATTGCAAAGGCTTGAATCAAGACTAAATACAAATATAATGAATGTAGTTAATTGATATTTCCCACACGTTTGCTATTTGTTCCAACCAGGTTCCAACACAAAATTGGGATTAAGCCTACGACACGTGTTCATGCAATAGTAGTATCAGGCAATAGAGGGCGATATTTCACTGTCACCGGCCGTGTGCTCGAATCCCACAGGCTTTAACAACAAGGAAGTGACCGACTAACGAGCCAACAGATTGCTGTCAAGATGGCACCGAGTGGGCTGAAAGCGGTAGTTGGAGAAAGTAAGTTATATATTCGTTTAATCGCCGCATCCGCGTTCATAAGTTTATTAAGACTAAAACACGCAGGTTGTTGATTCGTCGATTCGTCTCGTGGGAGCTCTTTGATCCTTAATCAGAGACATCGCTGGTCGCGCGACCTCAGGTTCTTCCTGTTCGAGTCCCAATTAAAAAGCGAACATTATCTAAGGGAACAATGTCATCGCCAACCAAGTCTTTGATACGCATTTGTTTCGTGTTGCTAGTGTCGGTGACACCATTTGTCCGAGGATAAATGGGGGTTTGTTGTTGGCGGATGTATAAATCTAAAAAGTCTCGGCGTCAGTGACTGATGTTGTGACGATTGTCGTGACAGTCCAATATAAAAGCTAACACTAGCGAGCTCACGCCAAGAGGAAGTCCTTCGCTTGAGAACTAACGTTATATCAGCCGTCACATTCATGTTGTACGTAATTAAACTTCACTTTAAATTCTAACTGTTGTTACAAACAGTTTTTAAAGTAGCTGATATTTCAATATTAACTTTTTACATTACAAATGGCCTCACTATTGTTTCAATAACGTCGTAGAATAAATTGTGCTTTTAAAGTATCTGTTAAATCTTGATATAATCATGATTAATTAATACATTGTGTGTTCACAATCTCTCCAACGGCAAATAGTGTTATGTAGCTAATTGTCATTGCTATTTAACATTATATAAGTTTATGTTACATTTACAAGTATTTGCATTAACGTTAAGTGGTTCAGCTGTTCTAAACAAATTATATTGTTAAAGTTACATTTCTTTAAACACTGACGCAACCTTTGCATTTTGTCATGGGGAGGAGTGTAGTGTGAAAAAAACAGTCCCACAGAATTTCTTAAAATCTTTTTGCACTTTTGCAATTGTGCACTAGTAATACAAGTTACTCTGACTTTGCCCAGGACTCAGAGATCAGACCTACAATTACTTGGTATTTGTTTATACTAGGCCTATTTATACATGTGAGTTTGGGAGCTGCCTTTTTCTTTATTTTTCAATTGCCACTGACTTGAATCTAAAACACATTTGTGTGGGCCTGGGTTTAGGAAATCTGCAAACGTTCTTAAAGCGGTGGCATGTGGACAGGTCGTATGAGCTTGATGCTTGGAAATGTTGTTATCTACAGAAGTTAAGTTAAGCGGAGGAGATTGCAGGCCTTCTTCCTTGCCACTTTTTGTCTCTATAATGCCAAATAAGATATGTCACCGCAAGTAATAAACTCAGAGCAGTGACAGCATAAAGTCAAATAATTTTCTGTTGGAGGCAAGACAAGCTGATGCCTGGCAATTAAGCATGCAGATATTTTAAAGATTAACAAATGCAGGCTCAGATATAGACTGCTAAATGGTTTAATGGTCTGCTTTAAGTTGGAAGGCCCCAGCTTCAAGTAGTCATCTTTTCCAGTTGCCTGTTTGGAAATGGGTTGGGCATGACACAACATTTGTCAGTGATTAATTTTCCATGTGGTACTGGCAGACAGTTCTGTGTTGTTGAATGTATGTTGGAATAGACTAGATTATCTCCACAGTCCTGACCCAGCAACACATTTAGCCAGTATCCACTGAAATATTCAGAAACCTCACCAACTTATTGTAGAAACAATTTGAATTATGAGTGACTACAATGATCGTGAAGGTGTAGAGTAATAATGTTTTTTTTAAAAAATTTTTTATAATAAACTGCTTGATTAACCAGCCACGTTTCTAATGAGGTTAAACGAGGAAGTCGAGTAAATAACGTGATAGCCCATCGATGTAGTTCTAAGCTGAGGTGGTAAGCCACCAAGATCCTGGTGAACATATGATGGCCTAAACAATAGCCACATTAATGATTAATGGATTTTGTTTTGTGGAATAGCACCTTTGCTCTGTATGAGTCATTTCAGTGCATTTTGGGCAAGATGGAAACCCTCAGTTTTGTAGTTGGTTTCACTGGGAGTACCACACCTCAGCTGTTGTGTCTATGAAGTCACTGGAACAACTATGCTTTTGTCTGATCTGCATACACTGTTATTGCAATAATGTCACATAAGGAAGTTACAGTCAACTAAGTTGGTAAATACAAGTGCTAAATATGGGTTTGTTTCAAGAAAGTTCCTGGTTGAGAGTTTTGGACACACAGCCAATCTTTAACCCTTTTGACTGTAGGCATAATTTACAACATTTCAATTAACACATGTATTTTTTACTCTTTAGCCACTGATCCACAATAGATTAAATGTCACTCTTTGTCATACTTGGTAAAGAAGAATATTCCCCAAAATGAATTATATAAATTATAAATGGATGCTGTATCAAAAATGTGAGTCACTGCAAATAGGTATCGCATAAATTATTATTATTATGGTGTGTGTTAGTTATGTTTTACAAACCGCTTTGCCAGATATTTCCGTATTGGAGTCATTGCTAAAATTCATGTAAACCTTTTTTGTGCGGCGCAAGAAATGTTTCCAAATTATTGATTTGTTCTGTAACCATACATGAATTTACTTCTCCTACAGAAATCCTCAATGGAGTCATAAAGAGTGTAAAGAAGGATGGAGAATGGAAGGTAACTGTTGCTCAATAGGACTGAAGAAATCCCCTGAATTTGTCACACTGAATTTTAACCTCTGTTTATCTTGTGCTTCCCCAGGTTCTCATCGTGGATCACATGAGCATGCGAATTCTGTCCTCTTGCTGCAAGATGTCAGACATTTTGGCAGAGGGGGTCACCAGTAAGTATGCAGATAATTAATGGTCTTGCATCCTGTGGATCAGTGGCGTACACGAGGGATCAAGCTTTTGAAAAATAACATATCAGTACACTTTATTCAGGTGTTGCTTAATTTTTGCTAATCTCTTCAAACTGTCGTCGAGCAATCGGGGGATATTTAAAGCTGTCTTGCCACATACAAATGGATGGACATAATACTTCTTAAGTTAACAATGTTTTATGTGATTTTAAAAATGAAAAAAATCTCACCAGCCTTATTAAAAGAGGAACCAAATGTGTGAATGTCCCATGGGAGATTGATGTTATGCCCTTCTCGGAGGTCATGCCAGCACTCACCGATTTCTTTTGTTTTTTCATTTTACAAGATGATGATGTTTTATTTGCAGTTGCATATTGATCAAGTCAGATTGTTTAGCTTGAATTTAAAATCCTCTGTTTTATGCTTTTCAGTTGTGGAGGACATCAATAAACGTAGGGAGCCCATCTCTAGTTTGGAGGCCATTTATTTGATTTCACCTGTGGAGAAGGTCAGCTGTTGCCTTTTACCCTCAACACGATCTTCTGTGTTGTGATTTTTTTTTTTTTTTCTTTCTCATTATCCTAAAATTTTAAACAAAATTTGTTTTCAATTACAGTCGGTTCGTGCTCTCATTAATGACTTCAAAGATGCTGCCTTTACTTACAAAGCAGCACACATCTTCTTCACCGATAGTAAGATTGTCTGTGTGTCTACTGTGCATATTTTAAATCATTAATTTCACGTTGAAATTCCGTGGAAAACCTATAGGAAACATATTTATC
Organism: Ophiodon elongatus; assembly: GCA_016806645.1. NCBI lineage: Eukaryota > Metazoa > Chordata > Actinopteri > Perciformes > Hexagrammidae > Ophiodon > Ophiodon elongatus. Next base: position 2,511,772 of record JACSYO010000671.1, on the reverse strand, counting down.
GACCAGCTATTTTGTGCAAAACATTTAAAGTATCAAAATATACTGAATACTCGCATTACCATATTGCCATTTCTAATTTATTTATTTATGTTTGCTTCCGTAGCTTGTCCAGATGGTCTCTTTGCTGAGATTGGGAGATCCAGAGTTTCCAAGGTTGTCAAGACTTTAAAAGAGATCAATGTTGCTTTCCTGCCATATGAGTCTCAGGTAAGGAATGTCCCCTCTTTGCTTGAACAAACTTGATTCTATTGGTCTCTTTGTTCTCTGTTTTACTTGTGTTTTGGTGACCAACAGTTCCTGAGAAAATTATCTGGCTTGCTGCTAAATGCTCCATTTTACTTTACTTTTGTCTGTGATGTTTGGTGGGTTTTACCAACAGGGTTGATTTTGACTGGGCGAGTAGGATACAGTGGGTTTATCAGAGTGTTTTCACTCTTACTGCTGCTTACTGAGGCACGAGTTAAGAGTGAAACAAAAGAGTAAATGCTCCCCTAGCTGCGGTTGTATTACTAAGAGTGTTACATTTCATAATGTCCTTGTTTTTTCTATTGTTAATGTAAAAATATAAATAGTGCAGCTTGATTGTTGTCCACGTAAATTATATTGTTAAATTAAGGCAAACCTCAATCCCTCTCACCCCTACAGGTATTCTCCCTGGATGATGCAAACTCCTTGTACTCCTTCTACAGTTCTCAGCCAAATGAAGAAAAAGACAAAATGCTGGAAAATCTGGCAGAGCAGATTGCGACCCTGTGTGATACACTCAAGGAGTACCCTGCAATCCGTTACCGCAAGTATGAAAGCTTTGCATAAAAGTCAACTAAAAGTAGCTTTCCACTGAATTTGCTGATTCAGTTGTTTATATCTATCTAAGGGGACCAGAGGAGAATGCTAGACTGGCTGAGGAGGTCTACCAGCGCCTTACGGCTCACAAAGCTGACAACCCCAGCATGGGAGAGGTTAGGAACTACACAGATCACAATCCACAGATCACAATCCACAACAATTATTATGTGCTCTACTGTATTAATAGAATTATTGTATTCTTAATTCTTAAGCTGCTTTTTCTTGCTAAACCAACTTTTCTGCAAAAGAGAATAGACTTCCTTTGGGATTCGGCAGCGCTTCACCTTCACAGGTTTCTATGGTTTCTGAGTTTTAATTCCTGTATTTTTCTCACGCTTTGCTGGACCTTTCCCTTCTCCTTTTCTGTTTTCTTAGCTGACAATTCCTTAATCCTGAGATGGGTCTCAACAGGCATGTATTCCTGTTTTCTTTTTGCCCCCAAACATCTGAAGTGCATGACAAGGCTGTGCTGTCTAAGCATTCTCTTTATTTTTTTTACTGTACTTGACCATTTTGCCGACGTGCTGCATCAGGCGGTGATGAACTCGTATTGTTAAAAGCTGATAAGACTTTCACTGCATGACAGATTGACAAAAAGATTATGAAGGGCTTTACATTTCATGCATACTGTAGATTAGGTCCTAATTTTTTTTAAATCTGTGCATTAAATCTTTGGTTAGTCTGAAATGATATCCTTTATGTTCTCTGGTTTTAGGGTGCAGAGAAGGCGCGATCCCAGCTACTGATTGTTGATCGTGGGTTTGATCCCATCTCGCCCATTCTTCATGAGTTGACCTTCCAGGCAATGGCCCACGACTTACTAGACATCAAACAGGATATCTACACGTGAGTGAGCATCGTATTACATATAGACTGCTGCTCATTTGCTTCGCCTGATCACTGTGCTGTCTTGGGCAAACCATTTCTCCATAGTCAATTGTGTTGTATGTGTGTACTCGTTTTATCTTTTGAAGTTATCAGTCAACCGGCATTGGGAATTCAAATGACAGAGAAGTGCTACTGGACGAAGATGACGAGCTCTGGGTTCAGCTCAGACATATGCACATTGCTGATGTCACAAAGTAAGTCTGTCTCAACCAGATGAGAATATCCCTCATGTCACTGTCAACCTTCCCAACAAGCTTTGGTCATTGCTTTCCCCTGGTTTTATGTTACAACTGAAAACACACACTTTGCTTTCTGTGTGCTCGAAAAGTTAGACATTGTACACTGTACCATGCCAATAAATTAAAGTGATAAGCTACATAGTAGCCAGTAATGAAATTATATGTAATAATCATATTGAAGCCCATAAATGTAGATTCTTTTTTTTAAAAGTTAAAACACAAAACTTAGTGGAATAAATTTGGGGATGTCTGTCTATGCATGTTTACTGTATATACAAAGTAACATTTTGACCCTGTAAGGTACTAAACTCAAACTAGATTGCATTGTGTTTGCTCAGTAATATTATTACTAATTAAACATACTCCTGCGTAAGGTGACTAATCATCTTCAAAACCCATTGTTGCAGGAAAGTGACGGAGCTTCTTCGCACCTTTTGCCAGAGCAAGAGAATGTGCACCGACAATGTGAGTGTTCATGCAGTTCTCATTTTGGTTCAGTTATTATTACAGATGTCCATGATATAAGATGAAGACTACTTTTATGTTATAATGCCATTTTAATAAAACTGTTTTGCATCCTAGGCCAATATAAAAGATCTCTCTCAGATGTTAAAGAAGATGCCTCAGTACCAAAAGGAGCTGAGCATGGTGAGTAGGATGAAGATAAACTCCTCACTATTAATATTCTCATTGAATGATCATGTTTTTATTTTAAAGCGAGTACTCTGAACTGTTCAAGATCAGGACTATACAGTAGAGTGTATTTTCCTCAATAAGGATTTTGAACATATTGTATTAGGAGACATTTCTGACAGTAAATTAAACAGTTAGTTTAAACAAGTCTCAACTTAATTGTTACCCACATTATAGTTAATTTACCCATACATTAACGGTCCATCATGTCAAGAATCTCTGGAGTAGCTCCAGAAAGTCTTTCATCAGAGTTGTCAGACTTGCCTGTAACTTTAAGAAAAATGTTTTGTAGGTTTTATAGATCATGTGATCATTTTGTTATAACCACAAATTAATTAATTAATAATAATTCCAATTCATTCTCATTCACAGTACTCTACTCACTTGCACCTCGCCGAAGCTTGTATGAAGACATTCAAGGCCTCTCTTGATAAGCTTTGTGAAGTGGAACAGGTCAGTACTCTTTTGGGGTGTACAACTGGAATTCAACCGATTTTTTTATGTTTTCACTTATACAGTAGAGGTAAAGTTTAACATTCTTGGAATTTATCTGCTCATGCATTGTTGTTGTCAGTCTGTAGTTTTTATATCAGAGGGGATCAACTAGTGTCTCTCACTCTCCACACAGAGTGACCTCGATGTTATGGCGTCTATATTTATAGCTCCACTGATCTTGTGATATTTAATGTAGAATCGTAATATTGCATAAGAAGCTTGGGACCGGACATCAATATCCGTAAATATATCTGCAGAAGAAGCTGTTATGTCATTACTGTAAAGGCATTTAATAACACATGTCCTACTTAGTAATGTGGAAATCCCTCCATCAATATGAGCCTGGGATAAAGCCACGGTCCAGGCCAGTGCCAAGCCCCAGTGTGTTGTTAGTATGAGCCAAACATGCTTTGTCTCCCTGAGGGGATGCGTTCTGCCACATTTAGTCCAGTATCCGATGAGTCCAAAGCACACAGGAAATGTTAAGCGATGCATGGTTGTGGCATTATGAAATGCAAGTGTTAATGGGCCCTTTTTAAATGAGTGAATCACTCAACTGCACTAATGGAGTGTCAGCATGTCTGAAAGCTGCCTCTTTAATCCAATGGGCATGTTTTGGCTCAAAGATAGACAGTGTGCTCCAACCAGCATCGGCTCCTGGTCAGCTGTCATTTGTTTTACTGCTCTACATTGTTTGGGCAACCCAATACAAATGTCTGTGTGTAACATTATAAACAAAACAATGTGTTGTATTTTTATGTGCCCTTGTAGCCACTTTCTAGTTTCAATTGCTCACAAAATGTTTTGTTATGGATTGATGCAAACCAGGTTTAGTCCAAATTCATTATAAAGCTTAGCAATAGTTTTAAGGGAGGTCACACAGTTCCTAAGATAAGTATAAAAGCCATTCTTTTTTATATTGTTAATGGATTACAAATGCAACTCTGAAGTTTTACTGTGCAATCTAGGATAGGGTCTTTCATCAAAGTAACTTAAACCTTTCTAAGAAGTTTAGTGAAAGGGTCAGAGCAATAGTGCTCTGACCCTTTCACTGAACTTTTATTCTTAAAACCATGGTATTGTCATGAAAGAAAAAGATCTTGAATAAGATTCAAAGGTAAGTCATCCTCCTGTGTCAGCTGCCCTGTGAGTCGTCTGACTGTAATTGAGATTGTCGTTGAAGTTAATGGTTAAACACGGGAGTCTTTCACAGGACCTGGCAATGGGAGCAAATGAAGAAGGGGAGCCTCTAAAGGATGCCATGAAGAGCATTGTTCCTGTGCTCCTCAACAATGAAATTGAGGCCTATGATAAAATCCGCATCATACTGCTGTACATATTCCACAAGAAAAAAGGTGCGACTTTGTCAAAGCTCTTCCAATTTTAACTAATACAACATTTTAAAACCCCCCAAAATGTGTGCGCAAAAACATTCTTATATGTGATCTTATATGTTAATTAGAAGAGTTAACATGATCAAAGTTGTGATGTGAAGTGATTAGCAGAGAATCAAGTGGTACCATCGCCTTCACCATTTTTAAATATCTGGTTATCCCTGCAGGCATCGGGGAGGAGAACCTTGCCAAGCTCATCCAGCATGCAAACATACAGGCCGACAGCAACATCATCACCAACCTGCAGAACCTGGGCTGCAACATAATAGCTGGGGTAGATGTCTAGATTGCAATGCGGTTATAGTTTTAAAATGTAATTTTCCCTGAGTATTTGTTACATGCGTTCATGTTGTTTGTCAGGGCCGCAATGCTGGGAAACTGCTGCCAGAGCGCAAGGAGCGCACAGAGAGCACCTACCAGCTCTCTAGATGGGCTCCCATCATCAAAGATGTCATGGAGGTATTAAAGCCCAAATGAGGTTTCTGTTGTTACAGGCACACCTGCTCAATTTTGCCCTCCAGATTTTTCTTCACCATCTGTGTTTCTGTAACGCAGAATGCCATAGAGGACAAACTGGACCGAAAGCAGTGGCCATTCATCTCTGATCCTGCTCCCATCAACACAACTCAGACAGCAATCAGGTAAGTGTCCCTGGAAACGGAAAATAAATTGTTTCTCAAATATGAACTGCACATTGTTACTTAATTACAATTCACGATGAACATAAGTAAATAATTGGTTAATGATTTAATAATCCAAAAACATTTTGAAATGTGCCTTTTCTTTCTTATGTTCCAAGGTGGTATTCGTTCATTAGTTTAGTTCAATTCATTATTTTGCTTTGCTTCGTGGGTCTCTGTTCCTGCCTTTTTCATGCTCAATAATTCTCTTTCTGTTTATCTTCCCCTGCCCTGTCACATGAACCTAATCTGTTTCATGTTTTCGGGTTGTCCGTCCGGTTCATTCTCATGAATACGATATTTTGGGAACGCCTGCAGGGAATTTGGCACAAACGTCCTTTTGCACTCAAGGATAAACTTATAAGAGTTTGGTGGTCAAAGGTCTCTGTGACCTCACAAAACACGTTTTTGGCCGTAATTCAAGAATTGATATGCTAATTATAATAATTTCACACAAATGTCTAGAAAGATAAAATGATGAAACGATTACATTTTGGACGGACATGGATGTAAATTTCAACATGACTGGTTGGCAGAGGCATACAACCGCGAGGCGGTAATTTTAGTTTTTTGAACTGGGGTAGCAGACAGATTAATGTTTAAAGCTTTTATCCCTGTAACTGAATTGGAGCCAAGCTTGAGATAAAGTGAATCAAGGAGAAAAAGTGAAATTAAGCCAGTTTTACTTTGAATACTTTATAATCCCCGAGGGAATTCCTATCATGGTGACGGTGCTTATAAACACTAATGGTCTGGATTCACTTATAATCTGCACAATGCTCGACCCCTTCCTTTTTAGCAAAGTGCAGAATTAAAACTGAGTAGTTAATCACGTTAACACAATATAGACTGGCTATGTATAAAACCGGACATGACGGTTGGAAAAGAGGTTAATTTGATCTCTTTTTTTTACATTATAAAACTGATTAGCAAAGCATTAAAATATCATATAAATGCAATACTTTATTACTTACACATCCTCAGCTGATTTTGAGTGATGAGCCTTTTGCTTCCAGACTGGAAAGAGTTGGGTGTTCTGACATGCTGCCTACAGGACTAATTTATTTATAGGATTTTCACATTTATTTACCAGGGCCAATTTTATGTGAATACAGTATAAAAGCATTGCATACCATTAAAGTACTTGTTGTTATTCAAATTGGGTATGACTATTGATGGTTTGTTTCAATGTAAGGAAACTGGCTGCTCACAAACAGCCCTTAGTTTTAGTAAAGTTACTTGTTGCTCAATTATTGTTTTAATTACTTTACAGCAGTGCACGGTTTGGACATTGGCACAAAAATAAATCTCCAACAGAATATCGCACCGGCCCTCGACTTATTATATTCGTGATTGGTGGGGTGTCGCATTCAGAGATGCGCTCTGCCTACGAAGTCACTCGAGCCACGGATGGGAAATGGGAAGTGCTGATTGGTAAGTAATCGCTGTTGAGAAGGCCGTGATTTTTGTCCAAAACAGGTTTTGCCTCTTTTTATTATAAATATGACTTTCTCCTTGACAGGGTCTTCTCACATCCTGACTCCAACCAGCTTCCTCAATGACCTGAAGAGTCTGGACCAAGTTCCTAATCCTGATTGTTAGATAGTTAGATCCTGAACAGGGAAGAGCACACTGGAATAAGGGTTTAGTCTTTCATTTAGAGATGATTGTTTGCTGGTCTTCTGTCACAGCATCTCTGATGTCTGAAGTGAAACATGAGGAGAAGTCTTAGATGTAGCCATGGAAGGAAACATTTGTGATTCAATATTTTGTTTTTAGAATGACCTTTTTATTGTTTGTTGTGAATTGGGCTCTGTCTACTGCTGTGATTTGAAATTGTATTAAAATATTTAATTAGACATGATTAATATCTTGATTATTTTACTATTCTCATTCAAATTGTTATTTTTGTTACTATAATATGTATTAGATTGTCCTTATTTTGTACTTAAAAAAAAATGTCATCATTCCCTTAAAACTGGATCATCTCACACCAAAAATCTTATTAAGTCTAATGTGGATGTATATAAGCCAATAGAAATATGTAACGTATATTCAGTGACATTAAGTGTGGAATATTTTTCTTCTTCTGGTACCTCTTTTTGCACAGTTAACATATGCTTTAATATATTGCTTAGAGCAAGTGTGGTTGGTGTTTGTTTCTTTGTTGTTAAAAATGAGTAATAAAAGAAACATGATATTCCCTTGAAATTGTGTCTTGTGCGTAGTGTTCCAGTGGACTTTCAGTCGGCATAAAAAATGTTTTGTGACAAAATAATCTCAACTCATGGTCCACTTTAAAGCTTTGTCCCAAAGTCAAGAATATACTTCCATGCTCAGAATTATTTTAAATCATTGTGGACATCTTTTGACTTTTATCTTATTCAACCACCTCGAACATGCTATCCTAATATTCTTACATTCATGAGAATATACTCAAACATCTCTAATTTGAATATACTGCATATATTATGTGATCAATGTGGGCAGAACATTTTCAGTCCTCGTTATAACTTAACATTTCTACAGCTTTGACCAATAAGTATTTTTATACTTTATGGTTCCGTTAATCTCTCTCCATGTTTAGAGTACAAGGTAATTTACCTTTTGATCCTTTTCACCAGTATCTCATATGACTTTATTTTTTAAGTATATTTGCGTACATGATTTGAGTTAGAAATTTTCTTTTTATCACAGCAGTGCCAGTTTTGTTCTCAATATCACAACCTTGGCATATGCCTACATGCACCATATATTTACAATGTGGGGGCTTTAAAATGCAAATACAAACTTTAAGTATAGTGTTGGGTCAGAAGGGAGAATATGTACACCTACCGGTGAAAAAGATCATCCCTCACCATGTTGAGGATTATGTTTTCATCTGGGATTACAGATGGTACTATTACAATCAGGGCAACGGGTTAATACTCGGGACTTAACTCTTTTTAAAAGCTTTCCACCAAGCCATATCCAGTACACATTTGGAGAAGCATCAATCAGGATCTTCATTTCCACTGCACATAAAAGAGATACCTTCAAGAAGTATTGAATGGGTTCTTCATCCCTTACTGCAAGTACTTTTGTGTAACTTTCTTTTTCTGTTTCACAGTTTATCTTGTTTTCAGTAGGGTACACTTTCCCTTTTTTGTATTTTTTTCTGTGATGGCTACTGCTGAAGTGGACTCAAAATCAGAAGCTACCGACACTGCGCTGGTAAGACCTTTGTAGCCAAACATTCATTCCTATGGTTGTAAGTTTGTGTACATTTTTCCACTTTGTTTTGATGTCGTATTGACTGATATTTTGGTTCTTATTGTATCGAATATCATTCAGTATCTTTTAGTTATTTGTATTCAGAGTGATATTTAATTCTCATAAGTGACCAAAAGAAGCAAACCTTTTAAGCTATCAAATTAATTTTTTTCCATGGTATTTTATTTTGTTGGTTATGTAAAATATTATAATTGATAACATTTTGATATTATTTCCACATTTTGTATTGGTCCCTATCATGGGTTCCAGCACTATTACTGTGAGAGAGTGAAAAAAAAAAAGTCTTTTAAGAATAATAACTTTTTTGTAACGATTTGCTTTTGGCAATTAGCCCAAAATGGTTCAGGACAATTACAGTTGTGATAGTTCACACTATTTGCTTTTCCTTCTGTCTGATGTTCAGCAGGAAACCCCGGGACATGAGCAGATCCTCAACATAATGAGTTACTCACAGCGTGGACGAATGGATGAACAGCGTTGCTCCCTGAGTCCTGTTAAAACTGAACAAACCAAAATCACACTTGCAGGTTGGGACAGAAGACACAAAGATACAATCTGCATTGTACGTGTCCTTTTGTAGATTGATTGTTGATTGTTTCACCCCTACTCCCCACAGGTTCAAACTCTGGGGGGAAACACCTTGATCAACTGCAAGTGTCATTGCCAAGATTTAACTACCAGGTACTAGACTGCACCTGCACAGCTGGTAGGATCTATAAATGACTGAAGTCTAACTCAAATGTGATTTGTTTTCTCAGGAACCGAGGAGTAATAAACATCACGGCTCTGCACCTCAGATTTCTGTGACAGAGAGTACTCCAGATACAAACAGGAAGCATCTGCTGATACCAGACAACAAATTACAGGTTCGCTCGAAGCATGACTGCACTAATTCTATCATAGTCTCTTTTGTCCCACTGTCATTCTTGTTGCTTTAATGATTACATTATTTCCCCCCTGACCGTTTTGACAATGATGTATGCATTATTGAATGTTGTTCATCCTTACTTTAGTAAAATATTAATCTCACTGTATTTGCCCAATAGGAAGAATTACCTGATGAACAACAGAATTTAATGAATATGATATGTCATGGCCAGCGTGAACACATGGACGACCAGCGCTGTTCCTTAGATCCTAGCAGGAGTGCTCCCTGCACACCCAAACCCACAGACAGAAAGCCCTCAACTACCTCAAACACAGGTGAAAATCAAAACTGGCTGTGCAATTCTTGCAATTGCCTCTTACTTACAATTTCTTCCCAACAGATCCATTTTCAGACATGTTGCATTTTTGTTTTTTAGAGTTATTTTCTATATACTAGTTCCTTAACTGTTCCACCTGTTTTCACGTGTCATCTTCCCAGGTCTAGATTCTGAAATGTTGTTCAGCCTCTTGGCCAACACTTCGAGCCAACGGCTCGACGACCAGCGAGTGTCTCTTCCATCATTACCAGGATTAAAAAAGGAAAATGCCACATCTGCCGCAGGAGATTCAAGCTACTTGTGTTACATGGTCTCTAAAGTCCAGGTTAGTACTTCCCTTTATTAGAACAAAAATATTTTACATTTTTAACAGCAATTGATGAAAGTACCAAAATACTGTGGTGATGTTGGCTGTGGCTTTAAATGATGCACATATTTGAAACTAGATTGAGGAAAATTATTTGCACAAATAAGATGGAATCAGAATCAGAAATACTTTATTGATACTAGGGGGGAAATTGGTATGTTACAGTTGCTCTTATATAAGCATAAAGAAATATAAAAATATTTGAAATAAAGGACTATATAAAATAAAAAGTATGTACATATTGCTACACTATATAACACAATGTCTGTAGAGAATATAAGTAAAAAATAGAGACAAAAAATAAGGAATAAGAAATATAAAAAATATATACAAATATATGCACGAGACACATACAATTTAACCACAGTGTACCTAAGTGAATAAAAAATGCTAAGAAGTGGGAGATGATAAATGTGTAAAATACAAATGCAAAAATAGTATAAATAGGAATTAGATAAGAATATTTCTTAAAATGTACAGTATAGATGCAGGATTAATGGCAGAATATTGCACAGTTGAATTATTGTACAATTTGTTGCACATCTTTGCACATAAGAGTAACACATTCTTTTTGGGCTAAGATTCTTATGATCACATTCTTACATGAAGTCATGTTTTGCTCAATGCTCTCTTGGAAATTGTGCCTCCTGATAAAAAAATGCTGAGAAGTGCTAATGCATTTCAGGGTTCCAGAATGGACGAGCAACGGTGCTCTCTACCTCAACTCCTAAACCCGGCAACCAAGTGTTTACCAAAAAAGGATACGTCTGCATCTGGTTCGGGCCCTCCACGTTCAGCCTCATTCAGCCCCGGCTCAGACATAGAACGACCAAAGACTAAAGATAAAGCATCTCAAAAAGAGGTATATGATCAAGTCACTGCTGTCACTTTTAACCGAGGAGGTAAATTACATTTATTTTCTAAAACAATAAGGTCTTGGATCTGCAATCTGAACGCCCATTTGTTTTTTGCATGTAATTTATATTCCAGATTATTTATTTACTCACCCAACTGTGTACTGTACACTTTTTTTCCATCTAGGCCTTGACTCCATCTGTACAGGAAGATTTTTTTTCCTTTATGAGTCATTCCCAGAGTGGGCGAATGGATGAGCAGCGATGTGTCTTAAATGTTAGTGCCCAGTCCACACCCAAACACAAACCCAGTCAGAGCACTGTGCCCAACGGTTAGAATAATATGTTTGCCTTCCTGTTTTTATTCTTGCATTTAATGTTTTTACAATGATAATTTAATTGTGCCTTTATTGATTACATGTTTTACCTTAAAACTAACGTCTCTTTTTTCAGGTCCAGATTCTGAAAAGTTCTTCAGCCTGCTGGCCAACTCTCAGGGCCGACGGCTTGATGACCAGCGGGTCTCTCTTCCTGCGTTGCCAGGGATACAGAATGGAGGTACCACATCAACATCAACTGCTTCAGAGAGGGATGCAAGCTACTTGTGTTACATGGTCTCCAAAGCCCAGGTTGGTCCGATCACAGAACATTATGAAACCATTATGAAAAGTTTTTTGCAGGTGTAGAATATTCGCAACTGCTTTGATCCAACATTACAATAATGAATCCTATTTTTCTTCCACAGGGCTCAAGAATGGATGAACAGAGATGTTCTGCACCCCAAATTTCCAAAAATCAGAGTACCCCATCTACTCAACGTAAAGAGCATCCCAGTTCAGACGCAGCTAATAAACCTCTCCAAAGGTCTCCCTCCTTAAACCGTGCCAAACCTGACCAACAACGGCAGGTGAGGCGTCATGCTGCACAATACAAAGCTTATAGTTTTGCCAACACATCTACTCTCCTGTAATCGTATATTTATTTTAAATAAGATGTTAAAATGACATCAGTCCACAGTCTTTAGAAGAAAAAATTTACTTGTTTCATTTTATCAGTGGCATACTCTATTTACCAAATTGTCTGTAAGTTGTCCCACTTCTCATTGCCTTTCTTTCTTTAAATCTTTGTTAGGAGACATCTCCAGCTGACCAGGACAAGTTCTTTAAAATGATGAGTCATGCACAAGGTGGACGTATGGAAGAGCAACGTTGCTCTTTACAACCCAGCAGAAGTACACCTGCCACACCCAGACACAATGGAAGCGCTTTAAATAGTGTACCCACAGGTCAGACAAACACACAGGGAAAGGTCACGTATGTGTTTTCTGTCCCTGTGATTTCACATAAATAACTCTTGTCTCTCTGTAACAGGTGCAGACGCTGATGCATTGTTCAAAATCATTTCCTCCAGTCAGGGACGACGGCTAGACGATCAGCGTGTTGCCTTACCTACCCTCCCAGGGATAAGTGGGAATTCTGAAAGAAATGAAAATGGGAAAAAAGCAAAGGCTGAAATCCCAGTAAGTTACAAAACATTGAAATTATTAGTGGTACGAACATAAGGAATATTGCCAATTGTTGCTAAAGTTAGTTCCTTGTAATTGTTATGTCACATTCCAACATGATGCATGTCTGGGAATGTGCAGGCATATTCTTGTGTCTACAATACTGTAACTCAATAACTATTCATAGCAGAAATGTCACTCATGGACCCCCTATAGAATAGCTGAGCTAAAACGATTTTGGAGCATTTTGAATTCCTGATGTGGAGCATATTACTGTATGTATCTGTATTTATGTAAAGGAGGAAAGTATGTTGACACACTTAAATATTTGCTTAGTTAACAGCCTCATACCCACAATTAATTATGATTTTATAAATCACAGCGGAGTACTTGACAGCTTAACAGCCTTTTGTTTACATTTTTCTTCTGAAAAGGCTTCTCCACTACACGTCAATGTGTCTGAAAGTACACCAACAACATCAAGGAAGGACTGTTACAGACCTACCTCACCATCCCGAACAGCTTATGCAGAATCTGGCTCCCCCAGAGCCCCACCCAAATCTGCTTCATTTACCCCTGAGACAGAATATCAGAGAAAGCAAAATTCCCCAGCACAGGTGACTTGTTCATTCATATTTTAAAAATGTGTATACACTTTTATAAGGTCATATAAAGTAACGTCAGTAGACTGCATGCGTTTCCCAAAATGGTTGTTTCTGTAATGATTTGAACTAAAGAACATAAAATCATTGAAAATGAAAAAATCGAACTTGTGTGAGTCCAATATTTTAAATACCATACCCTTCCCCAGTTAGGTGTTTCTGTTAGGGTGGAAGTGATGCTCCTTTATCAGATTCCCATGTGAGTTTTGTTGATAATGATACATCTTTCTTTATATACATCTTTTGATTATTTTAAACTCTAGTCTTTGAACTGTTCAGCATTTGGCCACCAATGAATGAACAAAACTACTAAGCATCGCCAAACGACTTTGTATAGAACAATGACACACTGTTTCTTCACAGGTGACAGTGAGGGTGTCCATGAGCTTCACACCAGAGCAGGTACGTTGTGTCACAGCTTGTGTAGATTGTGAGCTTGTTGCCTGCTATTGTCTTAATAAAGATGCATTTCTTCATCTGTGCTTATCTGTCAAAGGGACAGAAGAATATCAACCAAGCATGTACGTTCCCAGAAGTCTACCTCACTCTAGGAGCCCCTGGAGATAACCTTGTGATCCCTCTGAGCCCAGGACCTGGCAGGCCCCTGTCCTTTAACTTAAACCTTATCCCAAAAGAAGATTCCAGGCACTGCTCTCCAAGCCATGCCAGTCCTAAGAAAGCCCACTCAAGGCCATCATCTCCTGACCTCCATGAACAGGGGAGCATGAACAGCCCCATCAGTCCAGATGAAGACTGCTTCTCTCTGATTGAGAAGGTTCACACCACTCAGCTGCAGAAGAGTTTGGTTCAAGGCGAAAATAAATGGAAAGGGGATCCTGGAAAGGGGAGGGAAAAGGCAGTGCAAGGAAAGGGAAAGGGGGGTGGAAAGAAAGATAAAAAGGATGGTGGCAATAAACAATAGTCAGGTATGCCACTTTGTAAATTATCTTTTGAGGAAAGCAAAAGAGACAAATATAGGGTGTCAGTAATTGGCTAGGAACATAATTGATTGAACAATGTTTATAAAATTGTATCCGTAGTTTTCATTTGCCCACACTAAATAGAAGCTCCTGCTATAGTACAACTGTAGTTTATTGTTTCTATTTTTAGAACTGGATAGGTTATTTGTTGAGGCGTTTGATTTAATTTTGATTTAATAAAATTTAGCTGGTTAAATGTAACGTAGACATATACACTTAGTCTATTTGGTTTCAAGCTTAGTGGTGTGGGTAAGAACTCTTCGCTTTGCTTTTTCAAATGTAAATGCAATGTTTGCAGTTAAAGATAATGCAGTTTTAGCTGCTTATCCAAAGAGAGAAATTGTAGCTAGGTTGCAATTAAAACCATTATTCTGCCAAACAATAAAAACAGAAATTAAACATGCTCGCTAGTTCATGTTTGCTCTCGATTAGTTGAAACACATAATACTTCTAACATTTTACATAATTACCGAGCTATTAATTCAGTACAACATCAGGTACTGTTTTCTGTAAATTATTTGTGTGTCTCAATGACACATTATGAAAAAGAGGTGTAACATTTTGTTCTTCACTGAATATTATGAACAATAATTTGCCAGTTTGGTCTCCATATTGACACAACGGGTTTATCTATAGTAGGTAAGCTAAGTTTGAATATGACAAAAAAGAAGTAAAAAGAAGACACAACACTTGAGACATGTTTAACATTTATTGAAGATTTACAGAAGAAAATTATACAGGGCTCATATTGTATGAACTCTGTTAAAATGCCTCAGGTGGGTCTTGTGTCTCATTCAGCAGAGTCACTTCCCTGAAAGTAAGAGAGATAATTAGTTACTTGTGGCCAGTGTTTGTTGGAATGTATTAGGAACAAAATACCATTAAGTATGTATTGATGGAAAATAGCAAGCAATGCAACATTGTATAGAATGATAAAACTAGAGCTAAGGAGATTAATCCGCAATATGGCTTGTGGATTAGCACACTGCACCTGGTCATTAATGTCAGAGGTCATAATATATATATATATATATATATATATATGTGTGTGTGTTTTTCCCATTGGAATGTAAAATAATTGATGTATAGCGGAAGAATGTGAACATAGTTATTCCATGACACTGTTAAAGAGAATGAAAAAGTTACCTTTCCTGTATCACGGCTCTTGGCTCTCAGCTTGTTGACCTGGGACTCAGAGATGTCAGCGCGCTCCTGAGCTTCCTCCAGCTCATGCTGGACCTTTCTCAGCCTGGACATGTGAGTGTTGGCCTGCTCCTCCTGCGAAAGGTTTGAGAGTATTATTAATTCAGTTGCTAATGGCGATATCATTCTTAATTATACTGCATGATAAGTCAAATTAACATAGTTGACTCACAGCATCCTCAGCTTGTCTCTTGTAAGCCTTGACTTTGAGCTGCAGTTTGTCTACCAGATCCTGAAGTCTGGTCCCATTCTTCTTGTCCTCCTCAGTCTGTTCGGATAAAGAATTGTCACTTTTGGAGTGTTGAAGCAGAATCAAGCTTTTTTGGAAGAGGTATTTAGATGTTTACTTGAGTAAAAGTAGTAAAACCACAGTGTAAGAATACTCTGTAACAAGTAGAAGTCCTAAATTCTAAATATTACTTTAGTAAAAGTACACGTATTATATTAAAAATGCACTTAAGGTATCAAAAGAAAAAGTACTAATTTAGCCGAGTGGAAATTTTCAATGTTATATTATTACATATTTATACTTTGTTATTACTGATGTATTTTAATAAACATTGTGATGTTGTTGCTAGTCAATTATACATTTTGGTAGTTTTACCAATAATAATCATGTTTTATAAAGGTACCATATCATTTGTATGTAAAATATTAAAGGCCCTGCTCACCCATAGTCCTCCCACACAGGTGTGTTCACTTATGTTGCCTAATTAGTGTTGTGCTTGATTGACAAATGTAGTGGAGTAAAAAGTACAATATATGCTTCTGAAATGTAGTTGACTGGAAGTTTAAAGTAGCATGAATGGAAAAATTCCAAGTACCTCAAAATTGTGATTATTTACAGTAAATATACTTTCCATCACTGTTATCAAGGAGTGGGTATGGTCATTTTAGTGAAATAAAATGTACCTGGTAGGTCAGCTCCTTCACTCTCCTCTCATATTTGCGAACACCTTTCACAGCATCAGCTCCACGTCTCTGCTCGGCTTCAACCTCAGTTTCCAGCTCACGCACCTGTGATGTGATGATGATAAATAATAAATAAAGATTTTCATTTCTTCTACCAATCTGTGAGCATTTATATACAGTACATACCCTGGACTCCAGCTTCTGGAGCTGCTTCTTGCCACCCTTCATGGCGAGGTTCTCAGCCTCATCCAGACGATGCTGCAGGTCCTTGACTGTGACCTCCAGGTTCTTCTTCATCCTCTCCAAGTGAGCACTAGTGTCCTGCTCCTTCTTCAGCTCCTCTGCCATCATGGCAGCCTGAAATGATTCAATGGGCTCTGATTCTTTCATAATCTATAATGAACTTTATCAGTCAATGGAATTAGACCAAAAACATGACATTGGTGAGTTAGAGATGTAAACTCACGTCAGTGATAGCTTTTTTGGCTTTCTCCTCAGCATTTCTTGCTTCCTGAACTGAATCCTCCACTTCACTCTGAATCTGGACAAGGTCAGTCTCCAGCTTCTTCTTGGTGTTAATAAGACTGGTGTTCTGAATGTAAAAAAAACATGTTTAATATGATGTTTGTAATGTATTTTCAGAATACTAGTTTATTTGGATTATTGAAAACAAACCTGAGAGTGAAGCAGCCCCACGCGCTCACTAGCATCAATCAACTCCTGCTCAGCCACTTTGCGTCCTCTCTCTGTCTGCTCTAGAGCGGCTCTCAGCTCCTCAATCTCAGCCAGCATCAGGCCATTTCTGCGCTCCACCATGGCAACCTGCTCCTTCATATCCTCCTGTCCTCTGAGAGCATCATCAAGGTGCAGTTGGGCATCCTGAAAACATATACATGAAGAGTTAATCTTAACTTTCTTAACTCTCCAACCTTTTTTTTTCATTCAGCAATCCAACCAAACTCACCTTGAGCTGTCCCTGGACGTTCCTCAGTTGTTTTTGGGCTTCAGCAGCCTGCCTGTTGGCATGACTCAGCTGAATCTCCATCTCATTCAGGTCTCCCTCCATCTTCTTCTTGATTCTCAGGGCATCGTTCCTGCTCCTGACTTCGGCATCAAGAGTGCTCTGCATGGAGTCAGTCACCCTCTGGCTGTTCCTCTTGATCTGCTCCATCTCTTCATCCTTCTCTGACAGCTTCCTGTCAACCTCACCTTTGATCTGGTTGAGCTCAAGTTGAACACGGAGAATCTTAGACTCCTCATGCTCCAGTGTACCCTGCAAGAAAAGTCAGCTAAGTTTAGTTAAGAACCACAATGACTGTGCTGCCATTATAACAAAACATAGTTGAAATTAGTTAAAGAACTAAAGGCATAGGTCACCATTAAATTAATTGTTGCAATAAATAACAATGAATAATAAATAATAAAGTGATGATACCTCAGCTTCCTCAAGTGCAGTCTGAATTTCAACCTTCTCACTTTCTACAGCCTTCTTGGCTTTTTCAAGCTCATGGATGCTTTTTCCAGTCTCTCCAATCTGTTCAGTCAGGTCTGAGATCTCCTCTACAGAGTAAACAGAAGAAAGATAAAGAGTCTTAGACTCGTCACAACTGGTTATACATTATTATTTGCCTTTAATGGAGATAATAGTTCAAACATACGCTGCAGGTTCTTGTTCTCTCTCTTCATGGTCTCCAAATGATCCAGAGCCTCCTCGTAAGAGTTCTTCATCTTGAACAGTTCAGTGCTGAGAGAGCGAGCCTCCTTCTGGGCTCCTTCTAGCTCTGCCTGGCTCTCCTCATACTTTTGCTTCCATTCTGCCAGGACCTAGAATTGTGTAGGTTAAAAAAAGGTTAAGTTATTCATATAGGTCTGTATTTCTTGTGATAAAATTGGCTTTGATTTGCAGATTAACCATTTACCTTGTCAAAGTTCCTCTGCTTCTTGTCAAGGTTGGCAGCCAGAGCGTTAGCTCTCTCCACGTCAATCATGAGGTCCTCCACCTCACCCTGCAGCCTCTGCTTGGTCTTCTCCAGAGAAGCACACTTGGAGTTCACAGCTTCAATAGATTCCTCAGCATCCTGAAGGCGCTGGGCAAGCTTTTTCCTGTAAAAGAAATGTATTTCATTTTGCCAAACTATCTAAAAAGTGGTAAATTATTTAATTTAATATATAAATATATATATCTATATATATGAAGAAATATAAAGTTTTTTTTATATACTTTGCCTCCTCCAGCTCCTCAGTGCGCTGGATAGCATCAGTCTCATATTTGGCTCTCCACTGAGCCACCTCGCTGTTGGCCTTGGACATTCCCCGCTGTAGCTCAGCCTTAGCCTCCTGTTCCTCCTCAAACTGCTCTCTGAGCAGATCACAGTCGTGGCGGGCGGACTGAACAGCATGGGCCAGGGCGTTCTTGGCCTATAGGTTCGTCATAAGAAGAAGAAGAATGGAAGTCTTTAGTCATTCTATTAAAATACTGTAGTACATCCACAGAACATCTTTTCTGAGACAAAATATTCAATTTTCCCATTGGGTATTATGAAAAGGTGATTTCATTTTGTTTTTCTGTTGCAGAAATGGAATTAATTTAAAAAAAAAAATCAGACATGTGCTGTCTGATGTATCCCAGTTTACATAATAAGTAAGTGCGTTGCAGTCTTTTGTCCAGTCAAACAAGTCATGCTGAGATATCACTTTAAATATCATACCTAGTAAATAGACAGACAACTCAAGCACAATTCGTTTTATAAAGTGGACAATGCAAATATCAGATATTGTACCTTCACTTCCTCCTCAATGTGTCTCTTAAGCTCTTCAATCTGCTGAGTGTACGCCTGTTTGCCTCTAGTGAGCTGGGAAATAAGAGCTTCCTTCTCCTCAAGCTGGCGAGAAAACTCACCTGAAAAAAATAAGAGGAAGAAACGATTCGGATGGCTTCTTTCATTCCTGAAATATTGCTGGAAACTCTTTTCAAACAAACAATTTGAAATGGTAGCACAACACACAGGTAAAGGAAAAATCATATGAAATTCTCTGCAATTATGCCTGATAGGAATCACAGTGTATCCTGTTAAACACACAAGCCAATCATCATTTTGAAACATTGGAATAAATAATATCTGAACTCAAAAGAGGCACAAATCAATAGTATAGTATTACATATTTCACATCTTTGAATACATACCGTTCTCTGTTTGCAGTCTTGCCCTCTGTGCACTCAAGTCATTTAGCTGGCGAACGTTCTCATCATTTTTTGACTTGAGTTCACTTAATTGGTCTTCAAGAGTTCGGCACATTTTCTCCAGATTGCCCTGTAATAGGCATGTAATTGACATGACTCAAATGCAGTGAACATACAACCTACTGATATTATGTGTTATATTCTGTTATTTTTCTGAAAAATAGTGCATACCTTTGCTTTAGCAACAGACTCCATGTTGCTTGAGAGGTCATCAATCTCCATCTTGTACTCGCTCTTCTCCTTCTCCAGCTTCTGCTTGACACGCTGGAGGTTGTCAATCTGTTCTCCCAGCTCTGCAACACTGTCAGCCTGCTTCTTGCGGAGAGCTGCTGCGGTAGCTTCATGCTGAAGGGTGGACTCTTCAAGATCCCGACGCAGCTTCTGGAACTCAGCTTCCCGCTTCTTGTTCATCTCAATCTGAGCTGATGTTGCTCCACCAGCTTCCTCGAGCCTCTCACTGATCTCCTCAAGCTCCCTGGAGAGGTCAGCTCTCTGCTTCTCTACTTTAGCCCGAGCGGCCCTCTCAGCCTCAATCTCTTCCTCCAGCTCCTCAATACGAGCCTAGATTTGATGATACAGTAGTGTTATCAAGAGGGCTTATTAACTGGAATATACTTAACATGTTGTTTTTGATAAACTGACTTTAATATTCATGTCAATTACATTACCTGGAGTTCCTTGATCTTCTTCTGAAGCTGAGCACCAAGAGACTGTTCATCCTCAATCTTGCTGAGGAGCTGGCTGGTCTCAAAGTCCTTCCTGGAAAAGGAGAACAAAAACATTTATTTATGTTATTGTTGTCTCAAAATCATTATGTTGCATCAAGGCAATTGTAAACATTTTTTTTTTTTTAAATCACTTACTTTTTGATTTTCTCGTCAGATTGCTGTTTGTCATTCTCCAGATCCATTATGGATTCCTGAGCCAGTTTCAGATCTCCCTCAAGCTTTCTTTTGACTCTCTCAAGGTCCATGCGAAGCTTCTTCTCTTGCTCCAGTGATCCCTCAAGCTTTTGAAATAAAATGTTGTGTATTTGTACAATCAATCCTAAGACCCAAACTGCTTAATAGTTTAATAACTTTGAAAGCAATGTTTCCTTACATCGTCCACTTGCTGCTCCAGCTTGGTCTTGGACTTGCTCAGAGTGTTGACTTTGTCTTCCTCTGCCTGGAGATCATCAAGTGTTTGCTGGTGGGCCTCTTGGAGGGCTTTCTTCTCTTTGGTTAACTTGGCAATGGACTCATCTTGAGATGCCATCTCCTCCGTCAGATTTTTCACCTGTCAAAGGAATGAAGGATACGTTTTAGTATAATTTAACATCTAAGGATATATGATTTTGTAGAAATATTTTATCATTTTGTATCAGTATATATAGTTTGTATATTTCAAGTTATGTGAACCTTGTTTTCTGTGGCATGTTTCTCCTTCTCCACTTTAGCCAAGGTGAGTTCCAAGTCATCAATGTCTTTCTTCAGCTCAGAGCATTCATCCTCCAACTTCCTCTTCTTGGCAGTCAGCTCAGCATTCATTTCCTCTTCATCCTCCATTCTCTCAGTTGTCTCTTTGAGTTTGGCCTCGAGCTGGATTTTGCTCTTAATGAGCCCTTCACACCTTTCCTCAGCATCACAGAGGTTCTCACCTTCCTATAGTTTGAACATATAGATGGCATTATTTTGAGTGAAACATATTTCAAAAATGATATTCAGTGGGTTGCTTTGGTAAAGCAAAAAGCTTGACTGATTGACTGAAGATCTGACTGACATATTTATTTGTTTACCAAACAGAACATGATGTCTGCTTAAGTATACTCACAGAAGCCACCTGCAGTGCCAGATCATTCTTTTCCTGCACCAGAGAAACCATTTTCTCCTCCAGTTCCTTCTTCTTGGCCAGTGCGGTAGCCAGGTCTGATTTCATCTTATCATAGTTCTCCTTCATTTGTTGTAGCTCCTTCTCAGTCTCAGCACTCTTCAGAAGAGGCTTGATCTTGAAGTACAAATGCATCCATGGCCAGTTCTTCACATTCATGAATGATCGGATGTTGTATTGGACTGTGAAGACTGCATCTCTAATAAGATAACATAAAAAAATATTTTGGTTAACACCATACAGGAATTTAAGTTCAGTTCATAAAGTATGTTATATGAGAATCCTACCTCCTCTCCATCATTTTAACAAATTCTGTCCTACTGAGAAAACCTCTGCAGAGAGCCTGAGTCATGGTCACCAGCCTAGCCAGGTTGTCATCCCTCATCTCCTCCAGAAGACCCAGCAGACCAGCTTTGAAGAACACCTGTGTTTTCAAGTGAAGGAATTAATTCATCAGTACACAAGGACACACCAGGATGACTAAATCTATTTATGATGTCTATAAGAATGTACCTTTGTGTGCCCAAACTTGTACTGAGTGTGGTCCACATCAATGGAGCCCAGCAGCTTCTCTGAAGCTTTTTTGTTGTCAATGAACTGTCCCTCAGGGATGACACTAGCATTCAATACTTTGTATCTGCAATAGAAAATAATGGTGTTAATCATATTAACCTCACTTCTCAGCCCCATGTATTACATCATAATCACTTGAATTACGTCTACAGGCAATTACCTCTGCTTAAAGTCAGCGTAGAGGATTCTGCTGGGGAAGCCCTTTCTGCAGATTCTGATGCCTTCCAGCACACCGTTACACCTCAGCTGGTGGATGACCAAGTGGTTCTCCATAAGACCTGCACGTTGTACAAAATAAGTCAGTGTTATAAGCAATTTTTGTTATTCTATTATTCCTCAAAAATTACGATACAACAATACAAAAAGATCAAACCTGGGGTCTTTGATTCATTAGGAATCAGGCAGCGCACAAAATGAGGATGAGTGCTCCTCAAGTTGGTCATCAGCTTGCCCAAGTTCTCCTGTGAGGAAAATATGATTATTCGAAACAATAGTCAATTTACATTTTTTTTTACCAGTCAGCTTAAATTGGATCTTGACTTTTGTGGATGTTAAACGTACCCTGAAAAGAGCAGACACAGTCTGGAAGGAACCTCCCTTCTTCTTTCCACCCTTCTTGGCTCCACCAGCCTCTGCATTTTAAAACATAGTGCCAACAAATAATTAACTCTTTATTCAAAATTCAGGTTTATATCCTAAACGAACCTGCGCTTTAATTAAATGAGTAAGGGAATTGCCATGCAGGAGTTACAGTAGTCGCTTCTTACCTTCAGGTGCATTATGGGATATATACAGTAATGCTAGTAGTTTGATTGAAGATTTCTGGTAGAGCTGAATAACGGAGTCATTCAGGGGGTCCTTGTTCTTTTCCAGCCACCCAGTGATGTTGTAGTCCACTGTACCAGCATAGTGAACCAGAGAGAAGTGAGCTTCAGCCTTGCCCTTTCCAGGTTTTGGCTTCTCAAAGGCCTTGGTCTTGCCAAGATGTTGATCATGCAGCTTGTTCTTGAAAGATGTGTCTGTAGCCTTGGGGAACATGCACTCCTCTTCAAGGATGGAGAAGATGCCCATTGGCTGAAGAGACATTTTGTAATATTAAAAAGAATCAACAATTTAGCACACACTCAGAAAACAGGAATTCAGTTCTACCTGACAGATTTGTCTTACCTTCTCGATAAGCTCAATGCAGGCAGCCAAGTCCATACCAAAGTCAATGAACTCCCATTCAATGCCTTCTTTCTTGTACTCCTCTTGCTCCAGCACAAACATGTGGTGGTTGAAGAACTGTTGCAGTTTCTCATTGGTAAAGTTGATGCAGAGTTGCTCCAAGCTGTTGTACTATAATTACGGAAGTATTAGATTTTATAGAAAAATAGCTGTAATAACTTTAAAACTGCTCAGATATTTTTCCACAACTCACATCGAAGATCTCAAATCCAGCGATATCCAACACTCCAATGTAGAACTGTCTGGCTTGCTTTGTGTCCAGCATCTCATTGATACGGATGACCATCCACAAGAACATTTTCTCATAGATAGACTTGCACAGAGCGCTGACGGCATTGTGGACCTATAAATATGGATTTTAGTGTGGTAATTTATTAGAATAGACCAGTATTTTCATATCAAAATGCAATTTTTAAAAATTTTTGTTACCTGTGGCACGGTCTGACCTTTGGTCACCATCTCATTTCCGACCTTGACTCTTGGATAGCACAAAGCTTTCAGCATGTCGGCTGAGTTCAGGCCCAGGAGGTAGGCAATTTTATCAGCCTCTAAGTGAAAGAAAAAAAAATTCCATTCATGCACAGGATCTAACAAAGCAATTTTAACACTATGAAGCAAGCATATGAGCTGAAACATTACTAAAATGTTGTCAGTGGTGGAAGAAGTAGCTTACTCAAAATATACTCCACTGCCAGTAAAAGTCCTGCACTCAAAACCTTATTTAAGTAGAAAATAGCCTATGTAATTATTATCAGCAAAATTTACTTAAAGTATCAAAAGTAAAAGTCGTCGTAGTGCAGAAAAATGGTCATCGGAAAAACAAACAGTCCGAAGGAATGGCAGGACGACAAAAATAACTGCATAACCATATGTTGCTATGGTGATAAATTAAATTATTTTTGTTTATTATTTTATGTTATTATTCTAGTAATGCATGTAGCTATAAAAGCTTTCTCTAAACATTCTATTGCAGACTTAAAAATGTTCTTTTTGTGCAAGTGAACTACGTAATATCCGGTTGTAAATGTCGTCAAGAAGGATCGTTACTGTTGCCAGTATTCTCTGTCAGCCTTACTCAATTTTACTGTCCTGGTCTCATCCACTAAAATTAGATTCGGTTCCAGTCCAGAGGGGTTTATCTAGTTTATAGATTATGAAGGTGAAAAAGTAAAATTTACAATATTGTTAGGTTACATTGCTTTTAAAGTTTATATTGTAATTCTACAACAGCATTCTACATCACAGTTATTTGATTGGTATTTTACTGTAAAAGTTCAATACAGTTATTTTACAGCAGCATATTGCTACATCACAGTGATTTGATGGACTTTTTACTGTAGAATCACAGTTCATTACAAAAATTCTACAGCAAAATCCTGCTACAATCACAGTAATTTGCTGTGCATTTTACTGTAAAATCACAGTTTAATGCAGTTGTTTTACTGCAATATACTGCTATACCATAGCATGTTTTAACTGACTGTGAAGTCACAGTATACAGCTGTTATTCTATTATAATTTACTTTAGAAATGTCACACTAACTTGCTGTGGAAGTAATGCTACTAGAAACCAGTAATTGACTTGATTTACAGTCAAATATTAAACAGTAAGCTTCCTGTACAGACAATACTATGTACTTTCATTTTCTCAATCCACACAGAAAAACGTAATCCTTAATCCTTGAGTTTATCAGAATTAAAATTAAAATCACCAAATTTGAAGATGCATGGTTTTCACTCGACTGGAAGGGTATGCAAAATTGTAGTGGTTCTGGTATAGTCTCTAAAATTGAAGGCCATGAGTTTGGCGATAGGACTTTTACCAGACATGGACCATTCGTATTCACAACCGATCTTACGGAATGAGTTAATTGCTGGAACCATAAGTTCTTACTTGCCCAAGGTTCTGCAAGTATCTAGTAACTACAGCTGTCAGACAAATCCAGTCCAGTAAAAAGTACAATATTTGCCTGTGAGATGTAGTGGAGTATAAGTATAAAGTTGCATAAAATGGAAATACTCAAGTAAAGTAAGCAAGATGCTCTTTGTTTTGGCACAGATGAAATGGCATCCTTACCACTCTATAAGTTATCTAATGTTGCTTTAAAATCTCACACATCGGAGTGCTGTCAGACTTTTTTTGTAGGTGAAATATGCCAATTGGCAATCAATCAATATAATCCACTTTTGTAGCAGTGTGATGAAGTTGTGATAACATTCTTGCAGTATACATTTATGCAAAAAGGTGAGGTGTTTGTATTTAAAGTTTACCTGCTTAATATCCTTTGATGTGATATGATGTAGTTTGATTATGTAATATCACACTATTAATACAATTACCCTCAGTGCCATCGGGTTCACCCTGCTCCTCGCGCTGCTTCTGCTTGAATTTCATGTTGCCATGATGCATCACAGCTCCAGTCAGCTTGTAGATGCCCAATTTCTCCTCAGCAGTGAAGCCCAAGATGTCAATTGCTGTCTGAAATGTAAATGAAGCATAATAACTGGTATGGGAAACATTTTCCTTTGTATACTATCTATTTAACTGATTGTTGTCTTACATCTGTTGCAATAAACTCCTCCACGTCATCAATGCTTTTGACAGTGATTTCACCCTGACTGATCATGTGGTAGTCATAGGGGTTGGTGGTGATAAGAAGGGCATCTGGAAGAAATGAGAAGAAATTGATGAGTGAGAACATACTCATATTGCATTCTTTTATTTTTCATTATTGTCTTATAATGTACCCAGGAGCTCAGGCTTGTGGCCAGTCATCAGCTGATAGAAGATATGGTAGCTCCTCTCAGCAGACAACTGGAAGGTGACACGGGACTTCTCCAGCAGATCTGTGAGTATTTGTTATAATGAATTGATGATGAATGCGAATCAAACAATTCAAGACACTACATCTGGACAGTGTTGTCCACTACAGCAGGAAATAACTGGAACTTACATGTTTCAATATCAGCTGAGGCCAACTTCCCACTAGTGCCAAAGTGGATTCTGATGAATTTACCCTAAACATTTACCAGAAAGTGTTAGTTTGACTCTAGGTGACAATAAGCATAAGAAAGGCAATGTTAAGGTCCATAATATAAATACTTACAAAACGAGAGGAGTTGTCATTTCTCACAGTCTTGGCATTACCATAGGCCTCTAGTAGAGGGTTGGCTGCAATGATTTGATCTTCCAGTGAACCCTATAGACATCATGAGGCTTTGTAAATTATTCAACAACAATCAACTGTGGCAAAGATTTTTGGCAAACAACAAATTTTACCTTGATTTTGCTAACTTCTTTCTTTCCTCCAGCTACTGCAATTGTTGCAAAGTACTGGATGACACGTTTGGTGTTGACAGTCTTTCCTGCACCGGATTCTCCACTGGGGGAAAGAAGAGGGGAGGGTGAAAACTTATTAATGCCATATTAATGTCCTATAATATATTATATAGATTCATAAAACATAATATTATATATTTTATATATATATATATATATATATATATATATATATTCTGTTATATGTATATTCACTCACGTGATAAGGACAGACTGGTTCTCACGATCTGAAATACAAGCATACAAACTCAAGTTAAACCTATAGTTGAAATTCTTCTTTGTCCCATCTCCTCAAATTCTGTGGTAACTTTGATCTTACCAGTGAGCATGAACTGATAGGCATTATCAGAGATGGAGAAGATGTGGGGTGGAGCCTCAATCCTCTTCTTGCCTCTGTATGCATTGACAACCTGAGTATCGTACACAGGAAGCCACTTGTAGGGGTTCACGACGACGCAGAAGAGGCCAGAGTAGGTCTGTAGCACCACAGATAGAAACATTATCACATTTGATGCACATGCTTTACAGATAGAATCACACTAAGTTATGAGATTGAAGCTTACGTAGATCATCCACGATGAAAAACGCTCTTTGAGGTTATATAGTACAGCTGGCTCATTGAGGTGGGTCATCATGGCCATGTCCTCCATTTTGTCATACTTGGGAGGATTCATGGCATGGATTTCATCCTCTTTTACAGTTAGAGACTGAATAGGAAATACAATAAAGAAAAAAACCACTAAGATGGTCATAATGTCTCATATAATAGTTTAATACAATTGATCTCGTTCTCTTTCGCTAAGAAAATCTGTGAAGTAAAAAAACTAATATCTTAATGATTGCCAGAGAGAACTGCCATCAGTTTGTCTCAGGTCATTTGAGTTTCATTGCATGATTACACTTACCTTTGAAGCCTTTCCCTCACTTGGCAGTGTCTCAACTGTGACTTTGCCACCTTCTCTTTTGATGACTTTACCCTTCGAATACATGTTATCAGGATCAGTTACAAAGTAGGCTGTTTTGGCATCAAATGGACAAGTCTGAGCCTCAATCCTCTCCTTCTCTGGTTTTCTGAGGTAAATGGCCGCAGGCCCATAGGCGTGCATCTCTCCATCTGCGCTCATGATTGCACCTTAAGCGACAGAAAATAAGAAAAGTAGTATTTGTTGAAATAAATGTTAACATGCTGTTAGTAGGCATTTCAGGTGAGGTATGTTTTGAAATTGTAATCACTTGAAATAAACTATAATTTACCTCCTTTGCTCCCAACGGAAGATGGAGTCAGGTCTGTTCTTTATTAACCTATTAATGAACGGTCAAGCATGAGTACATACATCTTTAAAGTCATATTATAATCACTAAAATATGCATAAATTATTTTAAACAATTTACTGGCATCTCGTTTGTGTATAGTATTTCAGTGGGAATAAATGAATGATAATACATTTAATTATGAAATAGTGCTTCTAGGCACTGTAGCAAATACATGATTGATCAATTACTAATTACAAGATACTGATCAATTAGAGCTGATGAACTTACCTGAGTTGGAAGCCTACCAGTTATCAACAGAGTCCTGAGCAGTCTCTTTTATAGAGAGAGGACTGTCTCCTCAGTAGGTGTGCCCTGCTCAGTTTGGTCATGCATTCTTGTCATGTTGGGGCTAATCCTGTGTCACTGACATTTACATTGATTGATATTACCTTGTACTCACATTTGTTGCAGAAGACATTTTTTGCCTGTACCCAAACATTGTGTTTGTAAAATTATTTAAAATTGTTGTGACTTTTAGACTTTATGTTACTTATATTTACAATACAGTTTATACATGAACTTAAGGTATAAATGAGCAGGATTTACGTTTGTTTTTTTTAACTCCTGTTAAATATTTTATTATGTTAATAGTTCATTTTGAAAATGTGATACTTACATTAATTAAAAAATGGATAAATATTGCAGCGATTAAGAATGATATACAATCAAGATAACGTCTCATTTTTTTATTTTTATTTTGGAGAAGCACTCAAACGTCAATGGTGTAAGGTTGAAGGACATTCACAAATGTCATGTTTAGTAGTCTAATAAAATGGGGTCAACTATTCCATAAAACAGGGTCAGAGCCATTCCATTCAGGGTTACAGATATAAAAAGTATCTTAAGATATGTGGCTCTTATTGTTCTCTTTTATAAAATGTATTAATAATCTATTACGAATAATATATTTTGATTATTTTATCATTTCACGTGTATGTCATCAAATATCACTAATTAATAATTAGTAGGACATGCGTTGGGGGCATATTTTAAGTGTTTGAACTCTAGAAAATATATACTTTTCATTAAGAGACAGTTCTGTCACCTACTTAGTTTCAATAATACAATGTTATTTCCCTCATGATCTTCTGTGTTAGTAATACTAATCTTACTGAAGTGTGCCATGGCAGGCACAGTCTGTGGTCTTGGAGAAGCATGTAAATGTCACTGGTATACAGTTGCAGAACGACTGCACATTTCAGATGTCTGAAATAAAATTGAAGCTGGGCACCATTCCATAAAAGCTGCGGAGCTGCGGAACAGTTGCCATCTAGGCTAAGACCCAAAATAAGTCCTGTGCCAATAAACAAGATGTTGGAGATTTCAGAACTGTGCGCTTATAAAAAACATCCTGCTTGATTAACTTTAAAGATTTAATGTAACTTTCTGCTTCATACTGTATTATTATGTAGATCAAGCAAGACTAGTATTTTTATAAACTACTTAATTTTTTGGATGTAAAAAATACATTTGCAAGTAAAGCCAACTTCATTTTATTGTGTGGATCAAGCAAAACTTGTATTTTACAATGATTTTAAACCATATTTCTGATAGTGTTGCTTTTGAAGATAATTATTTCAAACTAAACCTCAAGTTTCTATTCTTCTAGTTTTTAACATTGGGGCAATTAGTGTTACTACTGCACTTACATTTTCAGTGGTACAGTGTTTGAGAGATATTTAACATTTAAATCCACTCAGATTATTTTTTTTTAACCATGAATGAAAAGTGTATCCAAGATTGATGTGAATAAAAATGTTAAATAAGTAAGGGAAAACAAATTTGCAGTTTAATTTTTTTTTCAATGACTTGATAATGTGTTTTTCAATCTGTATTGTTGAGTGAAGTTGTTTGAATGCCTGTTACCTAACCATCTTTCTTTAGAAATGGAGATGACCTTGACGAATGGGTCAATAGGAAGGTGGGCTATTGTGCAGACATGTGTCACACACAAGTTATTTCAGCAAGGTCAGAGGTCTTCATTCATTGTTTTTTTGACAGCCTTTTTCAGCCTTGGTGTAATGCTATTTTTGCATAACAGAGGGAGAGGATTATTTTGTTTAGCTATGGTTTAGCACTTTGCATCATACAATGATGAGCCTGTCCTTCCATTACATTCATCTGGTAGTAAGTTGTTCATTGTTTAAGTCTGATAGTCTGTAACAGATGGTATGTATGTATGTAGGTCTGTACGTGTGTATGTATGTATGTATGTGCTATGTCACACAGGGTCCATTATACTGTCTCACTGTGACTGTGACAGAATGCATCAGCTGATTTAAGCTGGATTTAAGCCTTGTTAGAGGTCAATAGTGACAACCCAAACTAAGTTTGCCATTTAATTAGTCGTGTGTTTATATTTTTCCTGTGCTTCAGTACGATACAATTAAACAATTATAAATATAATAATTTCATCATGCAGAGTTGTTTCTGTTTCACCAGTGTAATCTCCACCAGTGCTGCAGGAAAATATTGACCTACTTAACTGCAGCATCGTAGTGCCACCTTACCTTTTGATCTATTGAGCTATTTACTTTCTAGGAATAGTTACAGCTTGCCTCTGCTTACACTACCCACATTGTTTTTTACGATTTTTATGATTTTGTGTTGCAAATTACATGTTAAACACTACTTACATAATTTCAGTTAAAATTCAAATGGAGCAAGTGTGGCGTACATATTTTTGCATTATTACTGCAAGTTTTTACTTAGGCTCGAGTGAAAAGACCAAACATTTTTTAGAAGTAGGAGAAAAATAGTCCAGACTCTCCTTTGTATGACCTTGTAGATGTTTATAGATGAGCCTCTGCACTATGCCCTTGAACTGAAATACCTCATGTGATGTGAGATGCCTCATGTGTCTGGCAAGGAGGAGCCTGAGAAGGTTTAAAAGAGGGTGAGACTGACTGGGTAGCAACACTGAGAGAACCAAATGCAGTGTGTTAAGCTCTCTCTCTCTTTTTCTTTGATTGATTTGTTTCATGCTTCCAGAGTAAAGGTCACAGTCAGACCAGCGGAGGGTCTCTGGTGTGCTTACTTTTTACGGTCGAGTTTTCAGGATTTATGTAATTAACATTTTAGCTCGACAGTCTAACATAAAATGCAATGATTTGTGAAGAGATAACGAATTACTAGGAGGGAAAAGAAAGTTGGAGCGGGTGAGCCTAACAATAAAGCTACCTGTGTTTGTTTCAAATATACAAGACATTTATAGCTCAATACCAGTTAGCATGTTTTAACCAAAGCTTTCTTTACATTCATATTATATTGATTGTTGGGTTTTCATATGGTATCTTTCATATGTAAGCACAGTGATTAACTGGAATATTCTTGTGAACCATAAACAATTGTGTTTTTGATCATGAAAAAATGTGGCATTAATTGAGGCTGCTGTATTGAAACACCTTAACAACTATGTTATGATTGAGATATGATATACTATTAAACAGTAGTAAGCATATCATTGTAGCCTGCCAAAACAGTAATTCATTAAAAACATACAGCCAGCTGTATTGAATGGTCATATGATACTGTCTTTGTCATTCTAAACCAAGGAAATTGTCTTTATATCACATGCATTGTTGGCGACTCCCCTGCAGTTGCCAATAAGAACAACAGAGCCAAACTCTACACCTAAAAATATCTTGGAAGTCAAATGGACTGCCAGTTAGCCTGCAGTGTCCACATAAATAGCGTCTGCTCCAAGGTCCAAGAACATGGGCTTCCTGTGTGTTTGGTGCCACAAAGGAAAGAGCACCTTTCCATTGCTTTTAATTAATTATTCCTGGTTGTAATAATATATAACCTACTGTATAGTATAAAGTTGCATCCATGTCCTATATAAATAAAAAATAAAAATAAATCACCTCACTCTTCAGAGACTGTGTCATGTAAAGGGAAATAATGATTACATCAAATGTGATGAAGTGACACATCCTGTTGCACAAAAAACAACAACAACAACTTGTTTTCTGTCTGAATGAACAGCCCTGTAGATTTTTTTTATTTTACTTTAAACTTTCACAGAAATAATTTGTATGTTAGATTTGTTTTCTCTCATACTTAACCTGTTCCTGTATTCAAGTTAAACTATGCTGCCTGGGTGCATTGAGTTTGGCTTTGGAACAAAGGAAGGCACAGTACGGAAGATCTCTATTAATGTATTCCAACTGTTGCCTCTCTGAACAAGCCACAGGAGAGTACTTGAATACTTGCAATGGTTTTGAATTTATATTAAGCCAATTGTCATTCCATAACAGTGAGTGTCTCACTCTGACAAGTGTTATTGGCTCAATGTTAAGTCCTACCATAATATCAGAGAGAAATTTGCCAATGGTTTCAGATTTACATTCTTAAAGTGATTTGTGTGAGCTTGTAGTATGCTGACCCTGGTACATCAACGCACTACAAATTAAGAAAACACAAGGAAATAATAAAAAAAAAAACATCTTCACCAATTTGATGACACGTGTGCTCACAAAGCGCTACAAAAAGCTCACAACACAACGGAAACTGTTTCCAAGGGACACTAAAAGTGCCGCACATGGCTGGGACGCGCCTGTTGAAATGGTTTGTGGCTTATGAAGCGTTTGAAGTCGGCTATCCACCGTCACTGGTGTTGAATATCATCTAAAATGTAAGTTTGTTTCTGTGATCGCATGATTCAGATGTAATTGCAGATAGCCTGGTACTGGTGTTAACCTAGCGTTATCATTTGCCTGCTTATTTTAATTGTTTTGTCAGAGGTCTTTGGACTTCGAATGATACATAATTATTATAACAAGATAGCTAAGTTACAACTGAACTAACATGAGCTAAGTAATGTTAGCCCTCAAGTTCAGGTCAGTTGAAAAAGCCTTTTGATTGATCAGTTTCAGTGTCATGAATGAATGATGAATGAATGTGCTCCCCATTGGCCATTCAAATTATAGTAATAACGGACTATATTTTATTCACTACTACTACATCAGGCCATTTCTGCACTCTATCATGGCAACCTGCTCCCTCCTGTCCTCTGAGAGTCTCATCATCAAGGTGCAGTTGAGCATCCTGAAAACAAAAGGTCAGTTGAGCAGATTGTGATGAATAGTAAATCACATAATTATTAGCCTGTGACCTGAATATAGCATTAAGCCATGGGGGTGGGGGCTCCTCAAGTTGGTCATCATTTTACCCAATTTCTCCTTTGGACCATCATAACAAGATAAGAGGTCAAAATTATTTAAATTTGAAGTTTTTGATTGCTATCCAAAGATATGAAACAATACATACTCTGAAAAGAGTAGACACAGTCTGGAAGGAACATTTTCTCATATAATGACTTGCACAGAGCACTGATAGCATTGCTCTCCTAGAAATAATAATTTTAGTGTGTAAGTTTTAGTGGTAATTTCTGAAAATATTATTTTTATATCAAAATGCAAACATTACCCTTATTTTTTCATACTCATCGGGTTCAGCCTGCTCCTCATATATATATATATTTATTTATCTATATATTTGTATCTATATATATATATATGTATATATATATATATATATACATATATACATATATATATATATATATATATATATATATATATACACATATACATATGTATATATATTTAAAGTTTTGATTTATGATCAAGTATAAAAACTCCATCTCTGCATCTGTGCTCATTGTGGTATTTTAATGGAAACTATAACTATAAATATGAGAGAGCCTGCAATTGACTCATTTCTATTATTTTTGTTTTGAAGATTTTTTCTTAACTGATCCAAACAGAAATTCCTAGTTATCCTGTGTATGTCAAGATGCTACAAGACAAGTTATAGGTAGACCAAGGTAAGTTTTTTATTACAACAATGAATTTAACATACAAAACCTTTAGAAACATGCTTATAGGAACAGTTTGCTGCACCAACCCGTCTTAGATGCCATTCAGTTGGAGCAGACGTCAAGAGCTGCTGTTTTTATACACTCAGCTTAAGTGTCCCACACAATTTGGTCACGGAATGCTTGACCTTGTTGCTTGACAGTGATATGTTCACTGCATATGGATATTATAAAAATATAAATATATTTGCTAGTTCTTTATAGTATTACCAAACAAATAAAATAAAATTACATCTCATGGGTTTATTTGAAAAGTCTTATGATGTGTACCAAAATAGAACAAATTAATTATTTATTAATATTTGTTAGTTTACTTTACATAATGTCTACATTGTTCATATATAGGCCTCAACTCAACACAATCTTTACTTTGGAAATTGATTCCGACTACACCAGTAATGTCCACTTATACCGAGTGGTAAATTGAAAAAGTGCACTGCATTGTTTGTGGATTATTTTATCTAATAAATAAACAGTTTATGAGAGGCACATGTGTCCTATTCATTTTTATATCACAGCCAGTGATGAGTTTTAAATTTGGAGAAGCCTTGAAATGTCACTGGTGTATAGTTACTGGACATACTAATCTCAGATATGTGAAATACAATTCTAGCCATGGTCTCTCCATTAACACTGGACAAGTGTTATGTATCTCCTGGGAACAGAAGGATTGCCAACTCAGATAATTTAACACCAAAAATATGTTCCTCATAAATAGCATTAATATTTTCCTGTGAGGGTGAAAAAGATGCAGTTTTTGAGTGGAATAGTTTATACTGACTAATTGATTCAATGAAGGGAAAGTCTGAGATCATCTCCAAGATTAACTTTAATTTCCAAGTTTTGAGCAGGCATAGCTCATTATTTGTCATCTTACTAGAAGATCACAAGGTATTACCATGGTCAAAAATAAATCCAGCTAAGGGAGGGAGCAGTGATTCATATTTGGCATAAAGAGGAGGATGTATTTATAGGACAGATTTAGTATGCTATTAACACCATATCAGAAGTTTAAAGAGATTTATTTTCTTAAATAATCTATTTATTTCTCAAATATAATATATACATTTTTTTTATTTTTTTATTTTAATCAAAAGAATAATGTCCGTGTAGGTAAGATCAGGGCATTGCCAGGGATGTATTAAGTACAATATGTTCTGAATGGTAATTGTTGTTCCCCTTGGGTCGGGTAGAATTGCCAGAAATGTGCTGATTTGGCTCACAGCATTAAAAAGGAGCCCCAACCAAAACAGGAAAATGACTGACTTGCACTACTTGTTTTTATCCCTGGTATTTTAGTAGAGTATGTTATAGATAAGGCAGTGCTACAGAGCTCTGCCAGGTGTGCAGAATCAAGCGTTGCTGTAGTTCGACCTGAAATTGTAAGGATAATGAAGGCTCTGTTCTCTGTAAGCATAGTTTGAAGCTCCCTTAAGGGCCCCAATAGCTTCCTCTCCTTTGTGGAGAAGCACACTGAAATTTCACCAATGCTTCCCAGCACATGCAAAAAGTAGACTGTTAAAATGAATTAGATAATTGAAGTCCACAGAAAATGTATAAAATCAACTAAGGAGCAGCTGTCGAACCTGTTTAAATGAGATTCTAAATTCTTTCACATTTTCTGTACCACTGTAATTTGGATGGGTAGCAAAACATGTTGTAGGGACTCAATGAGGCTAAAGCTGAAATAATCCAAGTGTTAAACAATTGAATAGCATGATCAGGAAGGTTTGGGTTGTCTTTTACTTCTATTAGCTAGTTGTGCACAAGTAGAAATCATTTGACTTCAGTGAAGCACATGTATTAGTGTATGAAAGTGAGCCTACCATTAACTTACATTTATGAAACACATTCTCCATAACTGTATATAATGTTTTCCAATACTTTGATTTTTGTAATTATTAGAATTTTAATTACGGCCTTTAATTTAATTACTGGTTGGCTTTTATTAAAATAGAACTTCTTCATCTTCTAAATCTCCTTATGTTTAACATACCGTTACTTAATATGGGTATGAGCTGTGCTGTGAGGGGTATATCAGATTTTGTGAGCGGCCTGTGTATTATTTGATGACTGCCCACACTTTCAAGGTTGTACAGCATGATCAAAAATAGAAAGGCATCTGCAAGTCTGTACTCGTGTGTCAGTAAGCATAAACCTATGACAGAGACAGAGAGATTACATATAAGGTGATACATAAGGTGTTTTATGTCTGTACTTTGCTGATCTCATCAGTATTGTGTGACTGACTGTTTTAACCACGAATACATCTCCTGGTTTGCTACATGGCCAATAGACAATGAATTTAGAATATATATCGCTTGCACATTTTGAAGAGGCCTTTTTGCAATGTTTTGGCTTTGTTTCGTTTGTTCAGTTAGATCCCCATTATCTACTGTATTGTAACAGTAGCTACTCTTCCTGCAACCCCCATTTATATATTTTTTTATATACTTCAAAAACATAAATTACATCAATACACATCTGTAACATTTATACTCACAATAAGAATCAATACATAACACAACCACTAAGACACACAACAAGAAAGATCAACTCAAAGCCTGACTAATGCATATGATAGCCCTATATAATAATTTGATCTCTTACATAATTGAGAAAGAAAATCACGCAACTGATCCACTTAATCACACATAAAGTGGTATGGCTAGCCCTCTACATCCATATCACATCTTCAAAAACAGAGAGAGCGAGAGAATGCTCTCTATATTAAACTAGTTCTAGTGGACGCAACAGAAAACGACCCTCTGATGACTGCCAAGTAGAATAATGATGTCTATCTGAAAAAATTGGAGATTGCTATTCAGTACAGTATTTCTGAAGTTTTGCAACCTGCTTTTTTACAGTTAACCAAGCCAAGATTATTCATGGTACCTACTCTTGTTCGCTATGGGCTGTAAAGAGAAATGCGAGCTGGTTTGTTCTGAGCTACCTGTAATCTGTTCTGATTACTTTCTGTTATGTTGGACCAAATCACTGAACAATAATTTAACTGTGATAGCATGCTTGCACTAATCATTGAGTTAAATAGCTAAGCATACATTATCTATAGTGTTTTATAACAGCCATGTCTCGGCCCATTTTTCCAGTTGATTTATTTGGCTTTTCCAAGAAATTTTACTATCAACAGTGATCCCTAATTGCGTTGCATCTGTTACTTGTTCAATATCCTTATCTTTAATTATTATGTGTAAAAATGGTGTGACTCTTAATGAATGTTTTGAACCAAATACCATACTTTTTTCTTTTAGAATTAAGAATTTAATTCTTAATATAACACCCTATAACCTTAGTTCTGCAGATGAGTTTGCTGATGTACATATTGTATAATTTTCTGCATACATTCAATGATGGCATAATTTTAGAGGTATATCATTTGTAAAAATGTAAAACAAAAGTGGCCCGAAACAACTTCCTTGAGGTACTCCACAAGTCACTGCTCTTACCACAGAATAACTACCATTAAAATGTACAGTATATTTTGTGTTGATGAGATAGCTTTTGATCCATGCAGCAGTAGATGATTCAAGGCCATAGCAACTTAACTCATCCAATAACAACTTATTGTTAAGTATGTCAAATGCTGTACTCAAATCCAACAATACATTACCAACATTTATTTTTCCTCATCAATTTATTTTATCCAGTCATCAGTTATCTGCCGTGGTTGTAGAATGCCTCTTTCTATATGCATGCTGTTACATCATATTCAAAGAAATACTTCACAGTACCTCACAGCAAGAGGGGCCAGGGTTCGGTCCCCGATCCCGGGTGGTCCTTCTGTGTGGAGTTTGCACGTTCTCCCCGTGGCAGCGTGGGTTCCCTCTGGGTTCTCCGGCTTCCTCCCACAGTCCAAAGACATGCTCAGGTTAATTGGAGACTCTAAATTGCCCATAGGTGTGACTGTGAGCGTGAACGGTTGTCTGTCTCTATATGTGCCCTACGATAAACTGGCGACCTGTCCAGGGTGTAGCCTGCCTTCGCCCAATGTCAGCTGGGATCGGCTCCAGTGCCCATAAATAGGATAAGCGGTAAAGATAAAGGAATAGATTTCTTACTTACACTACATTACAATAATTACTTTCATTAAAATATTTGAAACATTCTCTTTGATATTATTTTCTGACCGGGTTTCGGAACATTAGTTCTCCTTGCAATTGCAGTTAGATTATGATCAATGCAGTCTACTGGAATCAATAAATTAGATCAATGCAAGTCGATGATTTTGAATGCTTTGAATTCCAAATACATATTTAAGTCAACCAGGAAGTAAATCTCATTATTTATATTATATTTATATCCCCATTTTGGAATAAGCCTCAGCTACTAGATGATCTGTGATTTTTTTTATTCTTCCCTTTCTTTTTCGCTGTTATAACAGTAATATGGTGTTTTCAATTGTTTCCGTTGATAAGGAAGTCTGTAAGTCTATCTGTACAGTTCTAGAACTGCTATTAAATTGCTTTAGTACAGCATGCTTACAGAAGTGGATGGCCATTATTGTCAATGTTGCAAAGATTGTTTAATAATCCTAAATTAGCTATCGACACCACATTTGGTATTTTCACTGTGAAATGCAAAACGCAAAAGTCAGTCAGTATTTTGATATATATATATTAACAATCCAGATTTTTGCTTTACACAATGTGAGCTGATTCTTTTCGTTCTCGTATATGCATGCATTTGTAATACATGTGTATTGTTTTCTGATTTTAGCACTAACTGGATATCAATGCAGAGTGACAATGCAGCTTTGGGGACACTGTCCACATAGAGCATGTGGTGTTATTGTGACTATGGGGAACTTGAAGTAGAATTGCTCTCCTTGCCCTGTGTGAGCATGACTCATAATTATTCAGAGGGAAGGAAAATGTTCATCTGTAAGAGCTCCCCACCAGGCTGATACGCAGTCTATTGCTAAATGAGTCAACTGATGCAGCTTGACCTAACTGCTGTGTTGAACACTGGGTGACTAAATAAAATAGAGAGTAAATAAAGAGTAAATATTATTATTATATGATGATACAGTTTTTGACAAGAAAACATTTCAACAGCCAATTCTTATTTTATGAATTCTATCAAATGTCTGGCAATGTTAGACTAAATCAAGAAAAAGAAGAATTACTGAGCACATAGTATCAACATTTAGGCTATCTATGGTGTGTTTATGGAAGTTCATTTTAATGTGGCATTTACCATCTAAAAGTCTACAAAACACAACAGGAGGTTTTAACGTCATACAGATTCATAAATCATTTATTTGAACGGTCAGAGAATAAAACATACACACGTTAGATTTTTAATTTCCGTGAGAGTGACATACGTTGCGGGTTCTTGTTCTCTCTCTTCATGGTCTTCAAATTATCCAGAGCCTCCTCATAAGAGTTCTTCATCTTGAACAGTTGAGCGCTGAGAGAGCGAGCCTCTTTCAGGGATCCCTTTCATAAAGTTTTTTGTCTAACTTATGTTGACGTATTTGAAGTTGGCTTTTAGGACACATACAGATTTGAGTAGATTATGTGATGATTTAAAGTGATTTCTTTTTAGATTTCATGATGTCATTGCTTCAAAATTGATCTTTTAAACATCTGCAAATCAATATATGTTGTGCCATATGTACTGTTATCTGAATAAAAATGTGATCATTACTTGGACCAATGAGTTGTATATGTTGTTCCTTTGACATTTAACTTTTTAGGATCCTGCTATGGAAAGAAATCCACTTTGGTGGTGTTGATTTCCTTTTCTGCATGTTTACCCTATCACCATATATCCCCTTTAGGAGTATACAGAAGTTATGTGAAATCCTAGTACCCTTCAGTGAAAAATCCCAAAGGGATAGCAGATGAAGGGGCATCAAAAGCTTAAGACCTCATTCTGTTCCAAGATTCCAAGTCAAGGTTTAATTTCTTTCAGGAGATAGAGTGCAAAGACTTGCATGACTTGGCACCCTACATCTATTTATCGCCTGTGACATCCCAAATAGCGCATTGCATGGATGCAGGAAAGGACAAAGCCTTTTTTTAATCCTAAACTGAATTTGATTCACTCTGATCTAAGAAAAAATAACCAGCAAATTTTTTTTTTTTTGGTCTCTTTTAAATTAAAAATATTTCGGTATATGGTTTTAATAAATCTTTTATTTTTATATTTTATAATTGAGTCTAACAGCTTCACACATTATAATGGAGGATGTAATGTAGGACGGATGTAATAGAAAATCATAAAAAATCAGCCAAACATTTGAGAAAAATGTTCACATGATGTCTGTATGAGTGTCTGAACTTAACCAATCTGCTTACAGATGATGTCCATGTCATTTTAGCCTATGCTGTATGCTGAGCAGGCCCAAGAAAGACTTATTTCATAAGTGGACGAGAAATATACAATTTGGCCAATTTGGCCAAAAATATATATATTCAGTATTTATAAAAAAATATTTTGTTTGTACCAATGTTAATTAAATTGATTGTTTGAAACAATAAAAAACTATTAAAAGCTATAATTTTATCATAATATTATTCTTGCACCATATTCCAAATCTAAGGTTTCCAGTTCCCAAACACATCCATTTTGTGCAGGTTTATACTTAACAACATTTCAGAAGGACATATTGTACACCGAGTGTGAAGCAGTCGGGATGAGAGTCAGTACCTCCAATTCTGAAGTCATGATTCTCTATTGCAAAACAGGGGACTGCGACCAGCTGGTTGGGAGTGAGTCACTGCCCCATGATAGGGAGTTTAAGTATCTTGGGGTCTCGTTCACATGTGAGAGTAAAATGGAGTGCGGGATGGACAGGCGGTTCGGTGCGGTGTCATCCGTGATGTGGGTGTTTACCGGACCGCTGTGGTGAAGAGGGAGCTGAGCTGCAAGGCTATGCTCTTGATTTACCATGTCTGTCTACGTTCTGACCCTCATCTATGATCATGAGCTTTGGAAAGGGACTGAAATTAGCTTCTTTTGTTGGGGGGCTGGGCTCAGCCTTAGAAAAAGGTATACCCGGAACACGCTGGAGGGATTATATACCTTGTCTGGCCTGGCAATGCCTTGGAGTTCTCCTGGAAGAGCTGGAAAACTTTGTTGGAGAGAGGGATGTTTGGAATACCCTGCTAAGCCTGATGCCCTTGCAGTGGAAATAAAATAGATGGGTGGTGTGTTCTTACACACTCACAGTGCATACACGCATAGTGCTGCAGACACAACAAGATATTACAGCTGCTCGAAATAAATTAGTTGTCATAAAAGAAGTGAGAGGATTCTGGATTGTAATGGCAAGACATCTTTATTGAAAAGTTAAAGCCACTGGTTCATATTTTATGAACTTTGTTGAAAGGCCTCAACCCGATGATGACTCTTACTCAGCAGACTCAGACTAAAGAAAAAGATTAGCATAGTTATTCTCAGGTGCAAATTCAAATATGCAATGTACAATATAAACTGTGATTGATTTGCACTGTAAATGGTGAAAGTACACAGCATCAAATAATTTGACTGACTTTTTGTGTCAACACAATTGATACTCTGATCATGCAAACAACCAAGTTACCTTTCCCGCATCACGGCTCTTGATTCTCAGCTTGTTGACCTGGGACTCAGAGATGTCAGCGCGCTCCTGAGCTTCCTCCAGCTCATGCTGGGTCTTTCTGTACCTGGACATGTGAGTGTTGGCCTGCTCCTCCTGTTAAGGGATTGAAGTTGTATTGACGTATTTACAAGGCAGTTAAGAGTGATGTTATTATTAAATCAACTGTAAATGATGTGCTACATTATCTATTTGACTCACAGCATCCTCAGCTTGTCTCTTGTAAGCCTTGACTTTGAGCTGCAGCTTGTCCACCAGATCCTGAAGTCTGATCACATTCTTCTTGTCCTCTTCAGTCTGTTCAGATAAAGAATTGTTAGCAATGAAATACAGTGAGAATCAAACCAGTTATCAGTTAAATTTACCTGGTAGGTCAGCTCCTTCACTCTCCTCTCATATTTGCGGACACCTTTCACAGCATCAGCTCCACGTTTCTGCTCGGCTTCAACTTCAGCTTCCAGCTCACGCACCTGTAACATGATGATAAATAATACATAAAAAATATTAGTTCTGAAAAAGGTAAACTTTTTTCTACTCATTGAACGTACAATATACTGTACGTCCTAAACTTAATATATGATGAACATTCAAACTATAAAATGCATACCCTGGACTCCAG
This sequence comes from Ophiodon elongatus, assembly GCA_016806645.1. NCBI lineage: Eukaryota > Metazoa > Chordata > Actinopteri > Perciformes > Hexagrammidae > Ophiodon > Ophiodon elongatus. The sequence goes on along the minus strand of JACSYO010000671.1, from coordinate 2,469,907 downwards.
CTTCTGGAGCTGCTTCTTGCCACCCTTCATGGCGAGGTTCTCAGCCTCATCCAGACGATGCTGCAGGTCCTTGACTGTGACCTCCAGGTTCTTCTTCATCCTCTCCAAGTGAGCACTAGTGTCCTGCTCCTTCTTCAGCTCCTCTGCCATCATGGCAGCCTGAAATGATTCAATGGTCTCTGACTCTTTCATAATCTATAATGAACTTTATCAGTCAATGGAATTAGACCAAAAACATGACATCGGTGAGTTAGAGATGTAAACTCACGTCAGTGATAGCTTTTTTGGCTTTCTCCTCAGCATTTCTTGCTTCCTGAACTGAATCCTCCACTTCACTCTGAACCTGGACAAGGTCAGTCTCCAGCTTCTTCTTGGTGTTAATAAGACTGGTGTTCTGAATTAAAAAAAAACAAAAACATGTGATGTTTGTAATGTATTTTCAGAATACCAGTTTCTAGGGAATTGTTGAAAACAAACCTGAGAGTGAAGCAGTCCCACACGCTCACTAGCATCAACCAACTCCTGCTCAGCCACTTTGCGTCCTCTCTCTGTCTGCTCTAGAGCGGCTCTCAGCTCCTCAATCTCAGCCAGCATCAGGCCATTTCTGCGCTCCACCATGGCAACCTGCTCCTTCATATCCTCCTGTCCTCTGAGAGCATCATCAAGGTGCAGTTGGGCATCCTGAAAATATATACATGAAGAGTTAATCTTAACTTTCTTAACTCTCAAACCTTTTTTTTTCATTCAGCAATCCGATCAAACTCACCTTGAACTGTCCCTGGACGTTCCTCAGTTGTTTCTGGGCTTCAGCAGCCTGCCTGTTGGCATGACTCAGCTGAATCTCCATCTCATTCAGGTCTCCCTCCATCTTCTTCTTGATTCTCAGGGCATCGTTCCTGCTCCTGATCTCAGAATCAAGATTGCTCTGCATGGAGTCAATCACCCTCTGGCTGTTCCTCTTGATCTGCTCCATCTCTTCATCCTTCTCTGCCAGCTTCCTGTCAACCTCACCTTTGATCTGGTTGAGCTCAAGTTGAACACGGAGAATCTTGGACTCCTCATGCTCTAGTGCACCCTTGGTGGAATTTCAACAGTTAAATTATGAAAGTTAATAACTCACACAAGATTTCCTCTTAACATAGTATATTTTTTGTTGTGTTGTGATAAAAGCTAAAACATACTAACAGATCCCATTTCTATCAACCTATTTCATTAAATTAATGATTTAAACAAATCTGCATTCCAAAAGGTCACCCAGACATGAAAATTACAAAATGATAATTTTTTCTGTTGGAGCAAGCATGTTGTTTTTAGTTTTGTATCTGTGCCAAACCCAAGTCAAGTTGATGATCCAATGCTTTTTATCATTGCCAAGATGTATGTTTGATTTCCCACACTAAAGAACTGACTAACTGCTGGATGGTTTTTGTGAGTCCTTATCAACTCCTGATGTTGTTGTACCTCAGCTTCCTCCAGTGCTGTCTGAATTTCACTCTTCTCAGTCTCCAGAGTCTTCTTTGCTTTTTCCAGCTCATGCATAGCCTTTCCATTTTCACCAATCTGTTCAGTCAGGTCTGAAATTTCCTCTACAGGAAAGATAATACAAAACAAATTACACTTTTAGGAGCTGTTATACAATCAGTATTATTATCCCTGAAGTATAAATGTTCACATACGTTGCAGGTTCTTGTTCTCTCTCTTCATGGTCTCCAATTGATCCAGAGTCTCCTCATAAGAGTTTTTCATCTTGAACATTTCAGTGCTGAGAGAGCGAGCCTCTTTCAGGGATCCTTCCAGCTCTGCCTGGCTCTCCTCATACTTTTGCTTCCATTCTGCCAGGACCTAGAATTATATAGATGAATAATAATCAATACTTGCTTAGATAGATTTTTGTTTCACTCAAACCAATGTGGTCTTATTTCATGTTACCTTATCAAAGTTCCTCTGCTTCTTGTCAAGGTTGGCAGCCAGAGCGTTAGCTCTCTCCACATCAATCATGAGGTCCTCCACCTCACCCTGCAGCCTCTGCTTGGTCTTCTCCAGAGAAGCACACTTGGAGTTCACAGCTTCAATGGATTCCTCAGCATCCTGAAGGCGCTGGGCAAGCTTTTTCCTGTAGTGAGCAAGGAAGGATACATTTTTGCTTGCATACTTATACAAAGAACATTACCTACACTACAATGTATTACAATGTGTTTAATTTATGGAACTGTAGAAATGGTTCATATACTTTGCCTCCTCCAGCTCCTCAGTGCGCTGGATAGCATCAGTCTCATATTTGGCTCTCCACTGAGCCACCTCGCTGTTGGCCTTGGACATTCCCCGCTGCAGCTCAGCCTTAGCCTCCTGTTCCTCCTCAAACTGCTCTCTGAGCAGATCACAGTCGTGGCGGGCGGACTGAACAGCATGGGCCAGGGCGTTCTTGGCCTATTTAACATGACAAGAGACCTTATTTACTGACCTACATATACATTGCAAATAGAAACTCTGGTTACAGGGATTCAAGTTTCTAGGTAACTTCCACAAGATGTTTGTTTCACTATTATTCTAGTTAAGTTGCGGTTTATGGAGAGAATGGGTATTGTAATACCTTCACTTCCTCCTCAATGTGCCGCTTAAACTCCTCAATCTGCTGAGTGAAGGCCTGCTTGCCCCTGGTCAGCTGGGAAACCAGAGCTTCTTTCTCCTCAAGCTGACGGGAATACTCGCCTGAAGGACAATGTATGAACTAGTTTTTGAAAATGGTTAACTCACCTCCAGAGTGCTTTTCATTACAGGTGTACATGTGACTTACCGTTCTCTGTCTGCAGTCTGGCCCTCTGTGCATTGATGTCATTCAGTTGGCGAACATTCTCATCATTTTTAGATTTGAGCTCACTCAAGTGGTCTTCAAGAGTTCTGCACATTTTCTCCAAGTTTCCCTATTAATAATAAATGTATTTTTTTGTATTCAAGCAACACAGACATTTACTGCTTGTCAATAAATCATTTTTGTACGACTTTTCTTGATATTATCCTGTCATATTCATCTAAAGATAGTAAATATGTTAGTATCTTTACACCTAAGGATACAATGCTAAAATACTGACTTATAAACAAATCCCATACCTTTGCTTTAGCAACAGACTCCATGTTGCTTGAGAGGTCATCAATCTCCATCTTGTACTCGCTCTTCTCCTTCTCCAGCTTCTGCTTGACACGCTGGAGGTTGTCAATCTGCTCTCCCATCTCTGCAACACTGTCAGCCTGCTTCTTGCGGAGAGCTGCTGCGGTAGCTTCATGCTGCAGGGTGGACTCTTCAAGATCCCGACGCAGCTTCTGAAACTCAGCTTCCCGCTTCTTGTTCATCTCAATCTGAGCTGATGTTGCTCCACCAGCTTCCTCGAGCCTCTCACTGATCTCCTCAAGCTCCCTGGAGAGGTCAGCTCTCTGCTTCTCTACTTTAGCCCGAGCGGCCCTCTCAGCCTCAATCTCTTCCTCCAGCTCCTCAATACGAGCCTAGATTTGATGATACAGTAGTGTTATCAAGAGGGCTTATTAACTGGAATATACTTAACATGTTGTTTTTGATAAACTGACTTTAATATTCATGTCAATTACATTACCTGGAGTTCCTTGATCTTCTTCTGAAGCTGAGCACCAAGAGACTGTTCATCCTCAATCTTGCTGAGGAGCTGGCTGAGCTCAAAGTCCTTCCTGGAAAAGGAGAACAAAAACATTTATTTATGTTATTGTTGTCTCAAAATCATTATGTTGCATCAAGGCAATTGTAAGAAATAAAAAAAATTAAATAACTTGCTTTTTGATTTTCTCGTCAGATTGCTGCTTGTCATTCTCCAGATCCATTATGGATTCCTGAGCCAGTTTCAGATCTCCCTCAAGCTTTCTTTTGGCTCTCTCAAGGTCCATGCGAAGCTTCTTCTCTTGCTCCAGTGATCCCTCAAGCTTTTGAAATAAAATGTTGTGTATTTGTACAATCAATCCTAAGACCCAAACTGCTTAATAGTTTAATAACTTTGAAAGCAATGTTTCCTTACATCGTCCACTTGCTGCTCCAGCTTTGTCTTGGACTTGGTCAGAGTGTTGACTTTGTCTTCCTCTGCCTGGAGATCATCAAGTGTTTGCTGGTGGGCCTCTTGGAGGGCTTTCTTCTCTTTGGTTAACTTGGCAATGGACTCATCTTGAGATGCCATCTCCTCCGTCAGATTTTTCACCTGTCAAAGGAATGAAGGATACGTTTTAGTATAACTTAACATCTAAGCATATATGATTTTGTAGAAATATTTTATCATTTTGTATCAGTATATATAGTTTGTATATTTCAAGTTATGTGAACCTTGTTTTCTGTGGCATGTTTCTCCTTCTCCACTTTAGCCAAGGTGAGTTCCAAGTCATCAATGTCTTTCTTCAGCTCAGAGCATTCATCCTCCAACTTCCTCTTCTTGGCAGTCAGCTCAGCATTTATTTCCTCTTCATCCTCCAGTCTCTCAGTTGTCTCTTTGAGTTTGGCCTCGAGCTGGATTTTGCTCTTAATGAGCCCTTCACACCTTTCTTCAGCATCAGAGAGATTGTCACCTTCCTATATTTTTAACATACATGCGGTAGCACATTTACCGCATTTTAGATTAACCATGAACATATTCATTTATTATTTTGTTTTTTTTATGCATAATATCAATTATTTATATAGTAAATTCACTATGCAGAAAGACTAGATATTTGGTAAAACAGATACATAATGCAAACCCTGCATTTGGTCTCCAAGTATCTCTTGAGATCTGACTGATGAATTCAGTCCAAATTACTTCACTTACCGAAGCCACCTGCAGTGCCAGATCATTCTTTTCCTGCACCAGAGAAACCATTTTCTCCTCCAGTTCCTTCTTCTTGGCCAGTGCGGTAGCCAGGTCTGATTTCATCTTATCATAGTTCTCCTTCATTTGTTGTAGCTCCTTCTCAGTCTCAGCACTCTTCAGAAGAGGCTTGATCTTGAAGTACAGTTTCAGCCATGGCCAGTTCTTCACATTCATGAAAGAACGAACGTTGTATTGGACTGTGAAGATTGCCTCTCTAAAAAAAGAAATATATATGTATATATATATATGTATCATAACAAAACTTGTATTGTAACATGATTCTGTAGAAATGGGGAGGATATCAATCGGATTACCCTATTTAAATTGAAAAAAAAGAGTTTAGTACAGTGCATGCATGACAATCCTACCTCCTCGCCATCATCTTAACAAACTCCTTTCTCATAACATATCCTCTGCAGAGAGCCTGAGTCATGGTCACCAGCGTAGCCAGTTTATCATCCCTCATCTCCTCCAGAAGACCCAGCAGACCAGCTTTGAAGAACACCTGTGTTTTCAAGTGAAGGAATTAATTCATCAGTACACAAGGACACACCAGGATGACTAAATCTATTTATGATGTCTATAAGAATGTACCTTTGTGTGCCCAAACTTGTACTGAGTGTGGTCCACATCAATGGAGCCCAGCAGCTTCTCTGAAGCTTTTTTGTTGTCAATGAACTGTCCCTCAGGGATGACACTAGCATTCAATACTTTGTATCTGCAATAGAAAATAATGGTGTTACTCATATTAACCTCACTTCTCAGCCCCATGTATTACATCATAATCACTTGAATTACGTCTACAGGCAATTACCTCTGCTTAAAGTCACCGTAGAGGACTCTGCTGGGGAAGCCCTTTCTGCAGATTCTGATGCCTTCCAGCACACCGTTACACCTCAGCTGGTGGATGACCAAGTGGTTCTCCATAAGACCTGATAATTGCAAACACATATTGGGTAGAATTTATTCTTTTTTAACTATGTTACATAAAGTGCAGAAAGTTGGATTATGAACTTCTTACCTGGGGTCTTTGATTCATTAGGAATCAAGCAACGGACAAAATGAGGGTGGGTGGTCCTCAAGTTGGTCATCAGCTTGCCCAAGTTCTCCTGTGGAGCATCATAACAAGTTAATAAGTCAACATTATTTGAGGATTTTTATTGTCATTCAAAGATATGAAACAATACATACTCTGAAAAGAGCAGACACAGTCTGGAAGGAACCTCCCTTCTTCTTTCCACCCTTCTTAGCGCCAGCAGCAGCCTCTGTTTTGAAAAATAATTGAATTTCATTATTGAGACTGAATAAATAACGTTTTATAAGTGTTTAAACATTCTTCTTCTTGAAAAATGGATTTTGTAGTTCAGAGATGGTCTGGAAAGAACCATCCTTCTTCTTACGCTCACAAGTTGGTTGTTCCAGAGAAGTTGCAACAATGCCACTGAATCATTGCCGTTGTTTCTGCTAATATAAATTAATAAATTACCAGTGTGTATAGCTTCTTACCATCAGCGGCACCATGGCTTACATACAGTAACGATAGCAGTTTGTTTGAAGATTTCTGGTAGAGCTGAATAACGGAGTCATTCAGGGGGTCCTTGTTCTTTTCCAGCCACCCAGTGATGTTGTAGTCCACTGTACCAGCATAGTGAACCAGAGAGAAGTGAGCTTCAGCCTTGCCCTTTCCAGGTTTTGGCTTCTCAAAGGCCTTGGTCTTGCCAAGATGTTGATCATGCAGCTTGTTCTTGAAAGTTGTGTCAGAGGCCTTGGGGAACATGCACTCCTCTTCAAGGATGGAGAAGATGCCCATTGGCTGAAGAGACATTTTGTAATATTAAAAAGACTCAACAATTTAGCACACACTCAGAAAACAGGAATTCAGTTCTACCTGACAGATTTGTCTTACCTTCTCGATAAGCTCAATGCAGGCAGCCAAGTCCATACCGAAGTCAATGAACTCCCATTCAATGCCTTCTTTCTTGTACTCCTCTTGCTCCAGCACAAACATGTGGTGGTTGAAGAACTGTTGCAGTTTCTCATTGGTAAAGTTGATGCAGAGTTGCTCCAAGCTGTTGTACTATAATTACGGAAGTATTAGATTTTATAGAAAAATAGCTGTAATAACTTTAAAACTGCTCAGATATTTTTCCACAACTCACATCGAAGATCTCAAATCCAGCGATATCCAACACTCCAATGTAGAACTGTCTGGCTTGCTTTGTGTCCAGCATCTCATTGATACGGATGACCATCCACAAGAACATTTTCTCATAGATAGACTTGCACAGAGCGCTGACGGCATTGTGGACCTATAAATATGGATTTTAGTGTGGTAATTTATTAGAATAGACCAATATTTTCATATCAAAATGCAATTTTTTTTAAAATTTTTGTTACCTGTGGCACGGTCTGACCTTTGGTCACCATCTCATTTCCGACCTTGACTCTTGGATAGCACAAAGCTTTCAGCATGTCGGCTGAGTTCAGGCCCAGGAGGTAGGCGATTTTATCAGCCTCTAAGTGAAAGAAAAAAAAATTCCATTCATGCACAGGCTCTAACAAAGCAATTTTAACACTATGAAGCAAGCATATGAGCTGAAACATTACTAAAATGTTGTCAGTGGTGGAAGAAGTAGCTTACTCAAAATATACTCCACTGCCAGTAAAAGTCCTGCACTCAAAACCTTATTTAAGTAGAAAATAGCCTATGTAAGTATTATCAGCAAAATTTACTTAAAGTATCAAAAGTAAAAGTCGTCATAGTGCAGAAAAATGGTCATCGGAAAAACAAACAGTCCAAAGGAATAGCAGGACGACAAAAATAACTGCATAACCATATGTTGCTATGGTGATAAATTAATTTTCTTTTTTTTATTATTTTATGTTATTATTCTAGTAATGCATGTAGCTATAAAAGCTTTCTCTAAACATTCTATTGCAGGCTTAAAAATGCATAGCACAAAGCTTTCAGCATATCAGCTGAGTTCAGGCCCAGGAGGTAGCCGATTTTATCAGCCACTGATGGAGAAAAACAGAAGGAGTACTAAATACACATTAACCGGTATGGTATTTTACACACCAGAAAACTTGCATGATGAGAATAAGTATTTTCTTTTTTTTATATATATAATTACCCTCATTGCCATCGGGTTCAGCCTGCTCCTCACGCTGCTTCTGCTTGAATTTCATGTTGCCATGATGCATCACAGCTCCAGTCAGCTTGTAGATGCCCAATTTCTCCTCAGCAGTGAAGCCCAAGATGTCAATTGCTGTCTGAAATGTAAATGAAGCATAATAACTGGTATGGGAAACATTTTCCTTTGTATACTATCTATTTAACTGATTGTTGTCTTACATCTGTTGCAATAAACTCCTCCACATCATCAATGCTTTTGACAGTGATTTCACCCTGACTGATCATGTGGTAGTCATAGGGGTTGGTGGTGATAAGAAGGGCCTCTGGAAGAAATGAGAAGAAATTGATGAGTGAGAACATACTCATATTGCATTCTTTTATTTTTCATTATTGTCTTATAATGTACCCAGGAGCTCAGGCTTGTGGCCAGTCATCAGCTGATAGAAGATATGGTAGCTCCTCTCAGCAGACAACTGGAAGGTGACACGGGACTTCTCCAGCAGATCTGTGAGTATTTGTTATAATGAATTGATGATGAATGCGAATCAAACAATTCAAGACACTACATCTGGACAGTGTTGTCCACTACAGCAGGAAATAACTGGAACTTACATGTTTCAATATCAGCTGAGGCCAACTTCCCAGTAGTGCCAAAGTGGATTCTGATGAATTTACCCTAAACATTTACCAGAAAGTGTTAGTTTGACTCTAGGTGACAATAAGCATAAGAAAGGCAATGTTAAGGTCCATAATATAAATACTTACAAAACGAGAGGAGTTGTCATTCCTCACAGTCTTGGCATTACCATAGGCCTCTAGTAGAGGGTTGGCTGCAATGATTTGATCTTCCAGTGAACCCTATAGACATCATGAGACTTTGTAAATTATTCAACAACAATCAACTGTGGCAAAGATTTTTTGCAAACAACAAATTTTACCTTGATTTTGCTAGTTTCTTTCTTTCCTCCAGCTACTGCAATTGTTGCAAAATACTGGATGACACGCTTGGTGTTGACAGTCTTTCCTGCACCGGATTCTCCACTGGGGGAAAGAAGAGGGGAGGGTGAAAACTTAAGTCTTATCAATCTCCTATAATATATTATATAGATTCAGAAAACATAATATTATATATTTTATATATACATATATAATATTCTGTTATATGTATATTCACTCACGTGATAAGGATAGACTGGTACTCACGATCTGAAATAAACAAACAAATACTTTAATATCTCATAAATTATCATATATTGTCGAAATACAGTCAGTTGTTTTGTGTTTCACATCAAGATAAATTCAGCTGTTGTCTTCTCAAAATAAGATATCTTACCAGTGAGCATGAACTGATAGGCATTATCAGAGATGGAGAAGATGTGGGGTGGAGCCTCCACTCTCTTCTTGCCTCTGTATGCATTGACAACCTGAGTATCGTACACAGGAAGCCACTTGTAGGGGTTCACGACGACGCAGAAGAGGCCAGAGTAGGTCTGGAAAGGGAAGAAAGTTCACTTTTGACATCATTGCTGCTACATCTGAAATACTGTATACATACAGTAAGTCCAATCTGAATTTAATTTAGAGCTGTGTCTGTAGAGAAAAGAAACATTTCGTTTTTTTCTGTTTGTTAATGCCGAACTAAACACTCACATAGATCATCCAAGATGCAAAACGCTCTTTGAGGTTATACAGTACAGCTGGCTCATTGAGGTGGGTCATCATGGCCATGTCCTCGATTTTATCATACTTGGGAGGATTCATTGGATGGATGTCATCCTCTTTTACAGTGAGAGTCTAAAAAGAAAATGCAGTTAAAAAAATGGGATGGATGTCATCCTATTTCATTGTTCACAAGAAATTTAAATAAAGCATGTATTCACCTTCCTTTAATATAAATAATATTAGTCAAGTCACAGTTATATTGTCTCAAATAATAGTTAATAATGAAATGTATCTCATTCTCTTTTGCTAAGAAAGTCTGTGAAGTAAAAAAGTTATACCTTAATGATTTAGAGAACTGTCTTTAGAGAACTTTTTTGTGGTCATTTGAGTTTCATACATGATTACACTTACCTTTGATGGCTTTCCTTCATATAACAGTGTCTCAACTACGCATTTGCCACCTTCTTTTTTCACGAGTTTACCCCTTAGATACATTTCAACAGGATCAACCGCAAAGAATGCTGTCTTGGCATCAAATGGAGCAGTTTGAGCCTCAATCCTCTCCCGTTCGGGCTTGCGGAGGTATATGGCTGCAGGCCCATAACTTGCCATCTCTGCGTCTGTGCTCATGGTTGCACTTTATTGGAGACTGAAAAGATAAGGAATTTGGATTACTTTGAATAATTTCATTGTGATGGTATTTAGTGTTATTATATGGTAGTATTGACTTTGTGTTATTGGTGATGTCTTACCTTAGTCTATCCCAAATGAGTGCCACAGATCCTTTGTTGCCTTAGAATGCTATTAAACACAGATTGAGATGATCATTGAAGAGGACAGAACATTTTAATATTTTCCACTGTCTAATGCTTACAACAGTAAACAGCAGTCACACTACATTCAATTTAACCTGTTAAAGCAAACCTGCGTGGCTCCATAAGCTTTTATTACTGCACTGTAGCTGTCATTTGTATTTTATTTCATTTTAAGAGTTTTATTTCATTTCCTTTTTTCCCCTTCTTTTCTTATTCTTTTTGGTCTATCTTGATTGATTTTATTCTGCTTTTGTATTGCTTCTTGTTGTCACTTTAATAAATTTCTTTGCATATAACACACTTTGAATTGCCTCTGTGTTTGAAAAAAATGTATTCATTGAATAATAATGAATAAAGCTGCTTTAACTTTACAACTTCCTCAGTTATATAAGCTCCTACCCAACTGTGTTTCATAGTCTCTCCAGTGATCCAAAGATATTTGGATCATTCAAATAATATCAAATAACAGACTTTTCTAAGTTACCTATTATTAGTAGTTCAAAAATGTATTCAACGGCTTGCTTTACAATAGAAAGTAACATCTTTGATTAATATCATCCCTTCAACATTATTTGACAAGAAAAAACATGCTGACAAAGAGTTATATTATATTAAATTAGATTGTAAATTAGATGAGCATAAACACACACAAAGCACTAACCTGTGATGCCTGTCAGTTCTCAGAGGAGTCTGAAGCTGCTGCTTTTATAGAGGCTGGAACTGCCCAGTCAGCTGCTGTCCCCCACTCGATTTGGTCAAGCATCCCTCTCATCTGAGACCTATCTTAGTACACATTTTGTGTGTTTAAGATGTGGCATTGCTTAACTGTCAAAAAATAAATAAAACAAGAAAAATGAAATGGTAAATTAATCCAGCAAGATAGGATGAAAAATCCCACTCTATGTGTTATAAAATAATTTCAAAACATAACTAATTTGACAAATACATACATAATCTATTAAGTGAATATTTTGACTTCCCTTTTTGAACCCATGAGTTCTTTGCCCTAGTAAGATTAACTCAAATGTCATTGGTGTGTAGTGCCAGAGCTTGTCCACATTTCAAATCTTTGAAATGCAATAAAAATATCATTGCTGAGTACTACAAAAATAAGTACAATACAACTTAGCATTGTAGCTAATAGTCCCTCACACATATACATTTTGAAGAGTCTGACGTGTAATATTAATGTCATGCAACATGTTAAGAGAACTATTTGACTCAGACAAAGTCAAAAGTATATCCCAAAATAGATGCTGTGCAATATGTTTGTGTTTGTGTTATTTGTTTCAACAAATTTACTCCAATCGAATCTACTCAAATAATTAAAGAACAAATCATTTAGATTCCAACTTAGCCTACATTAGAAGAATTGCATCATTTTATAATAGAGGTTGTCTCTACTTGCCCTTGCAATTTAACATGACCATAGCCAGAAATGGAACTTAATTTTGGAGAAGCACTCAAGGGGTGCTGGTATATGGTTGCAGGACATTTGCACGTCTCATGTTCCTCTGGTAAAATTGAATGTTAGGCCCTTTCCATAAAGTTCAAGTCAAATTACACCTTGCCTTAAAAGGAATAGAAGAACGTTTGCCAACAAGGCTGAGATAAGACCTATAATAAGTTCCACTCAGATGTCAAAGTTCTTTATCCTCATGCTACCTTTGATTCCAAGGATGTTGTTGCTGTTATGGAAACCAAATGTCCTTGAAAAACGATGTCACTGTGGTTTTGAGACAACAATACAATAATAGTTTTATTTTAAAAAAGTAAAAAAAAAAAAATCATAACCATAAAACTTTAAAACTGACATAACAGCATTCTTAACTTTTGGAAATGTGCTTTATTATTTACTTTACATCACAATTTGCATATGTTGTATATTGAGCCACACTAACACAGTCTAAGTTTTACACTGTGAGCATTTCATTTGGACCAACATGTTTCATTAAGACAGTTAATTAAACATTCACACCCAGGGTTATCACAACAATCACTCAAGTATCAGTCATGCTGTATGATATACACTACTAGGACCCTATATATTATGACATTTCCCAAAATCTAAATATACATTAATGAAAGCGGTGTCCACTACTGTATATTTCAGATTTTAATATGATGTCAGCAGTATGCTCAATGTATAAAGATTAAGGCTGATAAAAAAATTAAGATAACACAATATTAATTTGAATACAGACTTTGTAAAAAAAAGCAGCTCGAGCACAAATACGACATTTGCTACAAGATATATATTTTTGCGCTCAAGATAATGTGATCTGACGTGAACTGATGTGACGTCATGTGACGAAGCCGGAAGTGTCCCACCTTCACCCGACACGCTTTGAGTTGTCTGCAACCTGAGTGTTAGCTACAGTTAGCATTACTTGTTTTAATATTTCCAACGGCTGTTCTCCCCAGGAAAAAAATGCCCTCGCTAAACGGAAAACCCGATGTTATGTTTGTAAGTGACCCCATTACATTTTATTACCTAAAAAACGTAATTAACGGGGAGTTTTAGCCAACGTTAGCTAACATTTCCTGAAGCGCTAACGTTAGCTCGTCCGTGTTGGAAGTTAGCTTGTTGTGGCTCGTCAGCTATGAATCATAGAGATTTGTTGTCAAGACATTCTTGGCTCCTAACTAGTGGTTGTGATTTAAATGCTGAACTGTTAACAGTCACTGCAGATGTATTCATGATTAATGTACAATCTATAAAACGGATGCATTGTTAACGTTATGGTGACGTCCCGCTGTCCCGCTAATGTTAGCCTCTCTATAAAGTTGTTGATGTTTCAGTTATCACATTACTCGACGTGTTGTGTGTTTTCTGTCTCCGACAGGAGGACGATGATCTGCCGTACGAGGAGGAGATCATCAGAAACCCGTACTCGGTCAAGTGCTGGATGCGGTACATCGAGTTCAAGCAGAATGGAGGCAAATCTACCCTCAACATGATCTACGAGCGGGCTCTGAAGGAGCTGCCCGGCAGGTGATTACCACGGGGGGTGGGGGGGTTGTTATAAACAAAAGCAACAACACTGTACTGGAAGGCAGCTGGCTACGGATACCTGCAAATCAGATTATTATTATTACATTAAAACATGCATGGACATTTTTGGCATTGTGATGCGTTGTTAATCTAATTTGCTACATTGACTTTCCTTCAGGTGATGAGTGGCAGGATGGCTACACCAGGTTTAAGGTTGTGCACGGTTACTATTTGCTTATTGTCTAACCTTTTTTTCTTCTTCAATTTTTCAATTTTACAGCTACAAGCTGTGGTACAATTATCTGAGAGAGAGACGGAAACAAGTCAAAGGGAAATCTGTCAATGAACCAGGCTATGAAGAGGTCAATAATTGCCATGAAAGGGCATTGGTGTTCATGCATAAGGTAATACTGAACCACTTTACAGTACAAAATAACATTTCATTGTGGTCTGTGTGTTGTCAGTTGTGCTTGAAACTAATCACCTGTTTTTACTTAAACTAGATGCCCAGAATATGGCTTGATTACTGCCAGTTCCTTGTATCTCAATGCAAGATCACAAGAAGTCGGCAAACATTTGACCGTGCACTCAGAGCTCTTCCTGTTACTCAGCACCCGCGTATCTGGCCTCTGTATCTCCGCTTTGTCCGTAACCTTCCCCTGCCTGAGACCGCAATCCGAGTGTACCGCAGGTACCTTAAGGTGAGAGCATAGTACACAAACTAGTCCCATACAACAGCTGTTTAGGATGAACACTAATAGTTGTATTTGTGCGCTGCTAGTGGCAACTAATGAAAGTGAACGGCAACTGGATTTGCTGATTTTGTCTTGAGAATGTTTCACCAATTATCCAAAAAGCTTTAACAACATACTTTCTAATGTTGATGAGGAAGCAGGATTAAAATGTCCTCAACATGTCCTTTCTGCTATTTGTACTATGTAGCTCTCTCCAGAAAATGCAGAGGAATACATAGACTACTTACGGTCTGTTGGCCGCTTGGATGAAGCAGCTGTGCGACTAGCAGCTGTTGTCAATGACGTAAGCTTTGTGTCCAAAGAGGGCAAATCTAACTATCAAGTAAGATTTTAATATCCTATGCACTTCCAAATTTTCCTGTTTTTCTTAAGCTGGCCTGCTAAATTGATCTGGTTTCTACGTGTATTTGTCGGACAGCTGTGGCATGAGCTGTGCGACCTGATCTCCCAGAACCCTGATAAAGTGACGTCACTCAATGTAGGGGCCATCATCCGAGGAGGCCTCACTCGCTTCACAGACCAACTCGGAAAACTCTGGTGCTCTTTAGCCGACTATTACATTAGGAGTGGTCACTTTGAGAAGGTGTGTATCTTCCAAATAGCTTCAATTTATACATAGTTATACATATCATACAGCACTTCATCATATTTAAATTTATTTAAAGAAAATACGAGATACCTCTGCTTAATATTAAGCTGAGTTGACTGTATGTCTATGATGGTTTATGTGTTTTTTTCTTTCTCAGGCCCGTGATGTGTATGAGGAAGCCATCCTTACAGTGGTAACAGTAAGGGATTTCACACAAGTGTTTGATAGTTATGCCCAGTTTGAGGAGAGCATGATCGCAGCAAAGATGGAGACCACAGCTGAGATGGGAAAGGATGAAGATGGTGTGTATGGATTCATTAATATTGCCAAAGTTTCTTTCTTTCACATCTCTTGTCATGCATGCCTTACTCTCTGTCCTTCTCCTTCCAGAGGACATAGACATGGAGCTTAGACTGGCCCGCTTTGAGCAGCTGATAGCCCGGCGGCCCCTCCTGTTGAACAGTGTTCTGCTGCGGCAGAACCCTCATAATGTTCATGAGTGGCACAAGCGGGTAAAATTGTATGAGGGCAATCCACGGCAGGTGAGTTTGGGGTCTTTTTTTTTTTTCATAAACAATTCATACTGTAACAAATGCCACACAGGTAACACTGCCTTTATGTTGTACTTTACTAATGGATCTGTGCTCACTATGTCTTCTGCAGATTATCAACACATACACTGAGGCGGTGCAGACTATAGATCCAATAAAGGCCACAGGGAAGCCTCACTCTCTCTGGGTTTCCTTCGCTAAATTCTATGAGGAAAATGAGCAGCTGGATGATGTAAGTCACTGAGGTCTTTCCACAGGCATTCTGGAAACCCTCTGCAATTCTGAGATGCCTTTTATATTGCTGATATGTCTTAACTGTCTTACTGACTCTCACTCAGGCCAGGACCATTTTTGAGAAGGCTACCAAGGTACACTACAAGCAGGTGGATGACCTTGCTGCAGTGTGGTGTGAATACGGAGAGATGGAGCTACGCCATGAGAACTATGAACAGGCACTGCGCATACTGAGGGTGAGACACTTGTATCTCATCTGCAGTCATTATTACAGGTGCAATCAGTAAAGTAGTTGCACCATTTACACTAGTAGTTTGGTAACATCTAGTGGCGGAACTGAGAAACTACAACAACATTGGCATAATTTTACTTCCTCAAAAGGTTTTTTGAAAGTATATTTCACTTGTTTAGGGGAAACAAAACCAAGTGCATACCAGATAAGTAGTTTAGGGCTCTCGGAGATTAGAGTATTGACAACAGAAGAGATTTGGGGCAGCTCTTCTTGTTTACAGATCGTGAAATCTCTGCAACAGATAAATAACTGGCATTGATTTGCAATACTTTTAAGTCCCTGCCATTGAATTATGGAAATTCTGAGCAAGGAGTGAACTATTACTGATTGCACTTTTTTAAATATATGAGACCACTTATGTATTTGTATATACATGCTTTGTGGATATAGAGGTAAGACATTTTTTCACTTTTTTTGAATTTAGAAAGCTACAGCCATCCCATCCAAGAAGGCAGAGTACTTTGATGCATCTGAGCCAGTCCAAAACCGAGTTTACAAGTCTTTGAAGGTCTGGTCCATGCTGGCGGACTTGGAGGAAAGTCTCGGCACTTTCCAGGTAAGTTCACTACAACTCTGTGTGTTTACAGGTGTATGTTACTACATACGAGCCAAAGGTATACAGAAGGTAAACATTACATGACAGGTGAACTCTCAGATATTTAGTATTGGGTTATAATTCTGAACCACTGTGTGCTTTGGTATGTCTTTGAAATCATTCATCTCTGTGAGTGGTATATGTTTAGTTGAATTCTTCCTACATTTTCCTTTTTTTCTACCCAGTCTACCAAAGCAGTTTATGATCGCATCATTGACCTCCGCATCGCCACGCCTCAGATCATCATCAATTATGCCATGTTCCTTGAAGAGCACAACTACTTTGAGGAAAGCTTCAAAGTAATAACATCCCACTAATTAACTAATTCAACATTCAGTATTGTCAAAATGTATTCTAGCCTTGATCAACATACCACCTATTTAAACAATTTTTCAATGTCTTTATTGATACGTCTGTAGGCATACGAGCGTGGTATTGCTCTCTTCAGATGGCCAAATGTTTATGACATCTGGAACACTTACCTCACCAAGTTCATTGATCGTTATGGGGGCAAGAAGCTGGAGAGAGCTAGAGATTTATTTGAACAAGCCCTGGATGGCTGCCCTGCCAAGTTTGCCAAGAGTAAGTACCTTTTTGTTCGAATTACATTGACAACTTGTGTCCAGTATGTTTCTCATTGTTTCTATTTTTTTCTTTATAAAATGTATTGATGCCGAACATACCACTGTGCCTTGCTTTCCAGCCATTTACCTTTTGTATGCCAAATTGGAGGAGGGATATGGATTGGCACGACACGCCATGGCTGTATATGAAAGAGCAACGGAGGCAGTAGACAGTGGGGAGAGACATCACATGTTCAATATCTACATCAAGAGAGCAGCGGAAATTTATGGAGTCACGTATACCAGAGCCATTTACCAGAAAGCAATCGAGGTACATGTGAAAAGCATTGATGCGTATGACATTATGTGGCATTGAAGTTATTTTTTCTGTTGAAATAAAGGAACAGTGTGTAACATTTAGGTGACTATCGGAAGAAATTATATATAATATTAATCTCTATGTTTTCCTTTGTGTATAATCAAGTGAAAATAGGAATCATTGTGTTTTCGTTACCTCACAATGCCAAATCCTACACAATACACCTTTTTGATTTGATTTTTGTTCATGCTTTCAAATTATAATCTACCACATCCTCCTACTATTTCTGACTTGTCAAAATTACACAGTTTGCTGTTATATTGAATATTGAAATAACTCAAATCTGAATTGTACTTTTTTACATTTTTATCCAGGTCCTTCCTGATGAGCATGCAAGGGACATGTGTCAGCGTTTTGCTGACATGGAGAGTAAGCTTGGTGAGATTGATCGGGGCAGAGCAATCTACTCCTACTGCTCGCAGATTTGCGACCCACGGGTGAGATAAACCACCTCCTGCCGTTACCCGTTTCTGAATAAAATGTCACATTTCCATCAGTGATGTGCACATCATAATTCCTCTTGATGTATTTATAAACTTGTTCTTTCAGGTGACCGCAAATTTCTGGCAGGCCTGGAAAGAATTTGAGATCCGCCATGGAAATGAGGACACGATTAGAGAAATGCTGAGGATCAAACGTAGTGTCCAAGCCACATACAACACCCAGGTCAACTTTATGTCCTCTCAGATGATGAAGGCAACAACAAGCTCCACAGGCACTGGTGAGGGAGCTTGCAATAACTTCTTAGCTGTGAACTGTATAGGCAGTATGACACATTAGGGGGGGATGTTTCATAAGATTGATATGGTAGCCACGCATTCAATTTTTCCCAAATCCAGAGGAGCCACCTAAGAACAACACACGAATTAATGTACTGCTGCGAATGTTTCTGTTTGTCCAACCATTTGTTTTGTTTCCAGTGTCAGATCTTGCTCCAGGCCAAATGGGACTTGATGACATGAAGATGCTGGAGCAGAAAGCACAGCTGCTTGCTGCAGAGGCTGAGCTGGACAAACCCAAGCCCAAAGAGAAGATTCTCTTCGTCAGGTCTGTCTTTTGTCTTTTTGTTTTCTCTTGTGAAACGTTAATGCCTTTTTATGAAATTGGACTACACGCTCCAACCTAAATTGAGACACATAAATCTTATTCTCTTCATGTGCCTTTGCAGGAGTGACACCTCTCGCAGCGAGTTGGCTGAGCTTGCCAAACAAGCCAATCCTGATGAGATTGATATTGATGATGATGACGAGGATGAAAATGATGAAAACCAGGGGCCAGAGGGTGAGTGACACAAAATGCCTAGCCTCAGCAGTAAAACTTCGTTTGTTTAAACATTCATGCAGACATATTTTTTCACGAACATGCATTTGTAAATTTTTGTTTTCCTCTTGGCCTTTTGCAGAGGTGCAGCTTGAACAGAAGAGTGTCCCCACCGCCGTCTTTGGAGGGCTTAAAGAGGACTAAAAGATACCCCTCTCGCTGAATTTTGCAAAGATGCAATATTCTGATTTCTCTTCTAGACATTGAATATGCTCCATTGTTTTCAAATTTGTGTAATTGCTTAGTTGTATCAATTGTATTTTTATAGAATGGCACCATTTTTGCCATCCTGGTAGATTTTTGTAGTACAGTACACAAATACATGAACTTGTATTTCTTTTGGCCATGTGGTGTCAGTATTTCTCAAGTATGAAGCTCAAGGTAATTGTACAAGTGAGCAGTCTTCTGTTATGAAATACTAATCTGTGGTTACATGATAATTGTAACTGATGTCTGGGGAAGTTTCTGTTTCCAAAACATTTTTTGTAAAAGAATTAACAGCAAAAACACGTTTGTACGCCTAATAAATGCAGAGATCTTTTTTCTGACAGGAAGCTCTGCCCTAGAAAACAAAGGGGAGGAGCATTGTTTTGTTTTTTTTTTTCAACGGGAGGCATTCATTTGAAAGTGGAGCTGAGCATTCAAGCCTCACATTGTTGGCTTGAGGATCACTAGTAGGTGGGTGTGTTGCAAAACCCAATGATCCTGAAAATATTTAAAAATTTGCATACATACATAAGTTCACTATCCAAATATTAAAATCATGCTCTGGCTGTACATGTATTGTACAAGTACACTCAAGGAACAGCTTGTATGACCGAATTTAATAATAGGAGGGCCGTAAAACATTTTAAAGTTATTATTCAATAGCCCTGCAGTCACTTCCTCATGCCCACTTTCTGTAATGGGTGTAGATGTTTACTTTCCCACTGATCATTCTAGAAGCAGTAGGTATTAATGCTGTTATGTCTTTCAGTCAGTGTTGCTGAGGGTCTGCTCCTGACCCAATGCAGTCTGACAGACTCTTCGAATGTCTGAAACTATATTTACATGTTTTGAAATTGCTGTTGTAATAAAAATTCATTTATATCTGCAAAGCATTGTCTTTCATCTGACAGGAAGTTCTGCACTAGAGTAATTTGGTTTTCTTTCAGAAGGCACATTGCATTTTTCTTTTTATCAGACATCACTAAATACATTAAGATTGACTAATAGATGTGCAAAGTGTGTTTTTTAAGATTAAATATTATGTACATCTGCCTCAGTATTTAACCTTAATGTCCTCGTGCTTTTAATTGTTGCCATCCCACCATAAGAGTTCAGTGAAGTAGGGAATACATTTTCTTTCATAATTAGATTGAAATAGCTGAGAGGTAATCCTCTTACAAAGTTACTGCAGTAGGGCACGGAGTGCTCCTGGAACATCATGTGATGAGGCTCTCGAGTTTTCTGTTTTTCAATGGGATGGTGCTTCTGGAAACGACACTTCAAAAGAAATTGAAAGGAGACAAAAATTAGAGGCAAATTAAACTTTTTTCCAAACTCAATTTCCATTTTTCCTTCCAGTATATATTTACATACAATATTATGTAATAATCAGGGCTGTCATGTTATGGTGGTTTCTTTTGTCAGAACACATTGTGATTAAAGTCATATTGCTCTGGTTTACACAAGCAAATCAAAGTAATTAACATAGCTTTCTAAAGATCCATAATGTTGTGCTTCAGTGGTCTTGGGTCAGAGCTTCTCTTTTTGTTTTCTGTCAGCTAGAGGTCAGGGTCATTTACAGCAGCACCCTTACGGCTGATGGAGTTTGCCCAGATCACTGCAGCAAGGCTGATGTTTTATGCTGTTTAACCAGGGCTATGCATCTGAGTCAGTCGTAATAAAAAAGGGAAAGACCTACATTTTTTAAGTGTATGTCGACCCTGATTTTACTGCATTTCAAGTGTGAAAAAATAAAACGTGAGATTGTCCAATTTATGCTTCTTTATACTTCTACTGCATTACATTTCAGAGAGACTTTTTACTCAATTACATTTAAAACATGACATCAACTTTTAAAAAGATGCATAATTAGATCTATAGGTTAAAGGCCCTGCATACCCAGACAGGTGTTAGCAGTTGTGTTTAATCCGGAATCCAGGACTTTACTTTTGGAGTATTTTTACATTGTGGCACAGCTACTTAAACTTCATATATTTTGTATTTTATATCCAAACGTATTCAAATCCGACAGTAGTATTTGTATTATTAGGTCACTTTAAGCAGGGTATCCGGTCAAGCGTTCGCCTGGTTGTGTTTACCAGCAGATGAACCTGTAGGAGAAGTCCCACCACCTCCACCTCCACCTGCTGCCTGTGTTCACAGGGAGATCCCGCCCCCATTGCTCGAGCTCATTTTCTATTGGTCGGAGAGATGAGTGAGTGATGCCGGTGTGGAGCACCTGGTCGTCAGTCATCGCTCGGGCTCAGTGGAGCTGCGCACAGCGAACGGAGTACACAGCAATGCGGACGAAGAAGGGCAAAAACGAGGGGAATAGTCCGTTTTTCAACCAACATCCCGGCGGATCGGGGTTTTGCTCGGTCGTGAGGAATGATTTAACCGGGATTACGCCCACGAAACCGCACGGAAAAGGACATTAACTGGCTTGGAAGCAGCTCCGCGGCGGATATCTTCCCGACAAAACATTAACCCACATTTGTATTCCCAGCCCCGGTCGTGTGGAATAGTCGGCTACAAAAAAATGATTGCTTGAATATTTTTGTACTGTCTAGTCGCGTTTTTATTTTTTGTTTAGCCAGCGACGCTTCACGTGTTTTTGCAGACTCGCTATGGTGGACTCCCCTACCATTAGGAAGACTTTTGTGGTCCCAGACATAAAGCCACTGGATTTGTATGACCGTACTAAAGCAAAAATATGCGCAAGTGTCGGATGGCTGTTGGCAAAGTCGTACGGCAGTGCAGGTAGGTTTTTAGTTCAGGCTGCGGGCCTGCTGACTGTCAATATTACTCAGATGTCATATAAAGGCCACCATCCTTCTGTTGACTATCAATATTTATATTCTGCGCAGCAGTGTAGCGAAAAGCACATGCATGTAGGGAAACTAGAGAGAGAGAGTGTGTCAGTGTGTGTGTCAGTTTGTGTGTGTCAGTGTCTGTGTGTGTGTGTGTGTGTGTGTGTGTGTGTGTGTGTGTGTCAGCGCTTTTCAGCACAAAGAGCAGCGTATGAAAGGGGCACCGTGCACGGTGCGCATTCCTGTGACTCTGACACATGTCATTTGGTCTCACTCAGTGAGTGGTCACATTTTATAGGTAAGCTATGTGTGAGTCAGAGGAGCGGGCCTCCTCCCTCGGCCTTATCACGCCAACCCGTTTCTAGCCCGCCAGGCTCCGGTCACAAATTTCAGGCTACTGGGTATGTTTTTAATCCGGTTACATACAGCACATGACGGGTTTTCAGTGGCCTGCGCCGTTCTTCACAGCCCCCGGGTAGCCCCATGTGAACACCAGTTTCCAGTGCAATTCATATTCAGGATCAAATAACTGCGTGCAAATGGCTCATTGTTCACTTGGTGAAAAGAGTGGAATGCCTTAGCAGTTTGTCAGTGGGTTTCTTATATTCTCAGTCAACAAACCTAACAAAAAAAAAAAAAAGAAATGCTTGTGCGGAAACCAGCCAGCCACTGTGATGCAAAACACACCCACTAAGAAAATAATAGTGTTGCGTAGGTCACACGTATCATAAGACATGGATTTGCCTCAGGTTTCTAGAGACATGGCGTAGAGCAGCGCCAGCTTTTGACCCTGGGGTGATAAGAAGTCTCTTTGCTTTAGAGCACTATCTGGTCAAGATTAGAGCTCTCAAAGAAGACACCAAGATCTGTTTGGGAAAAGGCATGGTGACATGCTCCTTTGTTTCATTTTAAGTGAACACAGTAGTCTAATGATTGTCATGGACTGTTCTTCCTCAAGTACTTGGTTCCGTTTACTAAAAATGACACAAGATAGAAGACAGTAAAAAAAAAAAAAGAAAGAAAAAAGCACATTCTTATTCCCGGGATGTGCATAAATACTCAGTTGGAGGTTAACAGTTAAGGTTTCGTCTAGAAGGATGTGTGAGGTTTCCTCTCTCCTACTTCAACAACGTGACTTGCGTTTTGCACAATCCCAGGCCGGCCTTGTGTCCAGGACTACAGGCTGCTGCCTCTGTGTGCTCTGTTCAGCACCTCAACCACGCCCTCTGGTCAAAGGCACTCTGCATGCCGAGATACAGGAACGTGAGGAACATTTCTGCAAAGTCAAGATGACATCATCTAGTCCCCTCCCCAAAACTCAGCTGGGTAGAACAACAGATAGCACAGCAGGAGCCAGACCGGGTCATCTGGTCCTCAGCTCTTCCAGGTCAATTAACCTCCCGATAACAATAGGGGACATTTTTAATCTCTGAGTCTTTCACATGGACGGCACACTGTATGCATCGCGTCTCTTTATTTAGATAGAGGAACGCTGAGGCTGGACAGTAGCTTTCAATGGGAACTTGTAAGCGCCGAATTATGTAAAAAAAACTAAATTCCCAAAAATCTCTAGTCTTTATATAGGTTACGTTAAAATGAATCCATGTGCAATCACAATAATCTGAAAGCTGCTTATAGGCTTGGCTTCGACTGATATACTGATATACCTATGCTAGCATGAACCCCCCCCCCCCCACACCCCCAGGAAAAAACAGTGCACAGAAAACCGTTTTAAACATAGTCACTAGAAGATTGTGAGCCTTATCTTCACCTCTATTAAACCCATTATGTAAAGTTAACCTTCTCCAAGGACTGTAAAAATATCAATTTACAACAGTGCCTAAGATGAACCGTTTCTCTAAATGCTAAAGAAAAGAGCTGATGCAGTTATTTTCCTGTATCCTTTAGCTAAGGAAACACAGAAGCATCCTTTATGAGAAGAAAGGAGATCTAGCATCCCCACAATTCTTTGCTCTCGCAATAGACTGCAAACAATGTGGGTGTTCCCTATAGGCCGTTTGATCCACCTAGTAACATTATGTTTGGACTTTCATAATTACATTAAGATCCAGCGTAACATCTCATTACTTGCTCTAATGCGCTGTAAATAATTGGTGCTTGTTCATTACAGTTTGTAGATGTCAAAAAGTTATTGCTATACTATTTTACTCTTTGTTTTTTTGCACTTAATAGTCTATTCATATTTCCACATTTACTTCATGAGGCTTTATGTGTTTTAAGACTTGCATCAGAGACTGTCTTATGATCTTTTGTTATGCCTCGACAAGTCGTTTATGCATATTATTTTCCATCAAGTTGAAGGAAGTTACGCACGGTTGAAATTTTTTATCTGCCCTTGTAGTTGTTGTGACAGATTAATCATTTAAGGGTGACTCAAACTAGTTTGTACCTTTTTACTTTGGAATGAGACCAGAAACTCTTGATTCACAAGTTTGTAGGCTTGTGAGAAGCTAGTTCACATAAACTGACATGTTTTATAGGGATGACACGTGCAAATTCAGTTTTCCGTCTTCGTCCATGCTTTTTAATTCATCTGTTTACTTAATTCCCATTTATGAAACCGATTATTGCTCAGCTGCTTTGGTCATCAGTCTCTCTCTTTTTTTTTTTGGGCCAGTAAAACCAAACCACCTTGTACCTGCATGTCTCAAAACATGTTTCTTTAACATGTTTAGCTCCACCTAGATACAAAGCTGCTTGGATCACACTGAAGGCCTATAGGAATTGTTACTCATCCTCTCTCAAACTTTGTAACTATGGTGAGTCAACAAGGGACAAGGACCTGAGGAGGATGTTTCCTTACCTTTAGTGTTTACTCAAGATGTAGGACATCCTATTGGTTCACGATACGAGACTCTCCCAGACTCTGGTTGATACAGTTACTGAATTGCAGTGTGTTTCAGGATAATGTGATACTTTATTGGAAGAGAAGTAATTTTCCACATCACACAGGGAATACGCTACAGAACATTATACAAATATTTTGTTGGTAGTTGGTGTCTAACTTGAGGACACTTCCCAAAGGCAGACGCGTCCTGCACACTTTGTTACTCTGTCATCCTATGTGGTCCTGTTAGTCTCTCAAGCGCCCGTAATGTAATCAGACTCTCCTTCTATAGGATGTGCGTCTGTGTACTCTGGGCCTTTAATGCAATTTAAGCAACTGTTTCTAATGTCGTACTGGAGCACTGTCAGTGATGATGTGGTACAGGATACACAGGGCTGTTCGGGGCGGCATATTCGTAGCAAGTTGACGTTCATATATATATATAGGGAGTTGGGAGACGCCTCATGTATTAGTGCTTGAAGGGTGCTTCTTCCTTCTGAGCTCATACTGTCAGACGTTGCTTATGGATTCATTTATTATTTATTGATTCAATGTTTTGCGTTCATGCATATTTTTCCGTTTCAGCGATTGACCAAGAGGGTGGAACAGCTGATGATTCCTTTGAGCCAGAAGATGATGCATACATCGGATAAATGCGTCATCTCTTCCAGTCTTGTCTGAGATGTCTGAGCTGCAGTGTTTTATGTTGGCATTAGCATTTCACTCAGAACTGGTGGTCACGTGCAGGTTAGGGTCTTAACATAGCCCCTCTCATTACGTCTCGATTTTGGGGCAACAAAACAGAACCTGCTTTGTTGTATGAGAGTCATCTGTGTTGGATCCTTTCCACCACGTGAGGAGGGTGTTTGTAGCTCAGTTCTCCAAGGAGGATTTGGAAGTCACAGGCATCAAAACATGTAAAGCTGAGTGAATCATTTTGTAAAATGTTCTCCTGAAGTGGCATGGTAAAAAACATAATTGTTACTAAAAGGGATTTTTGATCGGACAGGAATGCATTCACTGATGCCTAAACATGACAGGGGGGTTATGGCTGATCTTAAACTTCCTGCCTGTATGCTTACCTTGCACACTTCTGCATATCTGAGGTCTTATGAATTATTTAATCTGTGTCAGGGTTCCAGTAAGCGGCCATGTTAGTTTAGATTGTCAAACTGATGGGCCATGCTATTAATAGAGGGGGTTACTTAATCTTAACTGTTACTGTGACAACCTTCTTGCAATCCAGTGCTGATTGTTCCACTTAAATGTAAAGTGAGAAGGAATGCGTGGTGGGCTCTTGTCTAACCCTTTTGCCCAAAGGATCCAGCCTTGCTTAAGCTGTGGCTGATTTTCACCAACCTTTTTGTTTGGATATGTTTATGCTGCTCTGTGACACGACCAGCACACAAGCTCAGTCAGTCGATGAAGCAGAAGGACACATGGCTCCTGTTATCAGCAGGCAATCAGCAATGCCGGTCAGGACAGATAGGAGCTAAACACGGCTGAACTGTTGCAGCCATGATGGAAAAGCGGCATCAAGCCCACGGTACTT
Source organism: Ophiodon elongatus (assembly GCA_016806645.1). Classification (NCBI taxonomy): domain Eukaryota; kingdom Metazoa; phylum Chordata; class Actinopteri; order Perciformes; family Hexagrammidae; genus Ophiodon; species Ophiodon elongatus. The sequence continues at coordinate 2,443,748 of JACSYO010000671.1, read as the reverse complement.
TTTAATGGCTTATTATTTATTTCTTTTTTTCAGTTTTACACACCAGCTCATCACTGAAATGGTGCTGTTGTCGTTCTTGGTTAGTTTTTTTATTGTGATGATAACAACAACAATGTGGCACGGCTGTAGAGAAATTCTCAGTTTGTTTTCCTCCTGCTCAGGATGGTAAGAGGCCGCTGTCAGCTACAGTACATAACACCTGCAGGTGGTTTGGATTAAGTCTCTTGGGCAAAATCTTCTCCGTATGCTTCCTCAAACCTCTCCACTTTATGACTGGTCTCCCTGCTCACCCTCCATGATGATGTGGTAACGTGTTAATAAACTTTGCCCTCATTTGACTTCTGACTTCTTGCTTAGAATAGATGATAAGCATTGACCCCATGACCTGTGAAAGTGACAGAGAGGCTGTTGCTCCAGTTTGTGCACACACGCACATGCACTCACGCACACACACACTCGCACACAAAAGCTTGTGCTTTTAATCAAAATATTTCCCTGGAGGTCTATTGATTATGAAGGCATCAGTCTTTTTGGCTTTGGCTTGATAATGCTTAAAGCTGCCAACTGGTCATTCTTTGTATTACCTTCTATTCCTTTTAGTTATTTAACATTTGGTGTGTGCTCTCTTATGGTCGTTGCTATTTTTGATGTGCAGTTTTGGAAAATTGTGTATGGATACACAAACTCACATTTGCTTCTATGACACTAAGTCATTGTTCATGGCCAGACTGTCTAATAGGGAAATTATGCTCATATCGATCTCTCTCATTTCACTCAGTTGTGGCATTTGCATCCTGCTTTGCCTTCTGGGGAATTTTTTTTCTTCTTTTCTTTTTAATCATCGTGGAAAGTTTGTATTATGTACATGGGACCAAGGCTAAAGGTGTGCATTTAGGTGGGCGTGTCACAGTAAATACAGCAGTAAAGTGAGCACTGTAGTTCAGGAGCTTATTGACAACAAAATGGACCATGTGGCATGACTGACAATATTGTCTGACAACAATAGTCATCATGGACTCCGAGTGAGAGACAGAACAGGGCATTGTCAATTCTTTCAAGCTGGGCGTTTTTGTTTTGTTGGCTGATGTCAGTGGATCCATTACATGACTTTATAATGATACAGCAACATGGCGACACCTCCCTTGTAATAACCCTATCGTTTTCTGTTCGGCACATTCGTAGGCACTCACAAGTTTCTCCTTTCTCTCTTCAGACAGACAACCTTTCCCCCGAAGCCCCTTTAACACTTATTCCAGTATATTTGCACAGAGATGCAGGCTGTTGAGTGTGATGCTCTGGATGCAGAGAAACCAGTTTCACAGAGGGTGTGTCTATCGCGTATGTTTTTAGACTTATGTTTGTTTCTTATTTACAGAAAGACCAGTTTGAACAGATTCTTTAAAGATCGTCAGCTAGTTGCTCATAGTGAATGCTACATATTGCTTTACTACACTTTCCTTGAGTTGAGACAGCATTTGAGTTTTCGCGTTTGCTGTTAGCTTATTTCTGCTTCTGAGATTTACATCGCCTCTAAACAAGTGGCGGAGCATCTCGTAATGTGCAGATGCCAACCTCTGAGCTCATCATGCCCCACTGACCTTGGTGCTTGCTCTGCTCTACTCACTCATGTGATTACAGCTCAAGGGTATTTTGTCTTAATCTGCCGGCAAACCTGCCAGAAAGCAGGTTTCATCAACAAAAGAACATGCTCAAGATGATCATTGACCATCATTCAAAAATTCCTCCCATTTTCAAACGTTCAGAATTTCATCTATACGACTCCCTCAACATAGTGTTTTGTTACATTTTGCAATCAGTTCTCTGCACACTCCACTGCTCAATGAACTTATCTAACTGTGTCCGTATGTTTTGTCTCTTGGTAGAGAGTGTCCCTGCAGAGCTGCGTGACCCCTTCTACTGTGACCAGTATGAGCAGGAGCACCTTAAACCGCCAGTCACGCGCCTCCTGCAGTCCTCGGAGCTCTACTGCCGGACGTACGGCCTATTACTGGGGAGCACCGGCGCCGAGGCACAGCCCAAAGACAACGTCGCCCTGCTGCAGCTCCTCACTCAGAGAGGCATAGTCTCCAAAGACCAGGACACACCGGTGACCGACGCGGACCTCCGCCACAAACCCATCAAAATGGTAACGTTATGGTTCGGTCATAGGGTGACGACGCCACACAAGTCTGGCATGCAATGTTGTTGGTAGCAGTCTGAAGGGATCGAGTCAAAGAAATGTCAGAACTGTTGTTTGGGTAGAAACTGCTTTATGTTTGTCTATCGCCCGAAGGAGTGAATGTCTCCTCCTGTGGAACAGGATGCTCTGCTGTCCAGGAGTCTGTAGAAAAGCAGAAGGGGTCGAGTGGGCTTGGTTGTTGATATAGGGGCTTGTTTATGCTTTTGATTCTAGGGATTAAAGGACATCAAAAAGACCCCACTCATTCAATCCCCCCCCGATCCCAGAGGATGAGTGGATCCAGCTGCTAGGACAAGGGGCAGTCATGGTGACACATGGGAGGACTACTTTAATTCCAGCATGTGAGAAGGAGGGTGCGTCTGGCTTCAATAGATGTTCCAGATCCGGACAATGGCTAAATCGTTTTAGTGAAACTTAAGATTCTGTGTTGAGAGAGTACTCTGGGCTGGCCCAGTGAGAGAAACTGGTTTGTCCTCTTTGCCCTTGACAATGGATCTCTCTTTTTCTCATTCTCTCTCTGTTGTACACACATAATATAGTACTGGATTCTTCAGCCTGAAAACCTGGAGATAATTAAGTCATAATAAGATAATTAAAAATCCTAACAGTCTAAAAGAAGAGGGATGCTTTTAGGTTCGTTAGAACATATAATCCTTTTTTGCTTCAGCTGACGCAACAATGACTCATTGCAAGTACATTTTGAAGTATTGATACAAAACCTCTCTCTATACAGATTATCTTACTCAAAAAGTGGCATACAACTGCACATCCCCGGCCGTCTTGGTTCATGCATTTACAGGCTGCTGTTTGTTTTTTTTTTTAAAGTAAAGTAGGGAGTCTCCAGGGATCTGTGTGGATCGTGTTGTTTTTAGGTGAAAGCCGTTTGCTCCACCGCTGCTGTCTACTGGCCTCTGTAGCAGGTGCGGCACTGCTGGTGATGATTAGCTTAATTGTATGCTGGAAAAAGTGTGCATGCATTTGTGACATTTTCTAAACCTAAATAACATAGAAATTGTGTGACCATTAGCAGTAAAGCCCGGTGCTGTTTGAGCATTAGTTAGTTAATGTAATTTTGTGGTACCGCTACATCTAGTATGAAGAAATTCATGGAAATACTTTCAAAGTTGTACTTTGGAACCAGACAGAGATAAAAGACACAGCACAGGAAGAACGCTGTTAAGGACCGAGTGGAGAAGGTTGCTTTAATGGGGATTTCCTTTCTGTTTATTATTACCAAGTGTTTTGCCCTATCCTGTACCTACCTCTATTTCCACAAGTCATTATCTAACAATGCAAGTCTCAGTATCTATTTCAATCGTTTGCTATCCATTTCAGTAATTTTCAGTGCTGCTATTGTGCATTGGTTTAGTCTTTTGATATAATCTCATCAATCATTAGCTTAAAGCATGTCACATGTACCCGCCTTATGCATTGAATCTATGGTCATATAATCCACCTACGAGAGGTCGGCACTGAACTGCAGACAGGATCACACACACACACCGACTTGCTCTTGAAGGATTACTGACAATAACCACCTGGACTGACAGATGTGCCATTTTATACCGTGGCACCAACAAGGCATTCAATGGGAAAATTGAAATACTAGCGTGACGATAAAAAAATTGTAGTTTGTAAACTACATCATCACTACAGCACCAGAAATAATGTGCTGATGACGCAGTAGAGCTCTTTCATGCATGACGTTGCTGTACTTTGTGTGTGCATGAGTCGGTCTGCTTGCGTGCTTCTCAGTTCTGGGTGACGCTTTCAGGCCAGGCCCTGGACCATCTCTGCTGTAAATCCTAACCTTTTTAAACTCGCGTTTTGGCTCGTACGGTTAATGCTGCATTGTCTGTTTGATGCTTTGGTATATGAGCCGTCCAGTCGCTGCTTGGCCCTGGGCTCTTCTCTGAGCCTGTCTGTCGCTGACTGGCACTGGAGCTACAGTGTGGTAAGCAAGGAAAGTGGGTCACGCTGCAGCAGCATTAGAAGGATGGAGCATCAATGTGGGTCTTGGCCAGTAAACGGCTTTGGAGCAGCAGCAATCTGCTGCAACACTGCTGTATATTAAATCTTCAAACATCCATGTTAAACCAGAGGATAAGATATAGTGCATGTACAGAAAAGTATGTTGAGTCACGTTTGTCGCTGACAAGTTAACACTACTAACTACCAGTTAATCTGCCAAGCCTTAAACTGTTGATGACTTTTCACTTTGTTATTGATAAATCACACTTGACATTTGTTGTTCATTGCCAGTAATTATGAAATTTGGCTCATGTGTAAATCCAGGGATGTAGGCTTACTCTAACCCATAGAGATGCTGGTACTGGCTTTAGTTGCTGGACCAGCATCAGTGCAGAGCGCCAATGACCCACTCTATATACAACTACACAGTCGGTGCTCTGATCAAAGTAGGGCAAAAACAAAAAGACACGTCAAATTGTACGCTTCTGCCACATGATGAAGAAGTTTTTACTGTTTGTCCCCACTTCTAGACCTTGAAATTCCGTGGTAAATAGTTAGATTAAAAAATATTCACAAAGAAAATGGTGTGATCCGTGTGATTTGGAACAAGAGGAAGGTGAGTCCCATTTTCCTCTGTATTGTAGGTGATATGAGGTCTAAAATTAATTAATTTGACAAATAAGCTCAGAAAAGAAGGCAACATTTATTTATTTACGTATTATCTTATAAACTTTTAATTTAGCTGGAAACATGAAGTTCTGAAAGTCTAACCTAAATATGCATTATTCATTTTATATGAAGCATCTTGTGGTATTGTATAAAATTCTGGATTTAGTTCATATTAAGTGGCGGTGTCTTGTAAACCGATGCACGCTGGACATATCTGTAAAAAAGGTACTGACAATAATTTTTTAAATTTTATGTGATACATCATTGACATTATCTTGTAATAGTGAAACAGCCACTGGCACTTCTCCTGCAACCCAAGCTAGCGTCAGTGTCTCTACAGGCTGGGGTTATCATAAAAGTGAAGCTTTGTAAATGGCACATCCTTGAGGTTAAGCAGAGGAACCCCCAACTGCCTCCATCCCCTTGTGTGTGTGTGTGTGTGTGTGTGTGTGTGTGTGTGTGTGTGTGTGTGTGTGTGTGTGTGTGTGTGTGTGTGTGTGTGTGTGTGTGTGTGTGTGTGTGTGTGTGTGTGTGTGCGTGCGCGCCCTACTGGTAACTGTCCATCTGGTGGTGGCCCAGCCCAGATTAGAGATAATCTCCCATGCAGACTGAATGTCATCATCAACGATTGGATGACACGCCAGAGATGACCACCATTGCACCTACCATGTCTCACAACATCAAACTAATTTGTTACATGTATTGTTGGTTGAGACAGTGGAATATAATCCTAATTATCCATTTAAAACCTACTGATATTGATTACACTTGAGATGGGGTGAAGCATTTGTTCCCACAGTGACAAAGTAAGTCATGTAGCTATAATGCAGCTAACCCTCTTCCCGGTCCCCTGTTGGTTTTGGAAAGGCACTGACACTTTCTCTTAAATCATACTGCTGTGTTGGCAGGTTTCTGGTCAAGTGAGCATCAGTCAGGAGCTTAGTTGAAAATAGAAGTGGCACACTATCAGAAATGCTTTCCATCATTTTACACCATTTGTTCTGCTTTGGGCCTTCACTGATTAGAAGCTAATGTGGAGTATTAATAAAACGTATTCGCCGTATGTTAAACAAGTTTGCTGTAAAGCTATTCTAGACTGGTTTTCCTTGCTTAAGCTTACAGTTCTTATACATATAAGTGTGCATATAACCATGTGCTTTGAGATAACTTCTTGTCTAAGATCCCCTGCTGGGCCCCAGACCAGGTTGATCCCCCTGTTTGTCTCCCACTCAGTAGGCACCATGCGGGGATGGGGGATGGGGGATGGGGTTAAGTCATATTTCAGACATAATCAGATTTAGCTCTCATCGTAATCTCACTTAATGATCCACAAGATGTCTTTGCCTTATTTGTACGACTGGTTGTTGACACGATTATGCAAGCGAATGTGCCACATGGAGCCCTAAAGATTTTATTTTCGATGGGCTTAATTAATATGGTATTACTTTTTCCTCTCTCTGTTGCATTGTTTTGATGGGTGCTAACTGTTTGCTGGGTGGATTTTTCAGAGCAGAAGGCCGGTGCTAAACCAGGGGCACGGAGCAATGCTGTGGTCAGGCTTGTGTTGAGATGCATTGTGGGTCAGCTGGTTGGTTGTTATGGTGATCTGGCAGGCTCTATGCTGGGTGTTCATGAGTTGCTCCTCTCTCCCCTCTCATTAGGGAGACTTGTGATTTAGCTTAGCGAGCTCTCCTGGGTCTGCAGCGGGAAATCCACTAGCAACCCCCCTTCTTCCCGTTTCATTCTGCTTTTTTTTGTCATGAATCAAACTCTACTCTCTCCTCCGAAAATCTATTGTTCAGTATGACAACAGAGTTGGCCACTTTCACTAAGTCTGTCATTCTTTCTTGTCCATTTCCTTTTTTTTTCTTCTCTCTCTCTCTCTCTCTCTCTCTCTCTTCTGTCTCCTTTCACACTGACAATAGCTCCAACCTATGATTACACGTTGTGGCTAAATGCAAAAATATGTGACTTCATTAAATCAATGAGTGTTTGAAACACAGCTGCTGGCACAATTTAGCAGCGGTCCGTTTCTTTTGTTTCAAGTCCTACCTTCACAGAGAAAATCCCGTTGAGTTTTGATTGACTAGTAGTTCATCTATATGTTGTTTTTTTAATGAGGTTGTAGTTTGCAGTTGGGTTGAAATGGAATGCATTTTATTGAGAAGTGTTATTTAATGTTTTGCCCTTCCCGAATATTAGAAACACAGAAACGCATGTCAATATAATGCCACCCAGTACGACCCCACCACTAACAAAGACCCCAGTAAAAATCATAAAGTTAAATGAACAACTCCTACATTTTATTTGATCAATATTGCAAATGTTTGTCTGTTTGCATCACAAATAACTCTCCACGCATGCAAAACAGTATCTTACAATTGCTCAGGATTCTTATTTTGAGTTAAGGAATAAAAATGAACTTGATAAATGATCTTATTGAATATGTGCCGCTCCCTACCATATTTTAATGATCTATGTCCGATTGAGGCCAGCTCTGAAAGGCCCCGTTCCCTGTAGCAAGCCATTTGTCCCCTTCTGTACTGCAGACATTTCCTCAAAACAGACAAGTCATGCCACAGACTCATAGTGGCAACGGTGTTGGGAGGGCAGGCCGGCAGTGACTGACTGCAGCACATCCAGAGAGCCTGGACCAATGCTATCTGACAAGCCTTTGCTGGCATAGCCCGCCATGCCTGCCACAGCACTGTCTGCCCAGGTCAGCACTTTACATCAGGGTTGAGTAGGCAGACATGCAGACAGGGCTCATGTACGCAGCTGGACTGCCACCAGCCTCTAGCTGGGGCAACGTAAGAGGTTAAAGGAAGAATGTCTGGCTTTTGTAAGTAGTAAAAGGGAACAGGCACTGATTTGCACAGATTAGGCTCAAAACTGAAGGTTGGAGATTGAAGGAGTGGTTCTATGACAGGAATGTGTTGTTTTCGACCTGTCGGTCTTCTCTGTTGGCCATAATTGATTATCATAACAAGGTGCTTGTTGCAATTAGCCAAAAGACAAAAATAGAAGAATCATGTGTTAAAGATCTTTACTTTATACGAAGGAGTTGTTAATAGGAAAACACCTCTAGTCCTGACTTTATTAATGAGCTATGGTCCTGTGGAGGCTTTCTAAAACTAGAAAGAACTTTATTTACCAGCTGCTGTGGTTACCTTTTAATAACTGCAAAAGAAAACAAATGAATGGAAAACTGGACAAATGAAAAGGGTGCTTGATCAGGCATAACCCCCCCCTCTATAAATTAAAGGTACTTAAAATGGTTCAAATATCAGAATCATTTCCAACAATGTGGAGGTCAGACATATCAAGTACTGTTGGTTGTTGATCCGTGGCTAAAACCCAGCACAACATCTAATGAGCTAACAGGTTTATAGAGTTAAGGCGCTCTGTCTAACTGAGCTGACGATGTTGATGGTGCATTTTAATGAGCTCTAGCCATTAGAAAGGGCTCTTGAATGTTCTCTTAATTATAATGAAATAGATACAAATGCTTGGCAACATCAAATATGTTGAGTGACATTTTTATATTCTTGTATTTGTGTGTAACAAAATATCTATCTATCTATCTATCTATCTATCTATCTATCTATCTATCTATCTATCTATCTATCTATCTATCTATCTATCTATCTATCTATCTATCTATCTATCTATCTATCTATCTATCTATCTAGATTGGATTTTATATCCATTATGTTGTCTGACAAAAACAGATTAATACGCCAAAACTGCAAAAAAGACATTGAACACCTGTTTCTTACCGAGAATTCCTTGTTGTGCTTCCTGTTAATCTGGTTACAACACCTCATCCTGTAGTCTGTTGCACATGAGTCATACAGCAATATTTTACTGTGCAAAAGGGACGGGTTTCACACTGGAGTGGAGGCAAATAAAGGTAAAGCAGCTGAGGAATGACAGTCCTAGGACAGGCGTGTTATGATAATATGATTCTATTGCTTATTTAAGGACTTAATGATTGTACAAACATAGGTCCAAAGTTCACCCACACCTACTGGTGTGTACGTTTGATTGCTGAAAACTCTTGTTAGTGTTTCTGCTGACTCACAGTTGGTTTCTGGAGACCTCTGGAGGATGCTGCTGGTAAATAATGATCGCGCTGCAGCATTTAGATGTGATCTCTGCTCTGCAGTAAGCAGTAAAAGTGTCGGTGTCCAGCATTATTGTGTTAGCTGTAATTGATTGATGTTGTCTTTTCCTTCTCCCATGCGATTGGTGCAGAGTGCTCACCTGGCAGTGATGGATGCCTTGATGACCATGGGAGCTATGGATACGGTGACTGCGGTGAAGACATGTGGTTCTGCCGAGCTACTGGGTGGCGCCTCCAACTGGGAGGATGCTCTGCTTCGTTGGGTTAATGGGGTAAGGAAGCGATGAGAAACGATGCTCGTTTCATCTTTATTGTATCCGTTCAGAAATTACTTGTTCAGAATTTGATATTCCTAAAACCTCTGTTGTAGATGATAGTGTCTGTTTAGCTACATAAATAAGGATGCTGTAAATCTTTAACCCACTATGTCTTACAAAGGTGATAATGCACAGTATACTGAAGATCTGTGATATATGCGTGTTAACCATTTTGTTGTCTTGGCATGCTCTCAGTTAAACCAGAAGTTAAGAGAATGTACTGAAGGAGCCCAGAATGACATGTCTCAGGCCAATACAGAGCCCCAACCTGTTCAACCCTCTGTGAGTATTGCATTACACATCCAGCGTATTTCTTTCTCTTGTCACACATCATTATAACCAGACACGCATGATGGTCTGTTGAGGATTATGCACTCGGTGCTATAAAAAGGCACCCAAAGTGCTGTGGATTTAGCTCACATTGTTGGTTCTGCGACACTTGTCGGCCTTTACCGATTCGAATGCTGCAAGCGCAGCCAGCATTGGTTGACACAATAGAACTGAGGGTCGCGTCATTGCTTTGTCAACAAGGTTGTCTCGTCATTACAAGAAAGTACCGTCATCACAACCCTTTCTCTAGTTTTTCGAGTTCTTCCACTCTAGGGTTAATACCTCTCCTTGTGCTCCTGTTCTCCATTTCCTTGTCTTTCTCTATTTCCTGTCCCTCCTCCTCTGACAGTGTCCTACTCGCTGGTACTGGAAACTTGTTCCTGTAAGTTCCTTCCTTTCCTCTGCTCCTTCCCCCTGTCCCTCCATCCCTCCAGTGTCTTCATCAAATTTATCAGCAAATATCTGATGGTCAGGTGTGTTTTTTTTTTTTTTTTTTCTCCATATGCTGGTGTGAGAATACTAATGTGCATCACATCCTAATATGCAATAAAGTGCACGTCACAGCATAAACGTCAATAGGGCGTGGCACTGTTTGTTAACACACGAGTGGTGCATGAATCACAATTGGTACTCCAGCAGGCCTTGAAACCGCCATGTACAACTGGTTTCTCTGGTCTTTAGTGCAACCAAGGTGCGCGATTGTGTGTGTGAATGTCTTTGGAGGTTAACAGAGACAAGCTTCTAGTCAGCTGGTCCCTGCAGACAGTGAGCTGTTTGTGTATATACCATAGTTAGCTGTTGCACCTGAAAATTCTTTTCTCCCTCTCTTGCCTTCAGAGATTCTCATTTGTCCCACTTTCTCCTGACAAAACCTTCCTCCTTTCTGCTCTGATTAAGTCACTCACGTTGCATCTGTCATTCGTTCACCATAGCTCTCTTGATACATTAGCATGACCTGTATTTGATTTCTTTTCTGACATTCATACTATCTGTTTTTACCATTTTCTGTTATGTGTCAGTGTGACTAGACTTGGGAAAACCGTGACTTTGATGATGGTTTTAACATGAACTAATATGTCAAATATTTTACATATAAACATTAGCAAATTACAATTAAGGTCACACTGCAATATTTGATTGACTTTTTTTGTGTGTTGTTGCTTTTTTTTAGCTCCGCTACAGGAAGGATAAAATGCAGTCCAAACAAAAGCCCATCTTTCCAGTGGTGAATGAAATAAAAGACCTGTCCAGTGGTTGTGCTGTTGCTGCAGTCATACATTACTATTGCCCTGGCCTGCTAAGACTTGAAGGTACCAACACACATTATAACCCTGAACAGCTTTTTAGTACTTAATATACTTGTGTCCGTTTAACTCTTTTTTGTTTTTTTTTCTCTCTCTGTAAGATGTATGCATGAAGGAGTCCATGTCTGTAGCAGACAGCCTGTACAACCTGCAGTTCATCCGGGAATTCTGTGACAGCTGTCTGAAGAGCTGCTGTCACTTGGCACTGGAGGACATGCTATACACCCCACAGGAGCTTCAGGTACTTGTATTCAAACTCCTGATCATTAATTGACTGAGACAAAATATTGTCTTCTGAATGCCTGATTTATTCTGTCTGATTTATTTAGTTGAATTTGCTGAGCTTCCTAGCCGAACTGCTTAGCTGGTTTGAAGTACGAAGGCCAGAATTTGTTCAGCCAATAGATACGTTGGGTAAGTGTCTGCAAATTGTGTGGTCCTGTGTAATACTGTGTAATCCTATCAGTAAGATTATTACAATGAGTATCTGTGACAAAATCTTATTGAGTGTTTTCTTTTTTGTTAGATGGATCCACACTAGTAACGCCAAGTAGCTTGAGTGGTAGCAGGTACAGAAGCTGTCTGAATATGATTTTGCTTTTGTAGTAGTCTGGCATATTGTTTGGATGGTGCATTTGTTTAAACTAAAAGACTGTTTCTCTGCCTTACAGTACCTCCCCTTCTATCTTCAAGAAGCCTTTCCTACCCATCTCCTCTCCTGCATCAGGTACGATGGAGACAGTGTGCTGTCATCATTACATCAAGCTACAGTGTTTTGTGTACATTTCTACCATTTTACAATCTGGTTCACCTATTCCGCTTAATACTTGTTTGTCTTTTAGTTGTTTTTCGTGTTGTATAATAGTCTTGTTTTCTTATTTTCCTTTTTTATTGGTGTATTGCTTGATTTGTGCATCCCTGTGTGGTGTGCATGCCTTTACGTATCTGTGTGTCCCCCATTGTACTCAGGATCTTTGACTCAGTCTACCTCAATGTCTCATATAGAAGGAGTTGGAAAGACATGGAGCAAAAAACCTCTCAGGTAGAGCACATATATTCATTACCATTAAAACAGTCTTTTGTTACTTTTTATGTACTAACATGCAAATTTTTCTTAGTCGACCCTTGTCAGCAGTATCCTTCAGCATTCCTTTTGGCCTGGACAGTGATGTGGACATCGTGATGGGCAACCCTGTGATAACCCGCTCTGTGAGCTCAGACCAACTCAACCCAGCAGGTCAAAATATGACCCGGGTTCCCTACACCCCTCCAGAAGACCTCAGCCCTTTACTCAGCAAACCCCCTGGCTCCAACGGTCCACAAAGAGCTTCTTGGGCCACCCAGTCTCCTAGTATTCCAAGGTTGCCAGAGGAGAATGGCCTTGTGGCGAGTGAAACGGGAGAGCTGCCTACCATTGAAGAGGCTCTCCAAATCATCCACAACGACAGCAAGATGGAGCCTCGTCTACACCCTGATGGTGCTCCTGATGGCTTCTACCTCCACTCTCCTGATGACCCTGCTAGTTCCAGACATAACAACTTAGCACCCATCAGCTGCTCTGCCCCTACTCGCTCAGGAATGATGTACCGGCCCACGGGAGAGTCCAAGGAGCCCACTCGCATCAGAAACACCTCTGAATGTTCTCGAGATGATGACTCGGTCTTGAGAGATGGCAGTGTAGACTCTGATGCATCAGAAGACCTGCCTAAAGCCCAGTCCACTCCAACCACACCAGCTGCTGGTTCACACTCTGCCAGAGGCCATGGCAAAGAGGCGTCTGACAGTGGTGTGAAGATGACCAGCTTTGCAGAACGCAAAAAGAAACAGTTTATGGATTCTCCTAAAGCCAGCGACCCCTCTTCTTCTTCTCCGATGACCACATGGGCGCAAAAGTCTGAAGAAAGCCCCAGCAAGAGCCCTCAACTCAACAATGAGATGTCTGAGCTGGGAACTCGGCTTGAAGAAAAGCGCAAAGCTATTGAAGCCCAGAAGAAACGCATTGAGGCCATTTTTGCAAAGCACCGACAAAGACTGGGGAAGAGTGCCTTTTTGCAGTTAAAGAAGGAGCAACATGAGGACGAAGGGGAAGGAGGGGACGGCCAGATCAGCACCTCATCCACAGAAGAAGAACTCTCTCGCTTGACACTTGAAGAAAGGCTCGCTCGAATGGAAGAGGAAGAGCAGCAAGAACAAAATGAACAGCACCCCTCAGTGGAGGATGACGGTAATGTCAAAGTAGGACTTCAGCTCAACAAACAGGTCAGTCACTCCAAAGAAAAGGCAGGTACACCAGGAGAGAAGGGCAATGGGACTCATGGTGAGAAAATGGTAGCTCCACTAGGGGACTATAACAATGCCGTGTCCAAGCTGACTGCAGCTCTTAGCTCTCTGCAAAGTGACATGCACCGGCTGACCGAGCAGCAGAACCACTTAATCAAAAAGAAAGCTGTAGGTTCCAGCCCTAAAGCCTCAACCCCAGCCCCTTCACGCCTATCGCGAGAATCCACCCGAGATTTAAATTCAGCCTCCACCTCTCCATCCCCATCCCACAGAATCATAAACCACACCACTCCTCCTAAATCCCCTAGAGTCCAACGTAGAGCCCAATCTGTGCCCCCTAAAAGCCCCAAACACCACCAACACGGCCGTTCCTTAGACGTTAAGGTTCCAACCATATCAAGGGTTATGACCGCACCTCAAAACGTGGACCGCATCCCCCACCTTCGCCGTGTCAATCCTTGGCAATCCCAAGACCAGTCTTTGTCCTCATTCTCCCTTGGTGACTCTGACAACCTAGATGAGCTGCACTCATCTGGACCAAGTCCTGTCCCCACGCCAACACTGACCCCTATACCAACTCCTACTCCCCGTCCTGATGACACAATGTCAGAGGTAGGCTCCAATGACGATCAGAGTATATTTAGCATGGATCTGGAGCCCGGGCCCTCGCATGGTCTTTTGGCAAACAAGGAAAGGCTTGCAGATGGCGGCTGCAGCTCTGGTGCCCCATCAGAGTGCTCCTTCGAGAGTGATGCCACTGCAGGGATGTTGAATGGCAAACGCAGTAGCCTGATAGAGATCTCGCTGTCTGCTCTGCGAGGAGATGGGGAGGAGGACGACGACGACGACCAAGTACCGGACGCTTTCTCCGACTCAATGAGTGAACGGATGGAGCCAGAGGCGAAAGGAGGGGTTGGTTTCTTTTTCAAGGTAGGCAATTATTATTACTGTATGCACTTTTAAAAAAAAAAAATGCAGTGTTTGTAAAGTCAATGTATTCATGCCTGTCTTAATTATTAGGATGAAAAGAAGCGACCAGAAGATGAGATGGCCCAGCGAAGAGCAGCTTTGCTGGAGAAACAACAGAAGAGAGCAGAAGAGATGAAAAGACGCAAACTTGAACAGGAAAAAGAAAAAGAATCAAAGTGAGACCCCTTTTTTTTCAGAAACCTGCAACCATAACCAAATGTAGACTGTTACATATAATGTCTTACATTAAGATTGGGCATTTTTGGGCATTACTGTAGCCAGATTTATGAAGAATATAACTGATTAGGATATACTGATTTATTGTCCGGTGTTTATTGAATGAAACAAATTGTTGCCATCATTTGTCTGATACACCAGTTATGTTTTTATGCCTTCTCGCCAGCAAAAGCCATGCCCAAAGGCATTATGTTTTTGAGCTGTCCGTCCATCCGCCTCAATTTAGTGAACGTGATATCTCAGGAACTCCTTCAAATTTGGTACAAACATCCATAAACATGGAAGTAATTCCAGTTATCATTGGTTTAGCGATATCGGTGTCACACATTGGAAGTTTCACACCGTATCTTCCTGTACTTTTAGCAAGCCTCAGTGGATGATCATCGAAGGCTGGGGCAACAAGAGTGAGGACAGACCCCAGACTCCAGGCACCCCGCCAGCATCACGCACACCAGTCGAGGGGACTCCTCAGCGCAGAGGAGAGTTCACTCGGCAGGAGTATGAGAGGAGACATCAGCTGAAAATCATGGAAGACTTGGACAAGGTGCTGAGGCAGAAACCCACCACGGTTCGCGGTGTCAAGAAGCAGAGACCCAAGGCTGTGTTCAGAGATGACTCCGTCCTCTCTCATAGCCCTGCCAGGGGTTTTATAGGTAAATAGTTCTGATGTTCTTTACCCACCTTGGTCTCAGTTTTTGTATGCCGTCTTCCTCCACTCACATGTACTCAATATGGTTTATTTTTCTTCCTTCTAGGCACCAAGGTGTACTCCCGCTCAACCATGAACCTGTCCTCCATGGCTAATGACTCTGGAGGCCTGACGGTCAGGAAGTCTCCCAGGTAACCTGCACCGTGACGATGGCTTGTATTTTCTTAAGAAATGCTTGTAAAGTGGGAGGCACATAATCTAGCCTAAATCAGAGTTCAGTGTAGTTTTACAACAAGATTATTTTAAGCCCCAAAGAAATAAATGTCTTTTACACCTTTTTCAATAGATTTCGCATAATAAAGTTGAGCTGGGCAATATATCATTAGACAATTTACATCATTACATGAGCAAAACTGTGATTCAGTGTAGTAAATCGTACAAGGATTACATCCGGTGTGTTTGTTGATAATGTACGTATTATTGATCATCTAAATTTACCAATTGCCTCCCATAAAAGATTGTCAGAATATTGGTATCAAAGTCTATCCGTCTGTCTGTCTACCAACTACTTAAGGTTTTGTGGTAACTTATCAGTGTTATCAGGGGCAAAGGTACATGTACACACAGACATGTAGACACAGCCTCAAGGTCTATACCTGATATTTCTCACAAAACCTTTTTTTGAATCCCTCTAGCCGTTCACACTCTCCCTCCAGGCTAATGTCACCAAGACGAGTGAGTGGTCACAACGGAGAGAAGGACTGGGAGACTGGCTCCACAATTTCCTCCCCTGCCTCAATCCCAGAATATACAGGTCAGTGACATGTTTCGAACTAAACTTGATTATGAGAATAAATCCAGTAAGCAATGTTTTGTTGGCTTAATTACATTAAGAAATGCTCTGTCTTGCAGGACCAAAGCTGTACAAGGAGCCTAGCTTTAAGTCCAATAAGTTCATTATCCATAATGCTATCACCCGCTGCTGCCTGGCCGGCAAGGTCAATGAACCACAGAAAAACAAGATTGTAGAGGTAAACCATCCGGCTGTGTCAGAGTCCAACAAAAAGGTCCACCCTATCTAGGCTATACGTAACTGATTTCTACTGTACTCACCATGTGGCTTTTTTTCTTTTCTTTTTCTGTCCCTTCCTCTTTAGGAGATGGAGGCGAGCACGGGCAACCACTTCCTCATCCTCTTCAGAGATACCAGCTGCCAGTTCAGAGCAGTTTACACCATGAACCCTGAAACTGAGGAGATGGTACGGCTCACTGGTATTGGCCCTCGGATTATTGCACCTGAGATGGTTGAGTCCATTTACAAGTACAGCTCTGACCGCAAGCAGTTCACCGCCATCCCGTCCAAAACTATGTCCATGAGTGTTGACGCCTTCACCATCCCTGGTCACTTTTGGCAAAAGCGCCCAGGAACTCCCAAGAAGCTTGGCACCCCTAAATAATGTCTGAGAGCTGGGTGAAGATGGGTAGAGATGTTACCATTCAGGGAACCAGCTCCCAGCTTGACTAACTCCTTTTGTCCTCTATTTTGGCCAATGAGGCACGTGAGATCCACGTGCAAAATCCAGCTAACTAGCAGTGGACAGCATGACTGATGAGGCTTTTGGCCAGCCATCAACCTGGACACTGAGAGCAATTCAGTGAAATCTACATGCCAAGAGAAAGGGCCAATCTCTCACTCATTCAGCCAATGTAGTTACAATAGTTTCTCTCTTGAGGGCTTTTGATTGGCTCTGCCTCGTCTACTTAGATTGTAAAATGTAATGCGACTGATTCTGTTGGGATGAAGAATGCTTTCCCTTGCCCCCTGCCTCCTCATGCCTTGCCTTACCCTGCCCCTGGAGTCATTTTTGCAACTCTTAGGTAAGAAAAAGAGGGGTCAGCTACACTGCCTTTGCCCACACAGTATTTTGGGCCAGAGTAGTTCCCGCCCCTCCCAATTCTGCTTGCTTTTCCTTTTGCTGCCTTTTCTTCTTCTTCTACCAGAGCTCACCCTCTCTCCAGTCTAGTGAGACGAGTGGCTCAGCTCTCAGTTCTCATAGGAGATCTTAGCTGAAAATGAATGGCAGGTAATGCTGCTCTCGTAAGAATGTAGGGCACACACACAACCACTCATTCCATTCAAGGGTGTTTTCACTGGATTGTCAGGGCCAGAAAAAAAGCATAGTGGGTGGTTCCTCTGTGGGCTGCACTGGTGGTGGCTACTGTGGTTGTCATTGGACTTACACACCTAGAAACTGCCTGTGCCCCCGTAGTTTGCGCATTCCACTCCATTCCAACTTCTTCAGCTGTAGACATCTGGATGTTTTTTTTATACTATTTTGACATGTTTTTGCTGGACAAATTGCTTCAGCCTTTTAAGGGCTGAAAGAAGAATGAAATTCATGTGACTTTTTCCTCTTAACTTGCTTTCTCATTTTCACCATGTAATGAATTGAAATGTTAACTGAGCTGATCTTGAAAAACAATACTGGAAACATGAAGGAGGGCTTTACCATGTTTATTATTTCTTGGATACAGCTATGTGTGAAAATGATAATCAATGCTGATTTAATATATACTGAATGCTGATCACTTAGATTTTTTGACAATGATTTGTAAAAAGTAAGTTGACCTTTGTAAGCTACGAATAAGCTAGCCTGCTGCTTAAGCATTAGAGATGTATGTTTGAGATGAGAATGAGTGTAAGAGAATGAAAAGAAATTGTCAAACAACAAAAATTTGCTTAAACCTTTTGTCTAGGGATTAATAAATCCTTTAGGTCACTAGGAGTCTGTTTCATATTATATGATTCCCTGTTTGTGTGCCCCTGCATATTAACAGTAGGTTTCTTGTCAAAGGATCATTCTGGACTGTAACAGCCCTCCTCTTCCCCACACAGTCTCGAGACTCCTTTTTTATAATATAACTGGGGGAATGTAAGACAACATTGTAAAACACTTTGTTTGGCAGGGTGTCCACGCTGTTGGGAAAAACACTTGACCCTGCAGTTGCTTATGATCAGGTAAATATTGCCACAAAACCTGTTGGAAATTGGGCTCTTTCCCCTCCTTTGCAGTCTCTAGCACTACAGCAGCTGTCGTGGTGCAGCTGTCTTCTTTCAAATCACTGATTGCCTCCAAGAAATGTGTTGTTTGAATGAGATTCAGTTGTGGGAAATAAATGTCAAGAGCCGCATTCAGGAAATAAGATGATCGATTAGAAGTGAGTGTGGAGGAGTGCATATGGAATTAGTGGATGTCTGTATTTATGTGTTTGTAAAGAGTAGTATGTGGTAGTTGAACACTATATTTTGATTCTGTGCAATTCTTCCCTAGAAATCCCCACGTTACCCACAGGTGTATTTATTTAGTTTGCATTA
Organism: Ophiodon elongatus; assembly: GCA_016806645.1. Classification (NCBI taxonomy): domain Eukaryota; kingdom Metazoa; phylum Chordata; class Actinopteri; order Perciformes; family Hexagrammidae; genus Ophiodon; species Ophiodon elongatus. The sequence goes on along the minus strand of JACSYO010000671.1, from coordinate 2,425,320 downwards.
GATGGTGCATTTGATGTTTAGTTTCAGGTTATACCCATGTCTTTTTAGGTTAAGGTGGTAAGTCTCACATTCATTTCATAGAAGTTGTCATAACATTTATGTTTCCTTTCTCTTCTCGTATCAAATCTGTGCCAGCACATTATGTATGATCATTTCATAAATTGACTATCTATGGCAACTAGACCAGACAAATAAAAATCCTTTTAAAATCATCGTCATCTATGTTTTGTCATTCCCATTTTTATTTTCCCATTTGCCTTGTTTGATATTATAATTTTTATTGAGTGCACTTGATTAGTTTGTGCTGCAGAAAAGAGTTTTTCTGGCAGATACTGAAAAAGCAACATTGATATGTCAAAAGTAATACAAGCTTGAATCAATTCAGTTATGGGTTTTGAATATGCATTGGTTTCTATATTCAATTATTTTGTTTTTACAGTTGAGCACTTTCTGCCTATTAATAACATCATGGTAGTGCTTGGATCTCAAATCTGTCCAACAATAATAACAGCAACATACTATATATTGACTGGGCTGTTTGGCTGTGGTAATACTGTGGGCTCTGGGGCAAAGTATGGGTTAGGGCTAAATATTCCCTCTCAATGCTGATCCTGGATCAAATATTGTTGAAGCGGTAAAGGCTTTTAAAGAGTGCATGCCTGTTACTATTTGCAACAATCATCAAAACTAAAAAGCATAGTTGGGTCTTGCAGGCCAAAAGGGAGGTACAAAAGTTCACAGCAGCAAACTCAGACTGCGCCACTGTTGTGCCACCAGGGCTTGAAGATACAGCAGCATCTTCTCAGCTGTTCTTGGTGTGCAGCATCTCAGTGAGTAGAGAGTTGCAGGGCAAGTCGCCCAGAAGATGGCGCTGGTACAAATACTCTTCAACCTGCAAGCTAATGCTGCGTACTTCGGGAAGTCGGAGCAGCAGCTGGCCAAACTTGTCTGAGTGTCTTGGATGACTCTGCTGGGTGTGCTCCATCAGGGCCCTGTTCACCCTCTCTTGTGTCTGCTCCACCTGCATGCGGCTCTGCACTGACTTCACATCTACAGCAGAAAGCAGAAAGCAGATAAATCGTACACCCTCTATGCCAACAACAGCAGCTGCATGCATGACTAACATTAAGGGAAAAAAAGGTCACACTGTTGATCGAAAAGCTACATCTGATGTGTATCTTCTATAAAGTGTAACTAGACTTTCAAAAGGAAAAGCTCACCAGGGTTGAAGAGCACTAAGTGTTTGAGACAGACAAACTCATGTCTGTCCAACTGGAATGCCTTCAGTTTGGACACCAAGTCCTGGGTCCTCGATACCAGGCCACTCAGTATCACTCCTGCCTGAGAGATGATGGTCGACACCTCAATCTGCGTCAGAATGAGAGAAAGCTGGTGATTAAGAGTTCAAAATGTAAAGTTTCTGTGCCACTCAAAACAAGACATTGTTGATGATCATAAAAAATCTCCATGTTGTGATGTTAATGGTAAACTTTACCTGTTGTCCTGTGACCAGATATATGCAGCCCTCTTTGCTGTAGGTCACCTGTCTACAGAGGTGATCCAGGACCAGCAGCTCACTCCAACAGCTCTGCAGCAGCACCATCTGGTCCTCCATCTGTGGGGAGCATAAAAAACTAGATCTGATGTAGTTGTAAATTAAAGACTACAACCTTTGAACTCAAGTAAGTACCAAATACTAAAAGGTCATGTAACTTTAAAATTCCTGATTCATCACCTTGAGCTCCTTGAAGAGTGCACTGTTCCTAGCCCACTCCACAAGCCCAAACAGTGTCTGGTCTGCCATTTTGCACATGATGCTAAATGTATTCAGGCGGTCATGCTTGCCCCGGTTGGCCTGTTCTCTCTGCAGACTGGCGAGGACCTTAGCACACAGCTGGCTCTCATCCTGCTCCCCCTCCAAGAGTTGATTGAGGAAGTTGGGTTTAAGAGTGGCCGAGAAGGGGCTGTCTGGGGTTTGGCTGGGAGCCTGTGAGAGACGGGTGGATGAGCTTGGTGTTGAGCAGGGGGATGATGCTGGTGTGCTTCTTGGTGTGAATGAATTGTCCGAAATTGGGTGCCCATAGTTTGTTGGAGCCGAGCTGTAGCCATAAGGCATTTCTCCTTTCTCCTGGAGGTATCCGGGGAAGGTGCGGTGGTACAGTCCAGAGTAGGGCAGCGAGAGAGGGGTGAGCCCCCTGTCTGTGTTCATACTGCAGTCCAGAGGCATGGGAGCACCCGACTGCCCCATGCCAGAGGGATATATGTGGGAATGATGTAAAGCATCAAAAGACAATGGGGCAGTTGTGTGACTGCTCATTAGGTGAGGGTCATTTGTAGCTGTGGGCCGTTGTGTTTGAGTAGTTTCCATCTTAATCCTGTAGGGAGCAGTGTTTGGGTGGTGATACACCTTTTGCTGTTTCATCTGCCTGTCCCGCCGGTACAGAGGGCCAAATTTATTCCTGCCACCTCTCATACGATCTGCTCTTATTGCTGTTGGCAGATGATGAAAAGATTTCAGACATTGCCAGAGATGATTTAATTTATAAAACCGTTTTTCTTAGGGTTCAAATAGAAAGTCGTCATTTATAATCTGGGGCATTGCAGCACTGAATGGTTTATGACTTCTTATATTAACGTAAGAAAAGAACATGCATGTCACAATGGAGCAGAATACACGTACAAAGGCATGTGTGTATGTTTCTGTGGGGTATTTACTTTACCTTCTCTCTTCATGCCCACTGCCAAACACTTTTGGAAGCGGCAGAAAGGACAGCGTTTCCTCTGCGAAAGGTTCATAGGGCAGATCTGTTGTTCTACGCAGGTGTAATGCTTGTTATTCTGCACTGAGCGTTTAAAGAAGCCCTGCAGAGAGAGAGAGAGACTGAGACTGTAACCCTAATGCTATGAAAAATGCATCATGATAGTTAATATATCATACTTCTATAGTAGTTGACTGTGGCTATTTAATCTATACTACGACACCAAAGCGCTTTATGGTGTTCGAGACTACATACTTTTTCTTGGACTGTCAAAAACTCTATCCCTTACCTTGCAGCTTTCACAAGTGAGCAGTCCATAGTGGTATCCTGACACTTTGTCTCCACAGATGGGACAGCTCTCTTCTGACTCTGGTCGGCCATCTGGTTCTGCCTTTAATTCTGGCGCTGGAAAATGACACCACCATTAACGCTGAAAGTCAAATGTATAGTACGACACAATCTGCTGACGCTGAAGCCAGCTAATGTGGCACAAGGAGATAAAACAAGTGCTAGTTGTAAAATGGGGATCGTTATGGTGATGTGCCAAGAAAATCCTGCTTCAACCTTCTTTTCTCTTCTCTTTTTCTCTTCTCCCTTTTTCTTTTTTACTTTTAGAAACATACAGGGAGGTTTTCATTGTGTTGTATCTTTTATTGGGAATGATTCGTGTGTTTGGTAGTTATAGAAACACCATTAAAACTCCATATTCCAGTTTTGCATCAGTGCAGGTAATATCTCAAGTCAGTCACAAAGAAGATTCTGATAATTTATCTGGAATAAGAACAGTAATATTTTTAGTTAAAAGAGCGTAGCTTACTCTGGTTCAGCTATGCTGCTGACACAAGTGTGTCATCTAATGGGGTTTATTGCTCAACATGTTGAGAGAATAGTGAGTAGTACAGGACGATCCTTCTGTTACAGATACCACCTTATCACTCAACTTGATTTACTTGGCTGTGAACAAAGATATGACCCTTATGTAATCCCCAGTCTACCAAATTAAAATCTGTAGCACAATGGTGAACAGCTTTATCCCTTTACTTCTGTAAATGGGGATTTCAACATGGACATGATCAATATTCTGTAATATTTCTGTACCTCTTCATAATATACATGTCCAGACACTGTTATACTTCAACCTTAAAACAAGACATTTAAAATATTGATTTCAAACACTATACAAATTCAAACATTATTTTCTGAAACCTGACTACAAGGGCATTATCTAACTAACATATACATACATGTTGATGATCCTTCCAAAGTTAACAAATCCTCTGGGTAATTTCCAGGGTTGTGGACAAGTGGCTGCTGTGGGTGATAATCAGGTAGGTCCATTATGGCTGATGGGATATGAGCTTCAGAGTCAGCCCAGGCTGATCGTCATCGTTTCAGAGACCAGGAGACCAGACAGACACAGGAGAGCCACAGAATGGCCCGCTGGCAGGCCCAACAGCCCCGGTGGACTGATGGCTGTTCGAGGCCCACAGGTGGACTTTGTGGACTTCGATCTGTAGTCTGTGTCATAAAACTTCCCCTGACTGGCACTCCTACCCATTCAGTCAGTCAGTCAGTCAGTCAGTCAGTCAGCCAGCCAGCCAGCCCCTATATTGGGGACAGTCAGATATCCACCTGCTAGAATGTAACTGGCGTGACATCACTCCAGTATCATTGAGCCATCCTGGAGCTCAGCTGATAAGATAAGGGTCAACTGAAGAGTGCAGTTAATCACAGTCAAAACTACAGTCATTCAGTGGCTGTCCTCTTTGAAGGGTATGATGTTATATATGACATTATCAGAAAGTTAATAGTGTTACATCAATGTGTAAATTACATTTTACTGTTGTAGCTGGTCATGGTGCATCTAGTTTTAACTTCTTTGTATACAGTACACACACAAACAGTCTAGTGGTTCCCAGCCTAGGGGTCTGCCCCCTCCAAAGGTTCACAAAATAAATATGAAGCATTGCGAGATAATAAAGTTTAGAGTAAAATAAAGTTTTGGTACAGATATGCATTTTTTTGTGAAAATGTTGATATAATGTTGATGGTAATTTAAATGAAATAAGATATTTAGAGAGAAAGTTACTCTTTAGTATAACTGGTAACAACTGATAGACATCTGAAACATGAGACAGTGGTTCCCTTAGATGAATTACTTATTTTTAGTGAGGGGGTCACAGACCAAAATGTTTGAAAGCCACTGGTTGAATCTCTGGCAATGTATTCTATTTCATAAGCTGAGCGTGTATTTGTAATGTTATGTAAAATGTTAACCTGCGAAGTATAGCTGTCATATAGATGTAGTGGAAGTAAAAAGTATCATATTTCCATCTGACATGTAGTGGAGTTGAAATATAAGGATGCAGAAACCCACTAAAAGTAACCCAAAACTGTAGTAAATTACAATACTTGATTACTTTCAGCTGTTCATTCTTGAGTAAAATATAATTTATCCTCAATACTGCAATCAAGAAAAGAGCAGTAAACCTTTGCTATACTCAGTATAATACTATATTAGCCAATTGCTGAATTCAGGGACTGTGATTAAATTGTTCCACTTACCCAGACATTGCTTGATAAGGTACAGTGGCTGCTTTGATGAAGCTCACAGTGACGTCAAAGCAATAGAGCAGTTCAAGGGTGGATGGTTATGACTCCTGCACATTAGCTTGTAAATGGATTACGACATTCATCAATAAAATAGGTCGCACACTATTTTTACCATTTCTGGCTTCTGACACCTGACACTGTCTCCCCTCACTCATAGAATAAATATTCAAAATATTCAATAATTCTTATCATATGTCAACGAAAAGCTTGAAATGTCAGGCAGTATGTGTAATCCATATTGGTATTCTTGAAGTTAGCAGTGCCATCTAGTGGTCAGGCATCATCTATTGTTAAACCAGCTGTTTTTGACACATTTTAGGATAAGTCCAAAGACCAAGCTGAAGAACCACCAAAATGCAATTGAGTAATTTTATTGAATAGAACAAAAAATAACTACAAACAAGTCAGTGTAGAACCATCTTTACAAGTACTGCATGGTGTATTCAATTAATTAAAATCATCAGCATTTTCTAAATCTGTGCTGTTGCTGGTAGGTTATTTATATGACACTTTATGACTTGAGGCAATGTCCAGCTACAACATCTCTTCATATACCATGTTTACTGTAAGCCGCCATTGCACACTGTTTATAATATTCAATCAATCCATTTCCTCGCTGCTGGTACACACCGGCTCATCCTCAACGATGTACCACACCTCATTGTGCCTGTTAAAAAGCTTCATTGGACTGCAAAAAATATATAAAAAATGCACACACAATGATTTATTGCACAATATAAAATGGATCAACAAATATTGAAGTTTCTCTTTGAGCTTTTCTTTCTGATTATCGCTGAGGAAATGATTAATTTGCTTACCTGTTATATCCAACACCATAGTGGAAGCTACTTGTGTACTCTGCACCCACTGAATCCAGGGCAGAAGACAGAGTGCTTGCTTGGCTTTTTTCAGACCAGCTCATCATCCATCCTCCGTAGCTCCGTACATACACTTTCATATCTGGTGTCTTGTTGATGTACACCTGCAAATCAACAAAGTTTCAGAGCTGAAGGTAGACGTCACATAATGAATTCAAACATGGCATCATGGCATTACTAAATTAAGGTTGATGTGTTTCATTTTTCTGCTAAGTTATGTCAAAGAAGCTTACCTTAGCATCAGTAGGTTTGATGGGATTTTTTTGATGTTCAACTGGCAGCAAGAAACTCATTGTGTAGGTACCCGTTTGCCAGAATGACTTTTTGTCAGAGATTTTCAAAACAACAGGAGCTGTCATTTTTATATTGTTTCCTGTAGGGAAACATTTTGAAAATGCAACAGTTGTTTTTTTTAATCGTCAAAAATAAGAAATGCTCAGCAAACAAAATGTTCTGGCTTGAATATTCATAAAACTATTTCTGCTCTCTGAGCACAGCTAAATACAGTAATTATGTCAGGTCTAAAGGGCATTTTGATTTTAGCTGCACAACAATTTTCAAAACAAAATCTGCTTTTAAATACTATGTTCCTTGCAAACTGGCTGAGTAACAAAACGGATCTCAAAAAGACTCTTTCAATAATAGAACACTTCATTCTCATTGTTACCACTGATGTAGGCAAACAGTCGTCTGAATGCTCTCATTAATGCAATGTCCATGAACATGGATGTTTCGTCAGTTGAAACCCAATTGACAGAGTCGTAGTGACGGACCTGATGGACATGAACAAACATGGTGGAGAAGGCTTTTAGGCTTTTTGAAAGTCTCTTAAATATGAAAATGTTTTTCTTCTGCTCAGACACACTCACTTCGTAATCATCAGTTTTACAAATCAGATCAAACAGCAGGCACTGTTCTGTCTCAGAACAGAAATTTAACTGAGATGAGTTTCTGTATAATTAGAAAGACAAACATTAAAAATGGCACAGATGCTAATTTTGGTCAAATGCAACAATCTTCTGAAAGTGGGCGTTCATTTCTCACCCAACTCCGGCCTCAGCTGTTAAGACTAACAGGAAGCCAACAAGCCCTGAAAGGTAAATCCTGAAACACACATGGTTTTCATTTAACCATTTTTGTTCTCCCAGACAAAAAAAAGGATAGTTTTCTCACAGTATTTAAGCTTAGGTCATACATCAAGAAATATATATTCATTGAATGTCATCCAAGACAATATGAAACATAAAATTGTACTTACATCGTGGCAGAGAGTTAGGTTCTGTGTTTTCAAAAGTTTATGTTTGCAGTCTGGTCCAAAGCAACTATTTATTCCAAGTCTGGTTATGAAAGAACAACTGGCCCCTCCCTCGACACACAAAAGAAACCAGACATGACCAATGGGAACCAAAAGCAGTAGCAGAAAAGAATTATATAACAAACACACAGACACGTGCCATTTATAGATTTTGTAACTTCTGATTCCTCTTTAATGTAGATGATCTTAAGGAGATCTAGTTTGGACTACTCTGTGCCAGGGGGTCGACACAATGTCAGGGACACATAGGTTTAACACAATTCAATAAAACAGCACTGCAACAAATACATAACTTTCAATGCTCAGTTCTGGTTGAGACAGCCAGAGAGCTGTTGATATCTTTTCATTGACTTTTAACAACATCATCTACAGGTCAGCTGCTTTTAAGTCACTATGTTAAGTTATGTGTGTGTGTGTGCAACATGATTCAGAAGAGGCGTATAGATGAGAAACAGGTCATTCTAATCTGGCTGGCTGCAGTGTGATGTAGGATCTCTTTTCATGTTTAAAATCTGAAAAATAGGAAAATATAAAACAGAGAATTATTGTTATTGACAAATGGAATTTCTCTTTAACCTTAAAAAATGAATAGGTAAAATACAAAAATAAAGTTGTCGGTATTTGTTGACACCTTTCCGAGAGTGTCAGCATTATACACTTGTAAAAGTAGAATTTAAGACAAAGCAGATTTATTGGATTCCATTACATTTTACAGATGAACTGTATTAAGTGGCCACTGAGAGTACGATACCAGATGGAAAAGAGAATTGCCAATCAATGAGCAAAATACTACAAATGTCGCCTTTTTTTTTTACTTTTGTCACTTGCGAGTATAATTCCATGTGACCGGATTTCTCTTCTATTGTGCTTCTATAATCTAATTATCAGATTAGGTGAATAACCAAGTAGGATTCACTCTTTAAAAGTAAAATAACCATCAAACATTGTTGTATTTAACAAGACCATCTGAGTACAAAGCCATATCAGGTGGTATACATTTTGACAAAACATCATATGAGGTGGTGGCTCACGTTTCTCAGAACATAAATGAAACTTATTTAGTTCCCACATGGTATTACTTACCACCACGTTATACAAAATGTCTTATCTTAGCTCTGGCATGCAGACACAAACAAGTGGCTTGAACCTAAATGATGGCCTTGCTATTTGAGAATCATGTCACAATAGAAGTTCTTACTTCATACCTTTTGTTAGCAAAGCTCACACGATACCGTTTTTTGTACCAGGGGAGCAACAAATCTGTGGCGATGGTTCCAATTTCAAGAAAATTGATTCAACCGCGAAACATGAGATCCAATTACACCCTAACAGATGAAAGAGCTTTAGTGCAAAATCAGGCTACGTGGGAAAAAAACTTTTAACAATTAAAATAAAATTGAACACTGAAATGTGATGATTTTGTAAAAAAATTTGACCGTTGATGCATTATTTGAATTATACACCTGAGTATAAATTTTTATCTTAAATGATCACCATAACTGCAAGAAGATATAAAAAAAGAAATACCAATCATGCAAAAAAAAAAGAGAGAAAAACTGTAATATTGAAAAACAACAAAATACGTTTTTGTTACATTTTCTTCTCAATTATTTTTTTTTTAATCTTTTATCTTTTTTTTATGTTTGACTTAGTCAAGATAAGTGACTTTGGAAGAGTAATATCTGTGCTTTGCCTCTTAAAAAAAGCAATGTTGACCCTGATGATTATTTTAAGGGGTGTATTTGAGTATGGAGACCATTTTTTTGTTGTTAAACATATATTACATGAATTTATTGTGTTGAAATAAAGGTAGATTGACGTGAATGCCTCCAGGTCTAATATTTAACCTCCTGTCCACCGTAAATTTCCGTTAAATTTCATTTTCAAGATAACTTACTTTTATTAATATTTCAAAAAGCTGTTTTAGACAGGACGAGTAGTATGAATATATATTTATAAAAAAACAGAAACCAATACGTCCATTATTGTCATGATGACATTTTAATGTCATATACTGTCACTTTTAACTTTTTAATAACTTTTTATTCTATACTATGACCGTTTTAATGACACCTTATTGGCAAAAAAATCCTTTTTTAATTCCTTTTTTTCATAGCATAAAATACGATTACTTTTTGATGACATTTTAATGACTTTTTAATGACGTAACTTAGTTTTTTTTTACCTGCACCTCAGGTTCATTCCCTGCATGCTATCCATGCGTGACTGCCTCGCCCAGATCCTCGTCAACCTGCTGTACAGTCCCTGGCCGAGCTCGTCCTGCATGCTCTCTACTCTCTTCACATTTTTGTGAATTACAATATTAAAAGTTTTTAGGTTGACATACTGTACTTGACTTTAAAAATTCTAACATTGCTGTGACTTTTTATGTCTTTTTTTGACATACTGTACTACGACTTTTTTCAACATACTATACTATGAAGTTTTATGACCTTTTTACCACATACTATATTGTGGCTTTTAAAATACTTATGGTATATGGTATACTTTACTTTGACTATTTATGACTTATTTTGACATACATCTACTTTTATTTACTTTTTTCAATGTGATATACTTTGGCTTTTGCTATAATATTACTTTTTATTCACGACATATGATACTATGACTTTTTTATAACTTCTTTCGACTATGACTATTTTCGACATACTATATCATGACTTTTTTATGACTTTTTAATATAATACTGATTGTTTTTGACATACTATACTATGACTCTTTTTCAATTACTTTTTTTCGACAACTAATGAGTGTACTTCACTTCCATCTTGTGGTCACAGGGAAGAACTGCAACACATTCAATTCACCAAGCTACATACAGCGCTAATTGGACACTACCGGAACATAAATTATAAAACTATTTATTGCAAAAAGGAGCATAGGACTATTTACTATTTATGACTTAACTAAAGGTACATTTTGATAGACATGTACAGAACGGACATATTTTGTTGTAATACTACTATTACTACTACTACTACTACTTACACTCATCTTAAAGTTCTCTGTCCAATTCTGAGACTAAGGCATATATCCTAAGAACATGCTGTAATTCAAAGTTTAACCCATAACATAACACAGTGACAATAAAAAAAATATGCTGCACTTTTCACGGGAGTCACCTGAAGAACTACAACTCCCACGCACTGATTCGCCCTGTGTGACCCATTTAGGTAATCGCCGAGCTTATGTAGCCGCCTGACCCGCTGCGTCGTATCCCTCCCCCCGCGCATGCAGTGACGTTATGTCATCGACTCGCTGGTTCAGTCGGGAAATAGTTCTTCTTTCCATATCTGTCGCTGCTGAGGACGCGCTCCACGCTCTACAGGTTGGTAGAACAACACCTCCAAGCGGAAACAGGCCTCCGACTCTGGACTTTGATGAGGTTAACTCGTCCTATAGGGAGTTAAAAAAATAAAAAATCTGCAACACTCATAATCTATAGTGACGTTTTGTAGGCTGTATTTCATCCCCTGTGGTGTCACTGTAATTTGGATGACATGCAGTGGTGGGGAGTAACTAAGGGCATAAGCCTGCAAGTGCTGAGGTGCTTTTAATGGATTCTTACTCAAAATGAAACCAACTTTTTTTGTAATTGCATAACCATTTACTCAGAGGCATCCATGTAAATATGTGAAAGTATTAGCATTCATTACATCACATTATTATTATATTTATATTATTTTATTATCATGTTGTGCATTCACTTCACATATTACTCACTGTGATACTACCTGTTTCAGCTTTGAGTGAGAATGAAGGTCCTCTACAGACACTAATCTTGCAATTGAAGGCAGCTAAACATTCCAGGATACATAAATCAGATTAGAGCCAATATAATCGTTGAACAAATACCAAAGTGGCTTTATGGGTGGTACATTTCCAAATCAAAGACATCAGGTTTAAACATTTGGATTTCATATCATCTTACGGGGGAACAAAGGCATCTTAGGAGACTTATTATTTTGCACCAGCATTCAGTGATCATACAGGGGAATGCAGATAATACATTAAAAAAAGAAACTATAGAGTAATGCCATTAGATCATAATCAAACTCAGCTGCAAGAGTTGTTGCAATTTGACTATACAATGTTATGTGTTGGTTTTTTTATTGACTGGACTCTTGTTGTTACTGTGCTTTTAAAACATTACTCTCACATCAATTATTGTGCACATTTTGAAATAGCATTCAAGGCAAAGAAAGAAATCAATAACTTCGTTAGATATTCACATGGCATTTTAGGAAATGGGGGTTGACCTTGTAAGTGAATTACATCACTGAATCTCAATATAACATCTGTATTGTACAAAATGGTGATGACATAATATTGGGAGGATTTTCCTTTGATTAAATTTGCCTGCCTGGGCAGCCAGGATCCTTTTAAGCTTTGAAGTCAGAGGTCAAACGGCCATGGGAACCAGGAGGGTGCTGGTGACTGGGTGCTCGTCTGGCATCGGCTTGGCTGTGGCTGCGCGGCTGGCCAAGGATGAGCTCAGACGGTTTAAAGGTCAGCCATTCACTCTCCTCAACCCAAAAACAGAGTGGATGATAGATGTAACTACATGCTACTTACTGCCCGTCTATTCATTGTTTATCTGAGGCAGTGGTTGCCACAATGAGGGACCTTGGGAAACGGGGCCCCTTGGAGAAAGCGGCAGGTGACTCCTTAAACAAAACCCTGGAAATCAAACAGTTAGATGCCTGTTGTGAAGCCTCCATCAAAGAGTGTGTCAACAGCCTGCCGGACAGACGGGTGGATGTTCTTGGTATGTTACCTCTCCTTCGCCTCCTCATAGACACGTTCTAAGTGATTTAAAGATCTCTCCACAAGCATATAATACCATTGAATGCTGTTATAGTGAACAACGCTGGTGTCGGCATGATCGGACCCCTGGAGTGCCAAAGTATCGATGCCATGAAGGAGCTCTTTGATACAAACTTCTTTGGCCTAGCACGGCTGGTGAGAGAGCTGCTGCCCGACATGAAGCGGAGGAAGAGCGGCCATATAGTGGTGATGAGCAGTGTCATGGGAATACAGGGTGCGTTTTTCTCAGCGTCAGGGAAATTACAGGAGAAGCTAACGATTAAAAGAGAGTTACAGTGACGGGTTTCCTTGTGTTTCTACACAGGGCTTCTGTTCAATGACGTCTACTCGGCCTCCAAATTCGCTGTGGAGGGATTTTGTGAAAGTCTGGCAGTGCAAGCAATGAAGTTTAACATCAAGTGATTACATGGCCTGAAACATTTTTGACAACTGTATGCAGTCACCCAACAACTAAAGTAATGTTTGTACAACTTGTTGACTGTAAGGCAACAGTGGTCCAACATGTATTTTTGATTTTGATTTCTCTGTCACAAGGACAACTCTGGTGGAACCCGGCCCTGTGGTGACAGAGTTTGAAAGAAAAGTGTATGAGGACGCCGAGAAGATGGATCTATCGGGGACGGACGAGGAGACCGCCAAAATCTTCCGGGAAGTTTACCTGCCGTACTCTGTGAAGGTCTTCGCCTCATTAGGCCAGACACCAGAGGAAGTGGCTGAGGCAAGTGATGACGATTTCCATTTCAGTTGAAAAGATCGCAAACGATAATTTGTTTTTGCCAGGGGAAGTGCATCACGAAAAACAAACCCCCTCCGGTGTTGAAGTGTTTTTGTTTGTACTCCAGCAAACCTTTAAAGTGATCACGGCCAAGGAGCCCCCCCTGCGCCACCAGACCAACCGCCTGTACATGCCCATGACAGCGCTGAAGCACGCCGATCCGACTGGTCGACTGCCTCTGGACACCTTCTATAAGATGATCTTCAAGCACGACAGCGTGTTCAACGCTGCTCTCGGGGTGCTGCGCCTGCTGCAGAGGAGGAAATAAAGATCGTGCTGTCAGCTTCCACGGACTGTACATGTTGTTCTTCAGGAGACAGTGATTGACTGTGGTGGCTACAACTTGTTGTCACAGTTTTTGAAGTATAGCATCCAACTGTAATGTGATAGATGTTTACGTCATGGTATGTAGATGTTGTCTGTAAACTGTACATTAACTCTAAAAATCATGTGAATCACTCCTGTCCTGTAACTATGCGCGCCATATTTACGGACCTTCTTTTCTCGTTGTAGAATCTTTTTCTGTTTTACTTCCTTTTGTTTTGTACAGGCAAACACTATAATAACAGCAATGTGAAATGTAAGAACTCGTCCATTTTCTCTTCTCATTAAGTAACTGTATTACTGTTATGATTCTAACCATGAAGAATTGGTGAAATATTATTACAAACGTAATATTTTTCTCATCAGTCTACAATACATCAGACAGGTAGACGTCATCCAGAGTTGGTTCTCATCCCCACAACCTTTTTAGGGGGAATACAATCCTGCGTAGTTGATATCGCTGCATCGCCATGGCTACGCTCCCTTTTGGGAGAAAGAAACACACTGTCAGATATATACATCTATATATATATACACACACACGTATTTGGTGAAGAAACCTGGTGTGTAACGTTACACCAGAGAGAAAACATAATAGAGGCATCAGTGTCACATGGAGACTGTTTCATAACAAGTTACAAGTAGTGATGCTGTGCTGAGGCTTTGTAAAATGTGTCGGGTAATCCAGGGAACTTTCTCTGAAGCACCTATCGAGGCGTGTATCGTTTTAGACATTCGGGTGTCATTGACGACACCCGAAGGCGAACATGTTGAAAAATTATTGTTCCTGGATGAAAACGTCTAAAGTCTTCCCTCTCCATCATTTTCATAGTTACAAAAGCATATTCACTGGCCTTTGGCCGGTTGAACCTCTGTCACTTTTCAGTGTGAGAAACACACAGCATTGCTTCTCCTGCCATTATTATAGGGGCAAAATACAGTATCACCCTTTTGCGAACCAATTCTTCAGTTGTTTATGAAGCTTCATCTCACCATCACTAGTTGAAAGTAGCCTGAGTGAAAAATCAACAAGCTACATTAGTACAGCAGGACCAGTCTTCTACCCCCCCCCCTCCCCCCAAGGACATCCGCCCTTCAGAGTTGTCGCTCCGAGTACAACGAGAACATGACGTCATACTTACGCAAGACGGATACTTTCTAGCCATGAGTATTCCTGGAAACTACAAATTCCGAGCTTTCCCAATCACATAATTGCACCATGACTCAAAACACACAGTGTCCGCAATAAACCGGGAGACGACCATGTGACACTTCACATCAGTCATTCACACTTGACACGAATCTATATTTCACCAAGGCATTAGTTATTGATGCCGAAGACCCCAGATTGTAGTGATTTACGGTTCGACAGTTTAAACTTGTGCCGACAGGAAGTCATAATGAGCCTTGAGGGAGGAGTCAGCAGATATTTCATTAGTCAAGTTAGGCTGACTTGCACTGTAGGGAGCAACATGCATGCTCTGGCTGTTCTTAGCCACCTGGTGGCTGTATTGAAGCACTTACACCAACAAGTCTCAACAGCTTGTTTTGACGAATTAGTGAATGTTTCATAAAGCCCTGGCATTCTCCAATTATCTGCTGATAGAGCATGGAGCAGTCATATATAAATATTGATCAATATTAACTGTGTTTATTACTATTTCAATGTTTTGGGGGAGATTTATGTTAGTTGTAACATGGCTATATATGGATATAAATTGAGTTTTGAAGTAAAACTCCCACTAAACAGTCAACATGTAAACACTAAACGTTTGTACAACATGCTTCAGACGAGTGGTCTCATAGAATACCATCAAAATCAAAAACTCCAATCTCAACTCTTACCCCGGCACGTTTTCAGCCAGATGCTTGTCCAAATCCAGTCCTGTACTGGACCCATTACACTTCTTTATGGTCTAAATAAAGTGAGGTTGTTTGTGCATTAAAACATTTGCTTAACGATATTAAAATGTTAAATAACATGCCAATTTGCCACCATGAGGTTCATCCTCACAGCTCATGTCACAGTAGACCAAGACAGGGGAGACTGGTCCTGCTGGGTAGATAGTCTCTACACCCACTGTGAGTAAAACCCCTGTTGTACATGTCATTGCAATTAACTGGAAGAAAAGCTGTGAAACAAACTGGGCTCAGAAACTGAAAAACAATAAAACCCTGTGATAAAAACAAAAAACTTACTCTGAGCTCTATTTTTGCGCTGTTATTTTAGTTGAAAATATAGGGCATCAGTTAGACCAAACTCACCATTATTACTTTAATAAAGTAGGACAACTTTTGCGAACAGTTTGGTACCATAATTGACCGAGTCTGGATTTAATCTTTTGTGCGAAATTTACAGAGCAAGCTAAACTTCAAGAAAGTAGCAACTAAATATAAGATGAGCGATCTCAATCTGTCCTCATTCAGAAAGTGGTATGTGGACAAGAATGGGTTGTGGCCATTGTAACCCTCTCTTCCGATTCTCTTTTTTACCTTTTTAATTGTTTAAAATATATTGGGTGGACATGGACATACTATCACGAGCACCTACATATTAAGTCTAACACAATAATCCTGCAACTAATATTGAGAATATTTAATGTAAACCTTGCTGATGCAGAGACCAGACAGGTGTTCACTCATTGTTTTGGTCATTTCTTTCAGCTGTAGCTTGTGTTAGTGTGCAAAAATAATGGGTAATTTATAATATAATGCAGTCCGATACCACAATCTCTGATTTCACAGGAGTCACAAAGACAGCCTTTATTATTTGGTTATTGTATTCGACAGAAATTGTAACATTTCAGACTATAAAACTGTTGAATAATTAATCTCAGGTAACTGTATTTTCAGTTTTATTTTAATGGTTATAATTATGAGGACCTGAATTAATGAATATCCTCCTTTCAAATATGAAATGATCACTGAAAACCAGGACACAAAAAATGTAGTTCCCTACAGTTTTTATTATAAGTAACTTTACAATTTCTGACTGTAGAAAGAAAAACCGTAGAAAGGATTATGTACAGTGATTTTGAACTACTTTTAAACAAGTATAGAAATTAATAATGATAGAAAATATCTATGACTGTTCTAATAACACAAGACCAATAAAATATCAGTCACAGCCTCAGCTTCAAATAATGCTAAATGAAGTACATTTTATTTTTGTCCTTTTTAGTACATAATCATTTCAGAAACAAAAGACTTCTTAAGCAAAGATCTACCCAGAACAAACATATTTACAAACAGGAGTTGGGAGGTTGAAATGTACAAAACACTTAGTGCGACCTGGTAGGAAAATTGAAAGACCAGTTATATATAAAAATAAAAAAAACAAACAAACACAGTTTTTGTAAGTAAAATGTGAACTGGACTGTGAACAACATGTTTCCCAGGTCTGATCAAAACAGTAGCTGGGTCTATAGTGAACAGGATAAAACAATGAATGAAAGATACTCTATGACACAACTAGGGGCAGTGTTAGGCCACCACAAAAAGCTAAGAGTGGTGGCCTACTAATTTCTGTTCATGATGTCACAAGATGAAAATGCAATGGTTACTTTCTCAAAATTCTACTATTATCAACTGACTTTATGCTGAAATGTCCACAGTATGTCAAGGAGAGGATGACCTCTATCCTAAACACTCATCACAGGTCATGTGGGGGTAAAGAGTTGGTCAAACGTTACACAAGGTGTTAGCTGGACGACTGGGAGAGTCCTCTCAGAATTTTGTAAAAAGTTTAAGGGTGCAGCACTACATAGTAGTGTTCTTTCCTTTCAGTCTCTTCTAACAATCATCTTAAGATACATCTCCGCTGCCCCTGGACTGGGAGCCACTGTAGATGCAGGGAAACTGTCCCACTGCATGCCATAAAACACCTCCCTGAGGAGTGACAGGGCATAAGCGGTCACAGCCCAGCAGCCACACCCTCACACTGCGACCTCTACTCCACCACAGACAATACCAAAGACAAGGTCAGAGTGTCAGCGAGACCTCAACTGCCACAGATAGTCCAGGAATGTTTCCATTTAGTCCGGTGAAGGACGTAGACAAATTGAACTTCTACCTGTCTGCCCAATGGTTCTACTCTGTGTTGGATGCTGCTGAAAGGTACAGCATCCATATTCAACAAGACAGGCAAAATAGAGGAATGTTTGCAGGGAAGAGTGACATAAAATAGCAGCTGATGAGCATAGCTTAGTACATCCGAAGTGATGTTAAAAAAACGGTATCCATGGTTTTCACAAATATACAGAGTATAAAACAAATTGAACAAAAAAAAAAAAAAAAAAAAACTCTAAAAAAAGGCAGTGAGAGGCTGATTTTAAAAAGGCAAAACAATACATGTATCAGGGCTAACAGTAGAACTGGAGGTAAGATTCCTGTAGAGTCAGTGATAAATTGGAGCATTACACCTAAACCTTTACTCTGCCAATTTATTTAGAAAGTTCATAGGGAAAATTACCATGGATTTAATGCCACACATATATTATAAATATCCATTGCAATTAAATGTTGTATTTGACCCACACTTGCCCTTTGAGGCTGGTCACTTGAAGTGCTTCAGAGACACTCATCTACATTCTTATTCATAATACTCATATGGAAAGTAATCAATAACCACAATTCAATCAAATCAGAACATATCACTACTGCTGAGCAACTCTTAATATATATATCTGCTAGAACCAGTTTCTCATCTTTACCAGTTGTTGTTGGCCTAAATAAATATCAGTTAAGAGAGGTGAAAATTCCTCTTTCTGTCTGTTAACTGGTCTGAATGATGAATTATATTCCTTTACATCACTTGCCGCACTGGCTAAATAGAAATGTTGGCGGTCCGTATAAAATAGGAGGGAGTGGCACATTATGTGAGAAGCTAGGACAGAAAGAGGGTGAAAACACCTAAAAAAAGCAATTCAGAGAGATAAAAACAATAAATAAAAATAAATGAATTCCCTTCAACATCGTACTTTTTTCTCTTATCTACTTTTTAAATGTTTGTTAGTTTCCAGGAGAGCATCCCTAAGTCTTTGAAATGAAAGACTTGGTTTTCTTCATATACTTTTTTTATAATAAAAAACAAGTCCATCTGTGACAGAATTACTTCATTAATTTGTCTGCTGTTTTTCAGACAACACACATTTCCCTTTACTTTTTTTCTCTGCAAAATCACTAGCAGACGGTCCTCGTGATAATCATAGTCAACCCAAATCCAATGAAAATCTTGGAAACAGGCTGACACATATAAACAGACGGGCCTAAGAGCCAGTCCACAAATTATTTTACCCCAGGTCCCTTTTCAAGCAGGGGCCATGAGATCTTCATGCAAACACTTGCATCTTGCCATTGGCCTCTGGGATTTGAGTAATTTGGGTCTGGGCAGGGCCAGCAACTGCTGGGCTGGGTGTGGAATCTGACCAATCAGAAACACAGTGAGGAGAGGGGCTAGACCAGGGCTCCGGGGACTCTGGGGAGGGGGTCAGGTAGGGGTGCTCACTGGGCAAATGGAGGTAATGCTTGGGCGTGGCATCTAGTGCGGATGAGTAGCTGTGCTGAGAGGGAGGGGTTGGGTAATCCTCCGTTCCTGCCGTGCTGCCACTAGGCTGGGAGGGCACAGCCTGAGTGGGCTGGGCTGCTGGCGTGGCTACCTGTGGGGGCTGAGCAGGAGGCTGAGGCTGAGAAGGTTGCTGAGGCATCTGCTGCTGCTGGAAGAAGGATGGTGGGGGCTGGGAGGTCTGGGGTGTCGGTGGGGTGGAGGTGCCCATGCGGGCCATGCTCTGCTGGTTGTTGATGGTATGGTTGATGAGCTGCTGCTGCTGCTGTTGCTGCTGCTGCTGCTGCTCAGCAATGGAGGGCATCTTGACTGGGCTGATCGTAGGTGTGGAGGTAACAGGTGTGGGCTGCAGCATGGCATTACGGTAGAGCTGCTGTTGGTGCATCAGCATGTTCTGCTGCTGCATGGCAGGGCTCTGTGGGTGCATGCCTGCCTGGCTATTCTGCACAAGATTGACCACCTGCTGACCACACTGGGAGGAGGACATCCGGCTGTGCCAGTCAAAGGGTACACTGACAGGACTGACCAAGCCCATGTTGAGCCCCATCTGGCCTGAACTCAGCACATAGCCATGGTTGACATCTGAAGCCATGGAGACGCGTCCCTGCAAGGACATTCCTCCCACTCCCAGGTCATTGAGTTGTGCTAGAGACACAGCAAATGGGCCACCTCCCTCCAACATGCTACTGTGTACCATTGGGGTGTTTGGGACAGACATGGAGGAGTGGAAGAGCCCCGGTGACTGCATGGCCACAGGGGAAGTGGGGTTGGTTATGTAGCCAGCATTGCTAGCTCCCCCATGGGGTGAGTCCAGTGAGTCGACTGGGGACAGGGTAACTGAGCTCTCCAGCAAGGCACTCTGCATGTCCAAGGTCAGCTTCTTATTACGGGCCTTGACTGACTCCTTCAGACTGGCAGCATGTTGGCCTCCCAGGCTTGAACCCTTGGCCCCAGGCCGACGGTTCTTCTTGCCCTGTGGGGTGTTCTTCAGATTAGGCATGAAGGCGCTGGGAGGGCACATGAGTGGAGACAGAGTGTGTACTCCAGTGAGGTGGTGTCCAACCCCTCCATGGCCCTGGGGACTCCTTACTGTGTTGTACTCATCAAGAAGCTGCACAATGTCGTGGTGCATACGCTCCTGAGCAATGTCCCTTGGCAACCGGTCCATATGGTCTGTGATCTCTCTGTTTGCAAAGTGAGCCAGCAGCACCTTCACAGCCTCACAGCTGCCTTCACGGGCTGCAAGGAACAGAGGGGTCTCCTCCTGAAAATAAAAAAAGCAACAAAACAAACAGAGGCTTTGTTAGATACAAACATTCTCTCTATTTAAGCCACGTTGCTGCAAAAGTCTCAGTGGATGTCATACCTTCAGATCTTGCATGTCTTTGTTTGCGCTATTCTTCAGCAGGGCAACAGTGGCCTCCACATTGTTCACGGCAGCAGCCCAGTGCAAGGAAGATTTACCTTAAATAAACAACAAACAATGAGATTACACATCTATAGTTTCAGTGAAAATGATCACAAAACTCTGAACAACAAAGTAAAAATGTGCACACACTTACCCAATTCATCTACTGCATTGACATCAGCATGACAAGTGATGAGTTCCTCTACCATACCCTCTACTGCCAGCCGTGCTGCCAGGATCAGTGCAGTAGAGCCATCATACATACGGGAGTCAAGATCTGTAGCCCGATTTCGGATCAAAATCTAGATGGAAAAGGTTGGATTCGACATTATGATTTATACAATACATGCTACAATCAGTTATAGGCATTTCTACGACTGATGTGGCCAATAAACAGTACATGTTGACATTTGTTTACCTGGAAGACACCCTGTGCATCTGCAGCCACTGCAGCATGTAGCGGTGAACGTCCTGTGTTATCCTGAGCGTTGGCATCTGCCCCGGCATCCAGCAGCCTCTTAGCAGCATCAGCACGGGCGTAGCGAGCAGCCAGGTGGAGCGCTGTCTCACCAGTGCGGTCCGTTTGGGCAGCAAGGGAGGCTCCCTGGTAGATTAGGTCAGAGATGATGTTGGCTGAACACTCCTCACTCTCCTCCTCCTCTGCTATCTCGGGCTCTAAGCCGCCTCCACAGAATGATGCCAGCATCAGAGGGGTAAAACCATCTGGTAGGAGATGAGAAAACAGGCACGGATGAGTTTATATGTCAATTCAAGCGCTCAACACAACAGATAATACGAAGAAAGTATAGAAAACCTGCAAATCCAATCTTAAAACTTAGATTATGTCATTACCAACCTGGGCCTCGGACATTAACATCCATGCAGTCGCTTTCAAACTCCCCTTGAGGTGGGGTGAGGGCCATGGTGGGAGGCACACGGATGTCTGCGGCTGCAAGGTGATGCTGTGTCCACTGCCTGCTGTCCACTGCATCTTCACTGTCTGAGAGCATACTCGGCTCCTCAACCTGAACTCACAGAAGGAGAAAACTCTATTTCGTTACTTACTGCAGGCTTAAATACAGGCTGAGATAAGTTTCTAGTGAAATTTACATACACACTCTTGTGCTTTAATGCAAGTTGACTCTGAACATTTATAAATGTATAGATGGTGTGTAACTGACCTTGAGCCTTTTTGGCTCGGGGCAGTCTGTGTCCATCCAATGGTCACTGTGATCTCCAAGGAGAGATTCCTCCACGGTTTTTGGCATGTGTCTGTGTACAGATTAATATGTTAAACAATATAAGCACAAATAGCGTTGCTAAAGCAACATCATTAGTATTACATTTTAAAACACAAATAACTTACTTCATTCCCAGAGCATCCTGGCCCACGGGTTCTCTGCGGTTCTTGTTGCTGCTGGGTTCCTTCTTGAGGAAGAAGCCCTCAGGGAACCAAAGGGTACTGTGTTCTCTCTTTCTACGAGCAATCAACATGCCTATCACAAGGATGACCAAAAGGAAAAGAGAAGCTATCCCCACCAGCATCAGCTTGCCCCATTGAGGTATGGGGTCAGTATCAGGAATCAGTTCACCTGTGGGGAGAAGACAAATTACTAATCATACATGTGTACCTAACTCGTCTTGAAAAGTTTATTTCGTGTTCTTTGATTATCCCTACTCACCACGAACTTCTTTGAGGGGGTAAGGAAAGCGGAGCATTTCTACAGCTGACAGGGCTCCCAGGTAGTCTGCAGCACTGACAGCTGTAGGAAAACAGTCCTCAAAGCCCTGAGAGCACAGACGGTTGTCTATTTCCAGGTACACTATCGAGCTACGGGAATAACAGAGAGGCAGGTGTTTAGTGTAATGTACAATCTACGGGAAAGACTTCAGCTTTTATATATATATCGTTGGCCTGACTTACCCGATGACTTCCTGATGAGGCTGCAACTCCCGCTTGATGCGTGCCTCTTCGCGGGTGTAGGGGCGGATCATGGGTTCTCCATTGTGGTCCAGTCGGAAGCGGAGTGTAGTGTGTAGGATTGCACTTAATTTCTGCAGAAAAGCTGTGCTAGTGCGGAGAAGCTCCTTTGGAGGCAGTAGGACCACCAAAACCAAGACACCATCAGCAAGTTCTTCTGGAACCTTTCCTGCGCAGTCCAAGCCATCCCAGCCACACTCCTCTGTGTTGCAGCCCTGGTCACACTTTCCATCAGCATAGTGGTCGATACAGTAGGCTTCATATATTGGACTGGAGAAAATACAAACAGAAGGGTCAGCTCAAGTTTTTCTCAGATCAGTACTGAAAAATTTGGGGGAATCCCATTAGCAGTAAAAGTGAACTCACTTGCAAACTTTCTCCTTGTTTTTGCAGTCAAAGTTGTCATACAGACAGTCGACGTTGTTGCAGGACTGATCACACTGGCTGTTGTTGAAGACCTGCCAACAGTCTGCACAATGAGCCCAGGGGTTCACTGCCAGAGAACAATCACCGTCGTCCCAGCTACAAGAGAATGTGTTGCATTCCTTGTCGCAAACACCATCATTGGCTTTGCCCTGACATTCTGCTATAGGGCATGAGGGTGACGAATCCTCAATCTTCTGCTCGCACCGTTTACCTGTCCAGCTACTGGGACACTGGCAGTGGAAGAAGGGGAAGCTGGTCTCTTCATTGCACAACCCTCCATTCCGGCAGGGCTGGGGAGAGCAGCCTTCATTACTGCGATGCTGACACTGGGGCCCACCATAACCTGGCTGGCAGGTGCAACGCGCCCCCCTCGAGGTGAGTGCACAGCTACCTCCATTGTAGCAGGGAAGCTCCCGACAGGACATGCTTCTTTCACAATTGGGCCCAGCATAACCCTATGGATAGACATCATTCATGCACTTAGATGTTGAACTTTCAATAAAGAAATAACAAAAGCACTAATGCACAAACTACAAAATCCAATGAGGTGTATAAATACTTAAAGTGAATGTGTACTTACAAGCTGACACGTGCAAGCGTATCCCAGTGCAGAACTGCTGGATACAGAACACACTCCTCCGCTCTGACAAGGCTGAGACTCACACACACTAAACCTGCTCTGACACCGTCGGCCTGTGAATCCAGGCTTGCAGACACATTGGTAGTCATTGGGCAACTGGATGCAGTCAAGACTGTTGGAAGGACTGCAGGGGTTAGAGAGACACTCATTTATGTCTCCCTCACATCTTTCTCCTGTGAATCCAGGGGGACAATTGCAGCGGTATCCGCCCACTCTGTCCACACAGGTGCCATTGTTCAGGCACTTAGGGGGAGCACTGCGCAGCCTCAGAGGTGGGGCACAGTCATCTTCATTGATCTCACAGAGAACACCTTTAAAAAGAGAGAATCGTTAAATACCACTACACATTTATTATATTTTAGTCCCATGTAGTGCAATCTATAGTAATAAACATAGGTTTCTGTTGAATATGTGCTTGCATACCCAATGTGCCAGGAGGGCAGGAGCAAATGTAATGTCCCACCAGATCAATGCAAGTGCCTCCATTCTGGCAAGGATGAGACTGGCACTCATTGATCTCTACCTCGCAGTTCTGTCCAGTAAAGCCTGGCATACACTGTAATGACATGCAGATGACAATTACATTATCTCCACTCTTTGTGACAAAACACAGTGTGAATACTGACTTTGTTTAAATCTGACAGAGAAGCACACAATATTGTCACGGAAATGTACTCACGTCACACTGATACCCTCCCACATATCCCCTGCAGGTGGCGCCATTGCGGCAGGGTTTGTCTTCACAGTGGTCCACTTGGCTTTCGCAATAGCTTCCGGTGTAGTCAGCAGGACATTTACAATAGTGGGCATTCCCAGTGTTGACACAGTGACCGCCGTGGTGGCATAGCTCATCTGTCTGGAGCCCTAATTAGAAAGAAAAAAAAAATTTTGATTACTCAGTTACAACATAAACACATTTAATCAAGAGGTGAAATAACATAATACCCACGTACCTCTATGGCGAGCAGCTGTCTCACAAGAGACCCTGGAGATGTCACAGTAACGTCCAGACCAGCCGTTAGTACAGTCGCAGATGAAGGAGGCATCCTTTTGGCGACAGCGTCCTCCATTTTGGCAGGAAGATGATCGTCTGCACCAGTCGACTTGTGTCTGGGTAGGCAAGAGGCAAACGGGAAAATTCTAAGGATTTATTGGTCTAAAAACAAATTCATGAAGACACAAGGCCCTTACAAGACCTTTCAAGTTGAGCCTGTGACTGTGTGTACCTGGCAGCGGTTGCCAGTGTAACCCTTAGGGCAGGAGCAACGGAAGGACTCCAGGGCATCTTGACAGATGCCTCCATTGAGGCAGGGCTGGGAGTCACACTCATTGACCTCGTATTGGCAGTGGGAGCCAGTGAAGCCTGAGCGGCAGGTACAAGAATAGCCGTTGATTTTATCTGTGCACGTCCCTCCATTGAAGCAAGAGCTGCAGACATGAGTGAACATATGGACTTAAGATTTATTATCATATTCAGTAGTTATATAAATGTGTATATGAGCGGGTTGATAAAGTACAATGTGGGATGTCTCCATGACTCAAACACTCACCTTTCAGTGCAATCAGGGATGTTGGTTTCACAGTGGATGCCTGTAAAGCCAGGCCTACAGGTGCAAGTGTAGGAGTTAACATAGTCCGTGCACGTGCCTCCACTTTTGCAGGGGGAGCTCTGGCATTCATTGATCTCTAAAGCACAGCGGGGCCCAGTGAAGCCTGCCAGGCAGCTACAGTAGAAGGAGTTCACACCATCTGTGCAGGACCCTCCACTTAGGCACGGATCTGATGGCACAAAAGGATAAAATGACTTTGTTGCAATCCAACACAATACCAAGTGTATACTGTTCTTAAGCAGACAATTATAGTAAATCAGCACGCAAGGTTTACGTGGCCACTCACTAGGAGAACAGTCATTGACGTCCGTTTCACACGTCAGCCCAGTGAATCCAGCTCTGCAGGAGCACACAAACCCTCCAAGTGTGTTGGTGCAGGTCCCACGGTTCTTGCAGGGGTTTGAGATGCATTCATTTACATCCACATTGCACAACTGACCTGAAAGATGCAAAACAAGTGTACAGTAAGGTTTAGGTTCAAGGTCAAGATCATAAGCGTGTATGCATTAAGACTTTCTGTAAGATTCAAGGCCGATTATTTCACAATAGATGAGGAGGTGGTGAGATGATAAGTACAAAATTAGCTTACCTTGCCAACCTGAGTGGCAGTTACATTGATAGCCCAAGTAGTCTGGTGTGTGTGTGCAGATGGCATGGTTGGCACATGGGTTAGGGGAACAAGGGGTGAGGACCTCAGCACAAGTGGGTCCATTGTAAGGAAGCTCACACAGACAGGTGAAACTTGCCACACCATCCACACAAGTGCCCTTGTTCAGACAGGGACTGGATGCACATTCATTGATGTTCACCTGGCAGAGGTTACCTGTCGGAGAGGCAGAGAGGACATTAACACATATTTCAGAACTGAATTTTGATGAGTCTAAGACTTGGCCAAACACTTGTGAATGAATCTGGCATATTTTTAATACACCAGTAGGGGGAGGTAAACGATTGGCATTCAGGTGCTGTACATGTCTATTACTCTCTTTGTACTGTACTTTTTGATGTTGATGACTCCAGCGGTTACTGTGTGTTGTGCTACCATGCCACACCCTTACCTCTGAAGCCTTGGCGACACTTGCAGGTGAAGCCATTGAGCTGGTCGATGCACGTGCCAGCATTCTGGCAGGGACTCGGCAAACAATCGTTCCGGTCCAGGTCACAGTTCTTCCCCACCCATCCTGGCTCACAGTCACAGCGGTAACTAGAAATACAGGAGTACAGTCAATAATACAAAAGATGCCACATTCTACATGTACAAGTTGTGACTTGTAGGATTAGCAACAAGCTTGCAAGGTATTGATGCCAAGTTTCTCCTTGATATCACATAAGATGCCACTTAAAACTGCGACAAAGTCTGAAACAATTCATACCCGTTGATGTCATCCCTGCATGAGCCATGGACACATGGGCTGCTACCACACTCGTCCACCTGGGAGTAACAGTAAGGAGGCTTAAAGCCCTCCGGACACTGGCAGTGAAATCCATTCTCTTCATCCACACATGTCCCCCCATTTCTACAGGGGCTAGATGCACACTCATCTATCTCCACATTACACTTGGGACCTGGCAGGAGAGATGTTACACAATCAGAAGTGTGTTTGTCAACATTTACAATGAGGACTGATTTTCTTATTTAAAACGTGTGCTATCATTGTAAAGGGCCTTACCAGTGAAGCCAGGTTTGCAAACACAGTCATAGCGGTTTATGCCATCTTTGCAGATGCCATAGTCACATGGGTTGCTGGCACAATCATCAAAATTGGTTTCACAATTTGTGCCTGTGTTGACAAAGAGTAACTTAAAGTTAGAGTTTTTACATTGACGTGTGAGCATACAACATGATTTAGCCTACAGTTGCAGTAAATTTGCTGTAAATTAATTATTTTTATAAAGCAATCAATACAAAAGTTTGAATTAACAAGGTCAGACAATGTCATTTTGGAGTTGTTCCTCTTACCAGAGGTTCCATGTTGGCACTGGCAGATGTACTTGTTGACCAGGTCCACACACTTGCCCCCATTCTGACAAGGGTTGCTGTGGCACTCATTGAGCTGGTTCTCACAGCGATAGCCTGTGTAGCCAGCGCCACAGTTACAGGTGTAGCTGGCAATGCCATCTATGCAAGTACCGTGGTGGCATGGGTCGGGCTGACAGTTGTTGATATTACTCTCGCAGAGTGTCCCTTCATAACCTAAAGATGAAAAAAAAGACCGGTTAGACTGTTTATCTGGACATTTGATGCAGCAATGGTTTTGTTCTGAATGAAAGCAGTTTCAATCCAACAACCATTTTCATCCAATGTTCCTCTTTTTCTCAATTGATTAGTTACTTTGTTGAACGTCCTCCGTCTGTTTCCCACATTTTCTTTATAAAAGCTTCGACAGTTTTGGGTTGCGATTACTGTGGTTTCCATGTCGACAATGTCTGTGTGTTGGTTTGTGTGGTATGTGTGCAGTGCAGTGCTGAGTTGGGCAAAGCAGTAAAGAAGGGCCCTACACAGGCCTCCCAGTCCTGCTTTTGTTCTCAGTGGCGGAGGGAACAATAGACTGCGCCACGTCAAACAGGGCCACTTCACTCAACAGAAGGGGCCCACAAACAGAGGGAGTACCAAGCAGCTGGCCACTGAAACAATGAAGCAGGCTCCTCAGTAGGCTTAGGTCCAAACAAATATGTTAAAAATATCAGTATATACACACAGTCAGCTCATACATGCAGTCTTTGTGTCAAATCTGTATGTAGCTAACTGTATTTGGGCTTGTTTTCAAACTTGGACATGACTCAATGTGAAGGAATGAAAGATAAGATGCGGCATAAGGTGGTGTGTGGGGGTTTAATAGATGAACAGATGTCGGGGTGATGACCAAGGCTCCTTTCTTGGCAACTGCTGGTCCTCAGTGACCCCATGATCCTGAGAGCCGACGAGGGAAAGAGGGGGATTAGGGGCCTCAAGTCAGTCTGCTTGGCCAGCAGACATCCAGGGAAATAGCTGACCCCCCAAAACATTGAACATTTAACAAAGACCAAACACAGCCCAACAAGTGGTTAAGGCTCATCTGCTCTTCTGCCTGGGGAGACACGGTGAGTTGTGTACATCCTAACAATTATTCACTGACAACTCTTTGGTACAGGAGCCCTTACCTTCAGCACAGCGGCACTCGAACCCATTGGGCCGGTCGTAGCATTTCGCTCCATTCTGGCAGGGCGTGCTGGCGCACTCATCTATGTCGATTTGACACATGGTGCCAGTAAACCCTGGGACATGCAAACACAGAGGTGAAGGGTCAGAAAGAATGTCCAGTGGAATGGTCCATGCTCAGGTCAGAGGGCAGTTCTGTCTCTTCTTAGAAGGGCAGAGGTCTTTAGCTAGGTTAGTGACGTCTGGCTCAGGTTGGGTTTGAGAGCGTCTCGACTGGTTAAGGACATGTCATCTGTGCACTTGGACCAGTGATAAGATGACCACTACATAATGCATTGGAAAGCCTGTGACCTTGATAATGTTTATGAGAAGGAAATACAGGGACTGTATGTAGTGCATCCAAGGTGGATCTGAAAATAAATAATTTTTGCTATCAGGTAGTTTAAAATATCTGGGCAGCGAAATCCAATTTATGCAGCGTTATCTCACAAATATGTTGCATTTCTGTGTGTTTGTACGCCTTATCTACACTGGGATTTTTGGACTCTGGTATATAAAATTAAATAGAATGTGTGGAGAAACAGCTCCTTTTAATATCAACCTCAATAACAAAAACAAGAATAATAAATAAATGAATGAATTATGAATAACAACAACGGTAATAATATCTCAAATCTATTGGCTTGAAAAGCTTGAGAAACTGAGTAGGCTTGAAATCAGTGGGCAAAGTGCCCAGACAGGGGTGAATTGGTGCATTGGTAGCACACTGCTCAGTTGATTAACAGTGTCACGACGGTCTGTGTGTTGGTGCCTGGGCTGCTAAAGGGGGGGAGGGAGGGGTTAGAGGAGACGGTGGGATTGTTTTCTCTTTTAGGGAACCCCCCCATCCCCTTCCTGCATCAGCTCCACCGGCTCAATAGCTAGATGGGGGGTGGAGAGGGGACGTCTGTCCCAGATGTAAATTGAGGACCTGGAAAAGAATCTCATTAGCAGGACTGCTGTTCCCCACCACCACCAGGGCAGGATGAGGGAGACTGCTGTCCCTTCCACATTCCACAGAGGAGGGGAACGGGGGTCACAATAGTGTCTTTGTTCAGGCAGGAGGAGAGGATAGGCTGCCTTGTGGGCTCTAAACACCAGCAGGCAGAAGTAGCAAGGCTGACCCTCCCTCCTCCGTTTCTGGGGACATTTAAACTTTGGCTCTCTGGGTTGGAGTTGTTAACAGGGATAGAAATAAAACACAGGGAATAGAAATCATGGCCTGGCAGAAAAGTCTTACCTGGCTGGCAGGTGCATGTGAAGCCATTGACCATGTCCCGACAGATGCCATCATTCACACATGGGTTGCTCTCACAGTCATCTACGTCAACCTCGCAGTAAGTCCCCATGTAACCTGGAAGAGAGAAATTCAAACTGAATGACAAACGTTCTTGCAGTTGACGCAGATTCACTATGTTCCGTTTTTATGTATGGTTATGTCAGTAGTAGTGTGTACTCTTTGCGATGGGGAAAGGATCTGTGGGAAACTTTTCTCTTATGGGAGGCCTCAGAGATTTTGACACTTGTCTCTGCTGAACCATAGGTTGGATAAAAGATCTCTAGAGCATCCCCAGTGTCCACTCGACTGATCTGAAATCACCACACACTACTGTCCACAGAACATTTTCTCTCCTTGGGTCAGTGTCCCATTCAACAGATGCAGGTTATACATTCTGCATTAGCAAACTATGGAGGGTTCTTTCATTGAGGTGAAACAGAGTGTGGATCAGAGTGCTGGGGGAGAGGCTAGCGTGGAATCAGAAATAATCAGCAGCTCCACATGAGCTTTGCCAGGCTGGCTGATGATGAGGAGGGTTTGAGGAAGGGCCTGTCTCTGGAAAAGAAGGGGGAGGGGGAGAGGCTCTGGGAAAAGGCCTCTTTCCCTCTCTGTGTATGAGGGGTGCAAAGTGGAGCACAGAGGGGCCCTATTGTTCCGCTCCATTCCCACCACTCTACCACTCATTAGTATTCACAGCACACTCCTCCCCCTAACTGCTCGCCCTCTCTCACATACAGTCCTATAGACCCGACTCCCAGCTCTAATTTGTATAGTTCCCAAAACCCCAGGATGCATGTAGGACTGTGCGTGAGAGTTTCACTGTGTTTTTGTCACTGAGTGTCCAAACCATCACTTAGTCCAAACTAATACCCTGTCTGGCTGTATAGTGCACTGAGAGTAGAGCAGTTCCTCCACACCCCCAACGTCAATGGGAATGCATTACATAACAGTCTACACTGGCAGTCAGTCTGGCAGAATTGTAGATGATGCTTCATCAAGTTTAAATAATAAGTTGTTCCACTCTGCTATTGGTTTGTGGCTGTCTTAAGTGGATGATCAGGATTAATTGAGGTGTTCTGTATTGTTTTATTGGCAGTGCTGCAATACAACTTAACAGGCCTGAATACCTGGCATGCAGATACAGGTGAACTCTCCAATGCGGTCCAGGCAAGTGGCGTCGTTCTGGCAGGGCATGGACAGGCATTCGTTGATGTCAATCTCACATCGCGGGCCGGCATATCCCCGGCCACACTGACACTGGAAGGAGCCCTCTGTGTTCACACATTTACCAAAATGCTCACACGGGTTGGCACCTGTGGGCAGAAGGCTGAGGTTCAGTATATGAAACACACTAAGAGAAAAAGACCAAGCAGGGAGGCTATGACCACAGTACTGAGAAATGGTTACAAAAATGGCAGACTTACCAATCGAACACTCATCCATGTCCTGGTTGCAGGCACCTCCCACAAAGCCGGCGGGACATGTGCAAATGGCGCGGCCATTAAGGGGGTTGGTGTCACAAACGGCCCCTTCGTTGCAAGGGTTACTCACACATGCATCATCAAGGTGGCACAGCAAACCTGGGGACAGCACAGAAAGACACACACAAACACATGAAATAAACTATTCAGCAGCCGGGACTAAGAGGCACATAGGGGCCATTTGAAGAACCCACTTACCCGTCTTTCCAACTGGGCACTCGCAGAAGAAGGATGCTACACGGTCATGGCAGGTGGCACCATTGAAGCAAACGGCTATGGCACAGTCATCAATGTTCTCACTGCAGTCATCTCCAGTCCAACCGTTAACACAGACACAGGTATGACCACCGATGGTGTTGAAGCAAGTACCCCCATTATGGCAGGCATTTGGTTGCATGAGACACTCGTTGACATCCTCAGCACAGTATTGCCCTGGTGTGATTAGATGATATATTGGCTTGTACATACTCACCATGAGATAAATACATTTAAAATTGATTTAAAATATTATGTTATTAGATCTGTACCTGTCCATTCTGGTGGGCATTGGCAATTGTAGGTGTTGACTCCATCCACACATATACCTCCATTCATACACTTATGACCTGGACAGTCATCCACGTTATTCTCACAGTTGTGTCCCTCAAACCCTGAGACAGATGGAGAGAAAAAAGACTTATGATACACAGACACAGTAACATACACCAACTCAAAGTTTACTAAACATTCAGTGGTTCCTGTTCTAGACACCAAGCATCTCCACTCAGGACGTTGAGTTATATTTCCCAGACTAGAGAGGGTGTGGGGTAATGTGGGTAGTAAAAAGGTTCAGAGGGTGTCTGAGTGTTTACATCTTCTCATGATGGTTCCCACACGATGCCAGCAACAGCCGTGACTCCTGACTGCTTCAGAGGTCTGCACTCCCCGCAGTGTTTGCTTGTTTTATAATCTCTCACAGTTTCAATGACTTCCTCTCTGGCAAGAGACATTTCCTGTCAGCTCCCCAGTGGGAAACCAGAAGGCCCATAAAGTAAATTCCTTCTGTTGTGAAAAGAGCAGAGTGGAGTAGAGTGACGGCGGGCTGCCTCTACAACTCTCCCACCATCCCATCTCCCAACATTAGCTATTAATAGCAGACAGGAAGCTGACCTGGGAGAGAGGAGTTAATCCCAGAAACAGCACTAACAGCTACGTCATCAGGCTGGGAAAATCTGTATGCCTGTAGCACTGTGCTGAGAGCCTGGGAAAAAAACGTGGGTCTGCACACTAACTCTGATTGTGATTGTGTGTGTGTGTGTGTGTGTGTGTGTGTGTGTGTGTGTGTGTGTGTGTGTGTGTGAGTGAGTGAGTGAGAGAGAGAGAGAGTGTGTGTGTATATGTGTGGTCTATTACACTGATAAGGAGCTATTCTACCTGGTAGGCAAGCACATTCGTAGGAATGGTCGCTGGTCTGACGACAGGTGCCCCCATTAAGGCACTGAGATGGGGCACAGGGAAGGGTGGACACCTCACATGTGCGCCCGCTGTATCCAGGTTGGCACTGACAGCGGAAGGACCCATGGGTGTTAATGCAGAGGCCAGCATTGAGGCACACGCCGGTCTTGCGGCACTCGTCAATGTCATTGCGGCAATTCTTTCCCTGGAAGCCAGGTGGGCAGGAACAGTTGTAGTGGTTATTCCAATTGGCACAACGGGCCCCATTGGCACAGGGACTTGTGGCACAGGCATCAATGAGGGAGCAGTCTTGGCCTGAGGATTAAATAGTGAATTGTATTAAGTTAAAATAGGAACTTTCAATCTTCCTTCTCAGATCTGATCTCTGAAGACAAACTCTGATAGATGTACCTCTGAACCCTCTCTGGCAC
Organism: Ophiodon elongatus; assembly: GCA_016806645.1. NCBI lineage: Eukaryota > Metazoa > Chordata > Actinopteri > Perciformes > Hexagrammidae > Ophiodon > Ophiodon elongatus. Next base: position 2,392,377 of record JACSYO010000671.1, on the reverse strand, counting down.
ACACAGGTGTATTGTGCGATACCACTGACAACCTGGCTCTTGCAAGCTGCTCCGTTCAGACATGGCGATCGATGACAGGGATCCGGGTGATGACAGTTAGGACCAATGAATCCCAGACGACATCTGGACAAATAAATTCAAAAAAACAATTAGCCAATTTGGCCTTGAGGTCAAAACAGATCACAAGATGACAAACTAAGGTATTCAAGATCGAGCTGTGACACTTCTACTCGAGTGTAGCCCAAATCCCATCAAGTTCTGGGTTTAGCAAGGCCTGCTGCCTGACTCATACATTGGCTTGAGTAATGCTTCTGCACCCTGGAACAAATTTGTAATAACATAGCTTACCCCATAAGTACTTACCATGCAGTACATACACACACAAAGTGAGACACACATACACTCAAACAATTTCAAAATGAAGATGGAGGTAGGCCATCTCTCTTTGTCTTATGGGCTTCACAAGTTCTCTGTTATTTACAGCTGGAAAGCCTCAGTTTCGCTACGTCAGCTAACATTCTTCTTATACGGTTACAGTTTTCCGCAACTCTGCTATTGCTCTGTTCTCATATATAAAAAAGAACACACCCAGAAACAGCAGTCTGGAAACATATCAATTGCCAACAACTACTGACATGAGAAAAACGAGGACTACACACAGCACACATGAACCGAATAAGAGAAGCAGCTGTGGTAGATGAATGGAACAACATTTCTAGTAATCTATCTCACGTGCAACAAAAGACAGGCTTCTATCTTAACCAATACAGCCACTTACAAATGGTGGCAAAACACAGGTGACCTATACTTAATAATGTGTCTGAACGCATCCTATGTAGAAACGTGTGAGGAAATTAAGCTTCTTCTGATGCTCTGCTAATGCGCTGCTTTTGCTATGTTGGCTGTGAAGACATTGTGTAAGCCTGACCTAAACCTGCTCCCCTCAGAAATTGAGATAAACATATAAACATGGCTTCCTATAGCTCTCTGCAGAGGTCCTATGGGAGTTTAGACAAGGTTTGGACTTACTAAGGAGTACAGTATGAGCTGGTAACTCTATACCCACAATGGAGCCCCTGGCTAGGGACAAGCCGCCTCTTCAAACAGTCTGTTTGATGCTGATGACAGGGCAGTGACGGCTGGGTTTTGGCCCGCCCTTGGGCTCGGTCTTCTCTTTCATTGGAGAAGAACCCCTGGGCAGGATCAACAATGGGTTTTCATCTATTCTCTTTTACAGGAGCATCGCCACTACACTAATGTTAGTTCATCGTTTACTTTTTTGATGTACCTTCCCCCCTTAATAAACTATAACAAAGACAAACACTATTTTGTGACCATTGCCCTTGGCTAGAAGTCTGAAGTTGCTCCAGATAAAAAGCAGGATGAATTGATGAGGATCTAGATTTTCCGGAAAATTACGTTCTTTCTTCCTAGCTGTTCTGCTCGGTTTTCAGAAGGAAACGGGATACTTTTTTACCACCTTTAAAAAGACAAAAGAGAAAATTGGAGGAGCCACAGGGCTAAGCATGAGAAAGCCAGGCCCACGGGCGTTTCCACAAGAATGTGCATATACACAGAAACAGTGCTGAATAAGTGAAATGTCTCCAAAGTAATCGTTTGTGTCTCAATAAAAATAATCAATTATCTGAGCAACTATAAATGCTGTTGGGAATGAATATTTTTCCCATGATCAGCACTAAGGCACTGAAACTTGGTAAAGCTGCACTGGAGCACCAATGTTGAGCGAGTTGGTCAGATAGTTATTACAGCTTCTCTTCCATCCCCTAAAGCCCCCCTGAACGGCAGCTTGCTCCCCCCCCCCCCCCCAACAACCCCCTTCTCTCACGCGCTGAGAGGTCAAATGTCAGAGGTCCCCCGTCTAATTGTGATGATAATGTCACTCAGGCTGCAGGGAGTGGGTTGGGGCTTCTCTGCAGGAGAGAATGTCTTTAGAAGGTGGAATTGGTGGAGAGGGTGACGAAGAGGAGGAGAGAGTGGTCTGGTCCAGCAAGAATGTCATGTCATATTTCCTGTAATCCCTCGTCCTTTGCTATGAAAACACTGGACTCACTCCGAATGCACGATCCCTGTTGCCCTAGCAACCTCACAGACGAACAAGCAAGCCTGACACCCGACTCAACACCCTTCCCCACCCCCCACTTTTGGTCCCCATGGCTATTTGTCATGGCTTGGCTGGGTTTATTTAGAGGCAAATTAACTATGTCTGGAATCTCGGGTGTCACTAAAAAATGAAACACAAATGTGGCACAAAGAGGGCTTTGAAAGGGCCGAGGAAGAAAGTTGCTTATAGAGCTGAAAGGTACAACACAGACGGATTCTTCTGGAGCCACTCTGTACTGCAGGCATTTGCTGAAAGCCAAAGAGCTACAGTGTTAACAGGCTGTTGTTCTAGAAAGACCATCGTGACTCTCTTTGGACAGAGAATAATTTAAAACTCATTCCAGGAAGTACCACAGAGACTTAAATACTAGGTATTTGGAATAAAGTGTGTTCAGCTATGATAATGAAGTGCATTTGTATTCATTTGTGTGTGTATTAGTGTAGATATGTGCATGTGGGTGTGTGTAAGAATGACGATAGTAGTGCCTGATAAATAATTTGTCCTCCCTTACAAATGCACACTGAACTGAGCAGCCAAAACACACAGTCTTTTGTCTAGAGCTGACTCATAGCCAACATGCTACTCCCATAACACACAAATCAGAGTGCTATCAGTGTGAAGACTGTGAGAGACATGCAACTTTGTCCTGGTGCACCTGAGAGTCTCCTTATCAGGCTCTTTACAACCTTGCGGATTCCATTACCTCTGGGAACAGCAAGGCAGGAACTGTGCCTTCGCCTAGGCCCAGCCTTATTTGTGGCGGATGTGGAGGGCAGGTGCAGGCTGTTGTTGCGCAATGGGCCTGAATCATATTTAGTGTCGACTTCTGACCTTTGAGGAAGCGAGTGGAGCAGATGAGGAGGAGGTCTTTGAGTACACTGGAGGGATGGCAAGAATGGGTAATCTCCCCGTGTCAACACATATGAGGACTTTTGCCAGCTGCAGCACCGGCACCGTGCATCTGTCCACATCTGTCAGTGCACCTCTGGGTGTCTGGCATCTACATCTCCTGGCAGACTTTAAGCCAAAACAACTGTGCGGTTTTACTCATGGGAAATTCCCAGTAACCATAACCAACACACACACACACACACACACACACACACACACACACACACACACACACACACACACACACACACACACACACACACACACACACACACACACACACACACACACACACACACACACACACACACACACACACAGGCCATTTCACAACACTCAAGAGATGTAGTCATTGTTCACAAACACATGCATTAACAGTTCCCCTGAAAAGACTTTAAAGACTGACACGAAGGCACCACTGCAACAATGCAAACACATGCAACAATCACAACACACCCAAACACAAAGAAAAGAAACTTACAACCAGCCTCAGCCTCTGAGGAAGGGTAGTATCGTGAACCCATAAAAGAGAAGAGTAATAAAAGAAAGAAGAAAGACAATGGCAATTGTTAAACATTTAATGAAGACGAGTTTAAATTACAAATTACCTTCCAAAACATTTCTTTGATATGAAATAAGAGGTTCCAGCAGTGCACTGTGATTTCTCAGTTAGTTTACATCAAGTATGAAGATCATCTGACTAAAACAGTTTGATTTATGCAAGTGAGTTCTGTCACCTTTATGTGTGTAACACAATGCCAGTTTTCCTGCCTTCTGGGTCACTGAAGCAGTGTAACCTGAGCTCATCCTCTCCTATACAATAGCAGCTACTCTGCCAGAGGTCAGAAGGTGACTCACCTGTGAACAAAGAGGCTGTAATCTCTGACACGGTTCATACACACAGTCATGCTCCACAAAGCAACAAGTATAAAGGAGTCTTCCTATCTCAGAGGGCATTTCCTAAAACTAATGGAGAGGAAGAGCAACAACAACAGAACTACAATCTTTTGACTTTGGGCAAGATTTCAACATATATATTGCATTAGAAGAGCTTAAGAAAATTTTAAGAATTAATTTGAGTCTAAGGCTGCTTGAACAAAATATGAGGATCTTTGGGAAACAGTGTCTCCTTCCTTTTCTCAACACAGACGTCTTTCCCTCACCCCCTCCTTTCTACTCGCAAGCAAGAACCAGATCTACTCCTTAATGCGAGTCCATACTGACACCACACTGCCAACAGGATCCCATCCACATCCCCCCTCCTTCCAACAGCCTCCTCTGCTCTGCTCTCCCCAGCTTGGCTCTCCCTTTCTCAGCAAAGAGCCAGATTGGGGGTTGGGGAGTGTTTTGTGGCCCAAATAAAAGAGCTAAAGTAGTCAGAACTCCTTTGTATGAAAGTGCTGGGGGGGAGCAGTGACCCAAACAGCTAGTCTTTCAGGCCTGGGCTTACATGGACCAACAGGCCTGGGCTGTAGCCTGGCAACAGTAACCCATGGTGAGAGAGACCAGAGTGAGAAAAAGGGGGTGTTGGGAGACAGGGTTTTGTAAGGACAGTTGGGGCACTTCAGAGGACTGATCCCCTTCATATGCAGGTAGCACTGAACGCCGTGCGGCACCAATTCAGTCTGGTAATTAAGTATGATCATGTCTAAAAGGATGCGTGTTTCACAGTTTAAAGTTTGTTCCAACAATTGTGCTTTGACACACAATGGAGGTATTGAAATCTCCAGAAGGAGGTTTCCAGAGCACCCCCAGAGCATGAATATCAAACATGTGAATATAAGGACAGTTAACTTTCTCTTGAGAAAAAGCTGTAGTGAATCTGACTAGAAAGCTAGGAAGGCTGCCAGTGTGTTCTTCTCACCTCTGATCGTCCCTCAGTGCTCAGATTCACATTTATAAGAACATAAATCCAGAATGCCAAGGAAATGTCTGGCATTTGCCTGGCAGTGGGGACTGCACAGATCTTCTGCACCAAGTGAATAAAAAAAGGTGCCCTTGTTGCTAGGTGCCCTTTAATGCTGCTATGAAAGGACACAATGAGAGATGGTAGTTTTTTTCATTTTTTGTCTGTACACTATCCGAACAACAGATTTTTGGAAGAGTACTCCTTGACATTTTTCAAATAGCAACGTGTTTGCACATAACCACATTGCATGAATCCCAGGGTTGAGGTCTTTCAAAGCATTCTCCACTGAACTCAACCATAAAAACCCCACCCAACCACCTAAACTGAACCAGATTCCATTAAACTTTGAAACTGAAATTTAAAAAAGGACCCCATCCCCAACCTAACATGAGAGATCAACTTCAATGCCTTGTCCAATGCGTCTCATATTAGCCTTAACAGTAAAAACATGACGTGACAAAAATGATCTCAGACTTTCTCAAGGCCTGTATTGCTATTGATTTTATAGCAAACATTTGCTGCACAATTAAAGTGGATTAAACAGAACTACAACTGATTAACCACACTCCAGTTTAACAATGTTGACTGAAACTGCTGCACAGATTGATCAGCACATGCTTATAATCCTGAAATAAGGAGATTGTTTACGTTGCACTGGCAAAGGCTCTTAATGATAAGCAAAAGAGAACAGCCAGAAAATGTCTATTATCTTAACTGCAGTCACCCAAAGAAGTACTAGTTAAAGAACACTGTGGGCCAGTCATACATAATAAAACATTTAAGGAAACTACGAAAAATAAACACAATGTAGGAAGTTTGTCTTATATCCATGTGGCATGGTATTTAAGTCTGAAAACCTTAAATATGGAGACGGTAAACATTGAAATCAAGATGTCTGTGGAAAATGTGCTTAGTGGGAACGTGAATGCCTTTTCCTGAATCATTTAATGATGGACCCATCCCTTCCTCTTCTAAAGGGGAGGGAGAGACTGGGGAAATTTTGCTGGCGGGCCTCAGTTATTCCAATCACGACTGCCCGAATGTCTCTTCAGAAGTCATCTTCTCACGGATAAGAACAAACAACCAGGGGATGAGACTTCAGAGGTAGGCTTATCCCTAAAAAAGCATGTGGTTCGGACATACATTGACTCCAAAAAGAATAATAAGACACAAATTCCAACTGGATGTTCCTGTGCTAACTCACAACAATTTAAAATATGAAATTAATTAGCACCCTGGGTTTGTTTTCTGCATATGTGTATGTCTTTTCCACATACTCAGATATAAGTTCCAAGTAGTAAATGATAAAACGAGTTTAGCATATGTGGGGAGGATGAAACTAAATGACGAAATGATGAAAGTTGAGGAGCATGGAGACCTGGCTGGACTGAGTAAGCTGCTTAAGCTTCTCTGATAAGACAGGATGTGCGTAGCAGGGAGGTCAGAAGGCACAACTTCCTGTGACGGGGCCTGGGAACCACAGCTCAGTCTCAAGTCATGACCCAGAGAGTAGAAAGGACAACAAACCAAAATCTTCCTCCCTATGATGGCGTAACCCTTTGGTCAGGCCGTACTCATCTCCTCATAGATATGACAACTGCTCTCCTTAAGTAATTTCAAACTACTGGGTCTGTAATGCATTAGCTTTCCTGGATAATGACATGACAATGGCTCCATCTGCCTGTCAGGACAGCCTGAGTGATATTGGCAATATGTTGCCTCACAAAATTGCAAAGTAATTGCAAATCAAACAAGTCATTCCAAACATCCCATTTCCAATGAGACTAGGCTGACAGTATTGTTAAAGGCATTCCTGAAGGGGCTACCAGGGTGAATGGATGGGAGGTACGGACAATAACCTGAAAGCACCAGAGGGGCAGGAGGAATCTTACTAAGCATTCCTTTCTAATCCACCATAAAGATGCCAAAGAAAACACTAGCCCCGAGGTGCTCTGAACTAAGCCAACAATATAAGCTGTCTCTTTGCTACGGTCCGTCACTAAATATGTGCCTTGGCATGTGTGTATATTTCTGCTTCTTAGTAAATTGCATACCCCAAAAATGCATTTCTTTTGTAAATTGACTTGGATTTGCCCCATTTCACATTTGGAAAGGTTGCGAAAATTTAATTTGACCTTATTGATGTAAAAGAATATGTGTCCCTTCTCTTCAAACAAATAAATGGTTCTTGGTATTTTGAAGTGATATAAAGTAGCCATATGGAAACTTTTTACGAGAGAAACTGCAGTCCACCCTCGCTGGACAGTCTGCTCTCTATCAAAGTCAAAGATATCCTCTTCATCATGTTCTAAGAGGCTGGGAGTTGCCGGGTCATAACAAAACACTCACAATTTATATCCTAACCCTGCTATTGAGGCCAAGGGCAAAGCATTAATAACATAAAGGGGACCACTGTATCCATCCATGGGCCTCACGCAGCGAAGAAGCCACACATTTATTTCCATTCAGCTCAGAGGAAAGAGTTGGACGTAATCTGCAATCTGCCACTGTGTTGAGACACAGAGGCAGAGGATGAGCCGCCAGAGCTGGGACGACACGCAGAGAGAGAAAGAGTGGACCTGGTTGCCATTGCTCTGTGAGAGAGGCAACATGTGCTAGAGGGACTGTGAGCTACCGGCTTCATTCCTCCACGAGCTTGTCTCTCACAGTATGGGGGCGGCTGACTGCTCAATGGCAGCACCTGGCCCTATGCTTCCCCTTTGTCAAGATCTGACTTCACTGGATTACCATCACAACATCCACCAGCTGTCCTCTACGCGGCACACCACCCTCCCCCCACTCCCTCCCTCTACCCACTCCCTGCCCCCAGTCCGATCCCTCCAGCTGGATCCTCTCTGAATGACACCCTCTCAATCTGCCTAATTATCTCTCCTCCGGCCACACCGATGTGGCCCTCACAAGGCAGCACATTCTGCTCAAAGGGCGGAGCTGAGGGGCCAAAGGCTCTTCAACTGGACTTCCTGATTGCTCACCTAGAAGGCCACACTCTGTGTGACACTATCAACCCTTCACTGTCAAGTTCAAAACTCTTGGCCACAGTAAGATCATAGAAAGGAGATTCATTGGTCACTACTTAAAATTAATTATTTAGGAGAACATTGGGGTCAGAAAATGTAGATATATGTAAGCCATGTTGAGTAGTGTTATTTAGAACCTAGCAAAGGCTGGATGCAGAGCTGGCATTACGGAGCATCTTTATCTTTGGAACAGACATCCTACAAAATCTCACCTACATGCTGTGCTTATCTGCAGCCCTGAAACAAAGCCAACTGGTTGAAGAGGGTATGCTTTGGGATTGGATGAACATCCATTAGTAATTAAACTATGCAACAGTTTATAAACAAAACAATCTAATTGATTTATGTTTTGGGGTTAAGGTGCTGTGGTTTTTACTATGCAACTTTTATTTTCTGGTTTGGTAAAAGCCACACTCCCACCAGTGCACGTGTGAATACAAACATGTTTGCAGACTCAGACACAGAGGCACGTTTCAGTGCAGATTCACATGGTGATGAAGTGCATCCATGTCAATGGTAATCATCTTCATCAAGCGCATTCTACCTGCTTTAATTATAGTTAATTGTAGTTAAGTTGACTTGCTGGTCATAGGTAAATACTGGATTTCCCTATTCACAGGTTTAACATTGTAGTTGCACTTCCTAGTCACTACAGTGTTTGTACACTGGAGTTTCAGATTGGCACATGCATGTGCAAATTATTTTGTGTCCCTGTAACTTTTTTTAAATTGTGATCACTTTAGGAATAGTGAATGCAACCAGTCATGCTACATCATGTTCAACCATCATTGCAATCACAAAGAAAGGAATTTATGGCTGACAAGCAGTTTCAGTCAATCTATAAAGGAAGTTAGTACCTAGGCTGGAATGCTCAACCCATTCAGACTAAAAGCCTTGACTGGTTTTTACTGGGTAACTGAAAGAGGTGAAAAGGGAATCAGTATGTTCACTTGAACAGTTTACTACAGTAATCTCCTATCAGCATCTCTGGCCTACAACCTCTACTAAGCCAACTGAGCACACTCAGAGGCACATAATGACTAAGAGGAGAGAGAACCTTCTTTCATGTTCGAGAGAGAAGGTACATTGGTATCTGGGACAGTAACAATGGTAGCTGCCATACACTCAGTGTTACTGTCACTTGAGAAGATACCCGCCGTAAGAAAAATGAAATAAGCAAGTGTCTGGACAACAAGCAGGAACAGATGAACATTCTCTACAAAGAACAGTGTGTGTGGTTCTGTAGAACAGGGTCGATTTCAAGCAAAGTTATCTCCTTCTGGTTCTCTGAATTCCGTTCAAATGCCAAAACATGTAGGCCTGTCTGTCTGTATCTGCATTTTGTTTCTGCCTTTCTACTCGGTGTATCGGCTTCACTTTGCTGTGGCCTTTCTTCTCTCCCTCTCGGTGCCCTGTTCTGATGGTGCCAGGTTACAGGCAGGTATCTGGTAGAATAAAGGATCTTTTCTGCTGTTTTCAATCTCCTTTTTCTGTGCGCTCCCAGGGGAAGGGGTGGGGTGGCTCCACCGCTCACCTCTGTCTAGGACTGGTCTGACCACTCTCATGTGTCCACGCTCCGCTCCACTGCTCTGCCCTGCCATGGGACTCTTTCTACGCTGTGTGGTATGACATTTGATGTCCCCTTCCATTAGAAATCCTTTCCCTTTGCACTTTAAGTGCTTCATTTTGTTGGCACTGTACCAGCATAGTGATTACACATGCCCAACCTTTACACCCCTAACGCATGTACGCAGCACAAAAGGATTAAAGGAGCACAAAGGATGAATGAATGGTATCTTCCATAAGAAAACATTTGGAGACTAATGTTGAAACTAAGTAAAACATTGAGAGTGTGTTACTTTTCACTTGAGGTAGGGAAGTGCTATTTCTGTGTGGTGTTGACACAAAATGATTTGCTCAGAAAAACAATGTTGGATATGCTGAAAAAAAAAAAAAAGATATGGCCGCATATAATTATACATTGACTCACTTAATGACACTCACCCATCTTGGCTCCAGCTAATGATTGAAAAAATGTGGGAGGTAGTTACTTGTTCCACATGCAGTCGAGTTACACATTGTCTAGTGTGCAATGGCGACTACTGGCAGAATAATCACTTCATATAACTATGTTGTTACTTTCATGTCTAGAAAAATAAATATATATATGAAAAAGATTGCCTCATGTTTGCTTGTGAAAAGTGCATTCCTGGTAATGGCTCAACTTTGAACCCTGCAGTATTGTAAAGTCCATGCCAATAAAATAATAAATGTACTGTTTTGGAGGGAAGCAGCTGGCAACCCAGGACTTTTTGTTCTATCAATGAAAGTATCTCCTCCATCTGAAACACTCAGGCATGTTTCCTAAGCTAAAGGGTTCTTAAAAAGGACAGATGACCCCCGGGCAAGACACTGTAGGCCATTTAACTTGACTATTGTAATAGGTTCCCACACAACCCCCCTCACCAGTTTGAAAAAACAAAAGCCGTATCATTGTCAAAAGATGTGAGAGCTCAAAAATCCCCAAAGCAGGCAGCAAACGAAGACAATTTATTAAAAAATGTTTTAAAGCCTTGAAATTTACTCACATAACACTCACTAAAAAACACAGATTGAAAACTTGACTTGTTATGTGCTGCACAATGCTGTGATGCATGTCTGACAAAGCTCTTTAACAGGTGCAAAAGATGAGTGGAGCAGCCCAACATGTTGAGGCTTGATAGTGCTCATCTTTATAGACCAAATCAATGTGTCCCATTTTTTTTTTTACCACTTTTATGTAAATGTTGTAAAATAAGAGCCAAAGGGATATATTCACTTAATTGCTTAAGACTAAGTATTAGACTGGATTTAATCTTTCCCCTGAACCCTTGAAGAACCAACTGACAAATAGCTGCCTGTCAGTTTACACACAAGGAGACAGGTGGTTTGAAAGCCTTCCTTCCAAAAGATGAGTTTATGAAGTATTAATGCAGGAGAAAAGTCAGATCATTACACATGTTCCACTTACATGCACCGAGAAGGTGAATCTAAGCATGTCCCTCCATTTTCACAAGCTCTGTATTTATCCAAGCAACGGGACCCTGTGGAAATGAAGAGAAATTCGTTAGAGAACCACACAACTGACTAATTATTTTTTGTCATCCATTTTAACCAAAGGGAGGACCGTGTAATCCTACAAGTAATTAATCTCAGCAATACTATCACGAATGCTACTTTGGAATAGCATGTGATCTTTATGAACTCTACTTCATGAAGATAGTCAAATGTGTGTAACCTCCGTAAACCTGAAAACTCACTGATACAGAATTCAAGCATGTCTTCAGCAGGCATTTGGCCTCTTGTGGCATCTTGCAGACACACTCCTGTTTGTTGTTTACTTTGTCAAAAGCATCTAAACTTTTGTGATCCCCTGATAGAAATGCATGCTGACTTGAGATTGTTTCTGCTTTGGAAAAAAGTTTGTGTAAGGGACGTTAATTTATCAAACCTGACAGTCATTGCTCAACCGCTTCGACCGAGAGAAAAAAAAAAAATCAGTTGTTTAAAAGGTCTTTGTTTAGAAAGGGAGGGGGTGACTTCGGCGCATCACCCCCTGATCTAGCTTAAACTAATTTTCACCCTGCCCCCTCCCCACATTAAATAAATATTTTTTGGAAATTGTTGTTTGTTAGGCATCATTTCACGAGGCCACGCTCCTCAGCCAAACATTTAAAGTGCTGCTGATGTTGAAGCGACTTCTACACGTCGGGTTTTGTTAACTCGGTGCAGCAGCAGCGCTCATTTAGTCGGGAGCAAAGCCTCCCATCAGACTTCTCAAACAGACCAAACTAACCATTGTAGGGAGATCAATTATCTTTTTGTAAACCCCCCTCACAAAACCCACATAGAAGTGTGAGATTTATACACAAAAGACAATTGTATGTGTATGAGATTTAGATAAAAACGTCTCCGGTATCTGTCACCATTACCCTATATTTTGCGGTAACTCAAAGTACTAATACAAATAAAAAGTACAACATCGGTTTTTTTACATGCACATGTCAGAGCTCATTAGCGATAGACTCCCGATTTTATTTGGACTATATTTCATTTGGTTGTCCAGACATGTCCAGTCTACCGTCGGATGTATAGCTACGAAATTAAATTAATTTGACTTACCTTCACAAATATGCATAAACAATAAAAATGACAAAATAATCCATGGAATATTCCCTTCCATTTCGGTGAAAACTTCCAACGTTTCAAGTTGGGATTTTAGTAGAAGTACATCCTTTATAAAGTTCACATAAAAATAAAGGCTCCAAAATTGAGAGGGACTTTTTCATAAAGACAGCCGGAAAGTGTAGCGTTAGGTCCGAATCCCGTATTATCCTCCGCAGCTCGGCCAAGGCTGCTGTGATTCTCCGTTAACCTCCTGAAACTTTTGAAAAACTTTTGCTTCCCGATCTCTCCCAGCGTCTGATATTACTCCGCCTCCTTTCTCTCGCCTCTCTCTCTCTCTCTCTCTCTCTCTCTCTCTCGCTCTCTCTCTCTTACTCTCTCTCGTTCTCTCTCTCTCGTTCTCTCTCTCTCTCGCTCTCTCTCTCTCGTTCTCTCTCTCTCTCGCTCTCTCTCTCTCGCTTACTCTCTCACTCTCTCTCTCTCGCTTACTCTCTCACTCTCTCTCTCTCGCTTACTCTCTCACTCTCTCTCTCTCTCTCTCTCTCTCTCGCTTACTCTCTCACTCTCTCTCTCTCTCTCGCTCTCTCTCTCTTACTCTCTCTCGTTCTCTCTCTCTCTCTCGTTCTCTCTCTCTCGTTCTCTCTCTCTCTCGCTCTCTCTCTCTCACTCTCTCTCGTTCGCTCTCTCTCTCTCTCTCTCTCTCGCTCTCTCTCACTCTCTCTCGTTCTCTCTCTCGCTCTCTCTCTCTCGTTCTCTCTGTCTCTCTCCCACACAAGATAGTCCGTGTCCATGTGCAGAGCTCCTAAACGTTAAGACTTTTACGCACCGACACCACTATCACTATCCCCATAACACACACACACACACACAGACACACACACACGGACACACGCGGACACGCACGGGCACACGTGCACAACAAAAAACGAAATAGTTTGGATTATTTCGCTCCCCTCAAAATTGAGAGAATGGAGACAGGAGAATTGATTTATGTTGAGGCAGTCATGCAGTTCTGGACGCAAATTAGTCATTAGCTGCTTTTTTCAGAAATAAAACTCTGTCTCTTGTTCCAGAATCTGCATTCAATCAACAGGTGATTCTGTGGGTTGTTGTCGACCCATGTAGAGCCACACATTACACAAGTTTGTGATATTAAGCTAATATACTTCGCACAATTGTAATCTTTCGGGGGCCAAAACACCTCAGAAAACCTGAAAACCGCTAATGTATTAATTAAAAAATTAATTAATTATTTTATAATTATCTTTAGCAAATCCCAAACCACATATTACCTCTTTTGATACAAACACAAGGACTCTAGAGGTTGGAGGGATATGGAGGTTATATTCTATATGCTCATTCATTTTTATGTTAATTTTGGTGGGTATTTTGTATGCTGGCAAAATAACTAAAGGAACTGTGGGTGATATGAGGTCAAAGCCTTTTAAATATGAAAATGTAGGCTGCTGCACTGTGACTTTCTGCTAATGCATTGACAAAGAAGATAATTACTTATCATTAGTTTTGAGTGTCTGAGTAAAAAAACAAATACGACTCATGGATTATGTCTTAAAAGAAGTAACTTCTGTATTATGGCAGTGGACTAGAATGTGTCCAGTCCTGTGGAGGCTTACTTGTGTTTTTGTTTGTGTGTTTATAGTTGACGCAGATAAGAGAGTGAATTGTGTTTATGTGATAGCAGAGAGTGCAGACATTCCTGTTATCCCCACGGCCCTTGTACCGAGTTGCAATCCTGCTGTCTCAGCCTGCACCTCCTCAGCCTATTGCAGTGGACTCATTTTCTACAGCCAGCGTATAGTGCCTCGGTTGTTCTGCGGCACAGAGCGGAGCCGGTCGCTTACAGAGACAATAGCCTTGATTTGAATCATAAAAGGACTCCGGCATTATGACACAGTTTCTCTCTGCAGGGGAGGGCAGCACACTAATATTCAAGCACACTGCCCCTACACCACCGTCTCCCCCTCTCCATCACACTATTCCTGGTCCTGGCCTTGAATAAATTACAGGCATGGGTAGGGCCATGAATGTAGCTGGCTGGTTTGGAGTGAAGTTCGTTAGTGCATGTGACGTCATCTATAGGGGTCAGTGAAAAGAGCTTGTTAGGCCTCACAGACACCTGCTTCATTTGGCACCCACCATGTGATGAAAGTTGAGCAGTGCAAAGTTTTCAATAGCTAGATTCAGCTTTTTGTGCACAATTCCATGATTATTTAGTCCGGTATTCGTCATCAGCACTTGGATAGTACTGCAACTGATTGCAATTCCTCTTTAAAATCTCACCCAATCATGCCATCCTAATGGTCCTCCTCGATAATTGTATTCAAGATTTCTGACTACGTCTCCAGATGAAAGGGACAACTAGATAGAGACAAGAAGGAAGGTGTACTATGGTTTATGTATATTACAAGTAGGTGTAAGATACACCATATTTTTGTGTTTTCATCTGGCTGTGAAATATCTCTTTCGCCCTGTGGAGATGTGCACTCGCAGCTCATTCTCGCAGGTGTTGGCAGTATTTTGGCAGTATTTTGGCTTCCAGTTGGCGAAGGTCCCAGGGAGATATTTCTCAGTATGCTCAGGGACAGACAGTTGTATTTACAGCATGTTGCTATCTAGGCACTCAAAGTCTACAAATGCCCCATTCGCCTAGTTTCTCTAAAGACCTTGATCATTTCATGCAAAACAAAGGCTGGCTTCTAGATGTCTGACAGTGTTTTCACAACACAATTATCACAAGTCGAAGGTGTTATCAGTCACATTGTTGTAACAATACTGCCTAAGAATGTATCGAATGTCCTGACATGATCGGGATTTCAGATCATGTGTATCTTCCTGTTTCTATAAAGAGCACAACGTAACAATTATAATTGTCACTTAAAAAAGCAATTACATACAAAGAAAAAAATAAAACACAAAATGTAATTATTTTAACGATGTCAGGTATTTTAACAATATTCATTCTCCTATTAATTAATTCTCAAACCCCTGTGTGTAATTAAACTTGTTGCATCAAACCTCGAAAGAGTGCTGTTGAAAGATCCACAAGAGTTCCAGTGTTCTTCACTCACAAGCCAAAATGCTTTGTTCGAGAGGATTACAATCTGTGCCGCTTGACTCCAGAAAATAAAGAGCCAATGAGAAAATTCCAGTTTGTCTTCTTTCTCTCTGATCTCATTAGTGGAGGTGGCTGCTTCAGCCCTTCCCTCAGGAAATATGACCTTTCCCTGATTATTTCAGAAATAAAAGAACAGTGGACTAATTCGTGTGTGAACAATAGCAATAGGACAACCCATGGTTTCTTTGTGGGACATTTGTCGTACAATAGTCTGTAAAATGTTATTTGAATGAATTCTTAATAATTTAACATCTTTGTCTCGTTATCTCTTCTGTCTCTCACACTCCCCCTCCAACCCCCTACACCCCTCTCACACACACACACGCACACACACACGCACGCACACACACACACACACACACAAACAGAGGAAATAAGTCAGTGTTTTGTTTGTATTGGAGAGAAAGTGTGAGAGTGGAAGCCTTGGCGACAAAGTTCTCGCGCAGGACTCAGGGGGAATCTCCAAGCACACAAACATAGAGGAGACAGGTCAGGATTTATAACTCTGTGCTCTGTTGGAAAGAGAGCGGCTCTCTTTGAACAGTTGTGAGCATTGCTCATAGTTTTTTTCAACTGCTAACACACTAAAATGACACATAAAACACAATTATTGAGACTGACTCCTGCCTAACACCTAATTGCTTGATTTTCATCAATCAGGATGTAAGCACTATTAGCACTGTTTACAACAAAAAATGGAAGCCAACATAGAGTATTAGCAATTTAATTGAACCGCATTCATGCTCTCTTTTTAGTCTCCATACATGTTTTTGCTTTTTATGTACTATATTCTTTTTAGAATACGCTCTGTTCTGAATTTGAGGAAACAAATGCAACATTTGGAAAATGTCTTTATGTATTGAATGATTACAATGAGAGAAATAAATATTTCAGTGTGCAGTCAGTACTTGTCTTGTTTCTTGTGTTTTGTCAATATATTCATGTACTACACTTTAACAATATGACTGTAAAATCAAACCCAGAGTATATCATTATAAAAGTAAAATATTAAAAGTGTTTTAGATTGAGCACAGCAATGTTTAACTGGTTGAAAGAGAGTCCGGCCAAATGAACGGCGTGTGTGCCATATGGTGACGAAATTGGGTTTGTATAAATTATTAAAAGTTTTGAATGAAGTGTTTCATTTTGCAAAAGATCTGAGGTGTGCTGCTACTTGGGTGTGTGGTTGTGTGAATTGTGTGTAGTGCTTACACGATTGTAAAAAAATGGTAATCAGGACATCTTAGTGTACACTTTTATTGTAGAACCTGCCTTTCTAGCACCATCTTTCTACTTTTGTATGCCCAGCTGTACAAAGCACTCTGTAATTCCTTCCATTGAGCATTTGATACCTTGGGATAACAAGCACTATTGTGAAGCACATTGCCAACAGAAAGGCTTTTATCCAGAACTGCATGTGAATGATACTATACGTTTGCAGTGTCAAGAGGGAAAGCTGACCAAAGCCGTTTAAGGGAAGACCACCCATGGGTGAGAGGCAAAATGGTATAGACTACTCGTACTATCACTGTCCTCCTTGACCCAGCCTTGCTTTGCACTCACACAGCAGGGGAGTGTGTCGATGCACTGCAGGGGTCAGTGAGAACAACATCAAATAATATTTCTATAAAAAATATTTTTGTATTTTTGCATATTCATGAACAGCCTTGTA
This sequence comes from Ophiodon elongatus, assembly GCA_016806645.1. Taxonomy (NCBI): domain Eukaryota; kingdom Metazoa; phylum Chordata; class Actinopteri; order Perciformes; family Hexagrammidae; genus Ophiodon; species Ophiodon elongatus. Next base: position 2,375,445 of record JACSYO010000671.1, on the reverse strand, counting down.
GCTGCGTAGCTGGTTGAGGTTAAGCATTGACCTTGAGTGGTTAGGGTCAGGATAGCCCATTGGTCAGGGCACAGAACCTGAACAAAAAAATGGGGTTACCAGTGCCTCACGTCACGGACGCCTGGCCAATCCTCACACTTGAATGCTACACAGGGCTTGTCTTGCCAAGAATGGCAATGGGAATCATAATAACGTGATTGTTTCCAAAACCTACCAAGTAGTTTTGTTGACTAAACATAACCCAAGTAGTTTTGTATAAATTCACAAAGTTAACCATATGTTTAAACCGCGACCATGAGTCCTTATGTGAGTAGTTCGGAACAAGAACGGGGCATTATTTAAAATGACACACGAAAAACGTTATACACGACAAATGAAAGAGTGTCGTGCTATTTATATGCCTTCCCATGCGATCATGTTGCCATGAAAGACAAAGTAATAAAGTGACGACGTCTTTTTTATTTTAACAGTAGAGTGTTAAGTGGAGTTACCAGCAAGACCCTACAAATAGTATAACGTGGTCAACCAGCGCCCTCCTTTCATGCTCGGTGGCCTTTCAGAGCTAGCACACTCCATGTGATAGGGGTGCTAACAGGCAGTGTTTGTGGACACAGTGGACGTGATGACTTTACCACCCAGGCCAGACTGATTTATGTGGGAAAAGCCCTGAGAGCACCCACAGAGAGTGTGGAGAGGATTAGAAGCCCTTCTACAAAACCGGTCATGGCCAATCAGCAGCTGAGACCCCCTACAGACAGACGTCAGGGCCAATTGCAGCGCAGCGTTCAGGTCGATGATCTGTATTGTCTCCTTTATGGCTGCTTCATAATTGTATGATCTCTTTATCATTCAGGGGTTGTGGGTAAGCTCTTCAGCTTCAAGTGTAGTGGACTTCTGAGGTTTGAAGAGATCGTAGGCACACTTCTGATGTTGTCTCAATGTGTGACAATAGCACAAGCAGCCCCAATGAGCACATGCACGCAACTCACACACAACAGTGTCCCACAGTGATAAGATAACTTATCTTTGTTTCTGCTCTGTTATGGGATGTTGGGATCTAAAGGAACACCTCTGCTTTTCCCAGGATCCTACACTTTTGGTTGTCCAGCCCCCTTTCCACACTTGTATCAGTGTTTCAAGAAAATACACATTAGAAACAGCAGACATTCCTGTGGTATTTGGGTTCATGTCGGGTTTTATCTTCTACATTTGAAATACTAATTGAATGCAGCAAGGAAGTATTTGGATTTAGGCCTTTTAATTTAATGTGAAAAGTGTGTATTTATGTAACTACATTCTTATCTTCTGGTTTTGTCCTAATTGTCACTGTCTTGTCAAGTCAAAAGGTTTTGAATAAACCATGTAAAACCCAATCTGCTTACCTAGTCCCTGATTAATTCATTTCTTACCAAGCTTACAAAAAAGCAGAGGTTTCTGCTTGAGTTGTGTTCATACTTTCGGTATCCTCTTTCACCGTGATTCTTTTCTTCTTTTCCTTCCTTCCTTCCACCCACACACACACAGACACACAGACACACAGACACATATACACACACACACAGTGACTGAGAGGCTGGGGCTTTTTGCCTAAAGTAAACACATGTGAATGATGGATCTCTTTTTGGATTGTGGGAAAAAGTGTTTGACTTTCACACAAGCTCTCTAAACGGCCATTAAATCCTTTATGTGTACACATGACTTGTCTCTGCAGGGGACAGGGACATATAGAAAGAAGGAAATAGATTTTTTTACCTATGGGAATCTTTTCCCGTCTCACTGTCTCATGTTGCTTGCTAAATTGTTATCCCAGAAGACAATGGAATTTGATATACTTCTTTCCAAGATCAGGGTCCTCTGTCACTAATCAAGATGGGAGAATTGTTGTCTCTTCCATTTGAGATATAAACCTACAGAGGGGTGGACAGTGGACTGAAACTCAATGGAAGGTCTGGAGGCGTTTGCATCCCCAGAGCAGTGAGAATGGAGGGCAGAGAGTGCAAAGGCATCTCTGTGCGGGAATGTATCTCAGACCAGGCTGGAGACTGGCCAGCTGGAGGAATTCAGAAAGCTATGACTCTGTTTCCGTGTGAAATAGCTACTTAAGACCACTGTGAACAGCTGCCGGACAGTGCCCCCTCTTCCCCCCCCCCCTCTCCTTCCACCTCCTCTATCCCTCCGCGGGGCTGTAAATCTTGAAGGAGAACGGAGGTGCTGGCAACTTGCTGAAAGGGATCCAGGGAGGATCCTGGGGTTTAGTGCAAAAGGTCAGGTCTGTGTTAGCAGGCCCCGGTGCTGAGACTTTGGGCTGATACCCACTGATGACCTGACACACACGCTTGAGGCCGTGGCGCTGTCCACCCTGGAAGCCCCATGGATCTCCACTCTGTTGTCAGGATTAATTGAACTGGTGTAAGGAAGAGGGCACTGAAGTCCTGCTGCAACAAGAGGGCTTATCTTAACGAAAGGCAGAGGGTCATTTAAGCCATTTGGCAAAACCGTGTTCAAACCCATGTAATCTGACAAATAAAGCAGAAAATAACTTGAGTCTGTCTGCAGAATTATTGCAGTGGCAGTCTTGAAAAGTGTTTAGAGTGGCATATGCTGCAGTAAATATGTCAAATAAAAGACATATTGAGAAAAATGACTGAATTATAATTGCGACTGATCCCACATTTGCCTCTGAAAACCAGAGGAGAAAGACGTTGAGGGGTCCCGAGCTCTCTGTTCATCCTCTGTCCCTCCTGAGTCAATTGTTGGGGAAGCATGGTGTCAACCCTGCGCCATCAATCACCCCCTTTCAGAGGAGGGCAGACAAGGCGGGGACCCGCCCCCCAGGACAGGGGGGTGGAAGTTCTCATGCCCTCCCCGCCTCCTGAAGCCCCGCGCCCCTACAGACAGAACTCCGACAGCTGGTCTGGCCATTAGGGGTAGGCCGAGACCTGAGGGCCCCCGCACACCAGCAACAGCTGCCAGCCCACTGCCCCCAACCACCCCACCAACACAGCTCTATAAAATCTGTATTAGAACAGCAATTTATTGTCATTCCTTCACATTCCTTCACAGAGATGGCCACATTACACCACAAAATAAATTCTTTCCCCTTGAGAACAGTATTCACTGGTGGATATGTGTAAAAATTCATGTATATACTTTTCTGCGGCACGTGGTTTTGCAAACTGTATTCATTGAGGGAAACATCCATTTTTTTGCCTGGGCACTAAACTAGCAATTATGTAATTTAGTTCTCAGTGGGTGGCTGAGTTTTAGTTGTTTTGATGCCATATTTCACCGCTCTTCCCAGAGCTGAAGATGATAGTGAAATCTGACAGGAATTATTTATTATTGTCATCAAGTGTTTTAATCTACCATTATCTATACCAGTTTATCCTTTGCAGGGTTCAGGGGGCTGGAGCCTCTCCTAACTGACATTACACAAGAGGTGGTGTTATTACTAAATCCGTATCCGTAATCCAGTATTTGTATTGTGAATTGCTTTTGAAAATGATTAAACTTGATCAAATGCATTTCAATTCTGGTATTAATTATTAATTGGTATCAATACTTATGTGATTCATTTTCAAGTTGATTCATATCCATTGGAGTCAATGATTCCCTCATTCAAACCAAAACAAGCTCCAAATTTGTGACACATACTTGTCTAACTGGTTAGTTTCATCAAATGATTTGTCATGCAAGCTCCTTCAGCAAAGTTCAGTGAATTTGGTCCAACAATGGAACCAAAAGTTCTTACCATGCTGGGACTGTATTTACAATACAAATATGTCTGTGTCTATGTGGTTTCAGAATGAGCTTTCATTTGAAGATTGCTGTTTTTATTACATGCTGATTGAGATAAATGCATGAATGTACTCAGTCTTCTGAGTGAATGTGTGAGTTCCGCCGAGTGAGAGAAAGAGACTTAGAGTATTAGGAGGAGATTACGCCACACTCCCTCAGGGTCCTTGTTACTCATGCACTACTGCCGGCTGAGTGGTTCCCACACTTACAAACCGAGGTGAGAGAGGCTACACCCACAGCCTTACCTGTACCTCTACGTGTCCCAGCAGAGCCCTCCTGAGCCGGGATCTTTCTTAAGAAAAGAACAGGGAGAAAACACTAAACCTGACTGGTGCGCAATCAAAACAACAGCCAGTGGGCAACAATGACAGTGTACCACTGAGGTATAATTACTACAAAAAAAACAACCAAGAATGGGATAATTAGCCTGTACCTGCTTACCCCCCAAACCCCGCCATCTACACATACACATGCACAACATGCGGGTTTTTGCCACAAACACATAAATCTCCATGTAATCTACATCAGAGATGTCATACGCTGCAGTTTAATTATTGCACGGTCTTATTGGAAAAAAACAAACGATGGATGTATCTGTTGCATGAGTGTACTTGCCATGATGGCTTTGTAGATGGACAGCATCTATTTCAGTGTCTGCATGAATCTTGCCAACGCAGTCCAATGAGACTGAATCCTTGCCAAAATCAACAGGCCTGTTGCTTTGTTGGCCAAACAGTCTCTGATCGCAAAATCAGTCATGGAAGCCCCTGGACCTTTTGTCCCAGCCCACTGAAGTGGTGTGAGATTACATGTGTGGTTATTACTCCTGCCATCCTCCTCTTCATCACACTGGATGGGTCGTGGAAGGCAGCAGCAGCAGAGAAAGATCCGGTCGAAGATGCTATCGTAGACAGACACGCCACAGCAGCTGTTGCACTTTATTAAAAAGTGGCCGATGATGCTCTGTGGTCAGTTTAGGATCAAGTCAAGAAAAATGGGTGAATTTGGGAAATGGAAGGTTTACTGGACACAGATTGAAAGGTGCACGCCACATTCCTTCCTCTGGCTATGGCTGGCCTGAAGGCACACTTGAGTGATAAGGAAGGCAGTAATGGAATAAGACAGGGTGGGACCAGAGTGAAGTGTTTGGGGTCGATATGGCTTAAGTGCTCTGTGCCTGAGGGCTGACTATACTGCTTTAAAAAAGGAAACTCTTAAAGGTTTGTTGACCACTCTGATTGAAGTTTATTCCAAACACATACACTCAGATAGATTATCTGTTGTGACAGAGCCTTCTAAATCTCTCTCATTGAGAAAAAATTATTGGATATTTGAATAATTCTCATCATTCATTGCTTTGTTTTCATATATAGAGATAAAGCATGGGTCATTGGCATTTTGAGTCTTGCTTACTATTATTGTGTTACGGTTAGTATTTTGCTCTTTACATATGGGTGTATGGTTTGAAGCTAGTAGTAGCCCTTTTCAGAAAGGCTTGGTTGCAGTGCAGAGTAGGTAGAAAGAGTGGCTGACAGCAGCAGACATTCCACATCACACCACCCAGGGGCAGAGGAGAGAGGAGGGCTTGCAGTAATTCCACTTTTATTAAAACATATTGAAGAAAAACAACTCACTGGTATATGGCAGGAGGAGGAGAAAATCAGCATGACGGCTGGATCCAACCTCCTTCTCACTATCTGGAAGCTTGTGCCTCTAAGCTCAGCCCACTCCTTTAATCTCTCTTCCTTCGTCTGTTCTATCCTCCCTATTCTCTAGTCCCCCCACTCTATCAATCTCCTGTTTTCCTCTCCCATGGCCTTACTATCTATGTTCATCCACCTCATGTGAGCCACTCACGACTGCAAGATTTTGCTGTCTGGAAACTCTGTGATGCTCCTCCCTCACTGCCTGTCTTGTCCTGTGTTTTGCCTGGTGTCCTGCAGCTTTAGATAAATGTTGTGTTCTTGGGTGGATCCCGGGCTGTGTAGTGCTAATCTCTCCTGAATGGTCACTACACCCTTATTGAGGCTGACTTTATTGTCTGGGCAATTTTACAACCGTGCCTCTGGCCACACTGACCCCAATGAACTGGTCACTGTCTCCCCAGCAACTAATGAAGGAGGTGTGATAATGCATGAGAGGAGGTTTCACCTCAGGATGGCCTGACTATTAGGCCCAGGGCAGACACCATAAGACTGTCACGAATAACTGACATGTTCAATTCCTCGGTTCCTGCTGTTCAGTTATATTAATCTTCTAATAGCCATGGCCTCCAACACTTTGACTTAGCTGCAGCCATCTTCCCAGGACTCTGCGGAAGAGAAAGGCAATCCAGACAATCCAGACATTCTTGGGTCCTGATGTGTTCGCTCCTACTCTCTAATTTAAGAGCAGCTGTCAGGCCCTGCAAACTCTCAACCATCAAAGTAGGGGAGGTGGGGCCGGGGCATATGAGGAGCACCGATGCCCCCTATCACAGTTTCCTAGGTTGTGGCACTGACTTTCAACAGAACACCTGTGACAGGTAGGATGAAGGCTAGATTACAGGATAGGGGATAGTCACTGCTGGCCCCTGCAGTAAAAACAGAAGTCAGTTAAGTGATGGTCCTTATAAGAAAAACGCACCTATGCTCTTAGCACCATCAACCACTAAGACATGGTCCACACTAATGTGTATACTTATCTCCCAATTTTTCATTTTCACTCAGTTATCAACCAACTTTTCCACAGCATTTATCAATCAATTAAAAATTGTGATGGAAAAAATATATTAAAACATTGTCTTGTCTCCCCATTCCGGTGCTTCTGTTGGCACAGTCACTTGCTCTGGAAACAACGAAATACTATGGAAACGGAGGGGAGATAATTGGTGGTAACAGAGCAAGATCGAAACATTTTTTATTTGTTTTAAAATATTTGATTAGCAAACTTAACAGCATTATTGTGGGCATGGCCAAACTTTATCAGAATAGGTCCAAAGAGTGTTGGAAATGCCAGAAGGAGGCACAGCTCTCATCCGTACTTGGACCTTCTTTGTGGTTCTCACACTGGAAAGTAACGGCTCCCGCTGGGTTGTTTGGACTGAGGCAGGCACCTGCTGCTTTGAGTAGAAAAACGTCTTGGAATCACCTGTTGCTTGAGTCATTCATATTCTTTTAGTCAAAGGAAAGAGTAATGATTGCACTGTGTGTCATGAGATCCCATACCTCAGAGGCTTCTCACAGTGCCATGGTCTCCTCCCAACATTGCCAAACTTGAAAGAAAAAAATTGTCTCTGGAGTGCCAATGAAATGTTATAAATGTGTGTGAAACTTTAGATTAAACATTTAATTTATTTTTTAAATAAATCAATTGATATAAAACTTGTCATGTATGATTATGATGTGTTGCTGTATTTGGAGCAACTCCATGTGTTTAGGTGAGGTTATGAGCTGAGGTTCTCACACTCTGGTGAACATGTTGAGGCACAAAGTCCCCGGGGGATCCTAGATGTGGTCCACACTCTGCTCCGTATAGTAACCCCTAATTACACTATTGGCTCCCTTATGGGACATAATTACTGAGAATCGTTCTGTGAATCAAGCTAGTGGATGCCAAATGATTTATTTTCCTTCCTCTGTCTCCAATTCACATGCATGTCGTCAGACATGTTACTACAATAACATGTTGATACAGTGAACAGCACAGATTGAATCAACATCTCTCAACACTGTTTTGTGAGGGGTAACTTATGTAATCATGTATTTTGCTATGCTGGCCCGAACCATCAAATTGTTCTTTATACATGTTGCATTTGCTGTTGTCAGATCAGTAACATTGAATTTCCTCTCAGTCTATGGACTGATCTTTTTTTATAATCTTTGTGAATATGAGACACAGACCTCTTCCTGTTTAGCAGTGGGCTTTGGAAGTGGATTTCCCACATATATGAGAAAGGCCATCTTGGAGGTCTCCTTGACCTGCGCTCCCATGGAAATGCTGTTTCGACAGCTTGTTCTAATTCCCTGCTCTCTCCAAGCTCCTCGAGGAAAAAACGAGGAGGAGGAAGCACTGGAGTCCCACATTGCTACAATAAGAGCAGCCTTAGGGGCACAAGGAGGAAGAGGGTCAATGCAATCACAGTGGGGCTTGAGGCACAGGAGCGAGGGGGTCACAAATAAGGGTAGTGGGTTGCCCACGCCCTCATATACTGGGGAATTTCTCTCCTTCACATGGGGTCCCCTCATTTAGTGGTTTTACGCAAAACTGGCCTCCAGTCCCAGACTGTTTGAAGTTCCTCTGAAACCTGAGTCCAGAGTCCTACCCTCAGCTTTAATGTTTCCATGTGAAGTTTTAATCCCAGTGACAGTGTGTAGGAATGATCCGGAATAGGAAGTTCAGAGTTCATTTTCAAACATAGAAGACAATATTAAGAAACACCGAACTGAATTCCTGGATCTGTCATAATTCCCTTACAAAACAAACCACATCTTACACACACATCAATTAGGCACCACCACCCCTGTGGTTTCAAAAATCAAGGCTACATGAATGAATGCGGGGGCACTGTTTGAATAGTAATCAGATGTGATACTCAAGACGGAGACATCAAAGAAGAGCAAAATGTGGCAAGTCCTTAAGAATCCTTTCCTTTACTTGAAGTCAGAAAGTCCCTCCTGTCACAGCACTGAAGGGGCCCGAGTGACTAATGCCTGGATTTCCTTTTCAGCACAGCCCTCGCAAAATAGTTTTTCCATCATGTCATGTCTTAGACAAAGAAGCGTTGAGAGGATAGTTGTATTTAGCCAGTAATAGTGACTGACTGTGTAAGATGACAAATACCAGGCCTGGCGTTTGAACTTCTGAAAGCATAACTAATTACAAATAAGGTTTCCGATTTTGCAAATGGTAGTGCAATATATAACTTGAGCAGAAATCTGGTTGTAATGCAGTTTTCAGATTTAAATTACTGTGATATTTGGAAGGGATAGGCCTGGCATTGACTAAGTTGAGTGAAAACTTTGAACAGGTGGGGGTTTCACTGTTGCACACTCTGGATTTTCAGTTATTTGGATGTTTGGTCTTCTCTACACACATGTCTTGCTCACACAAGATCTTTACCCCTGCTTTAACAAGGCTAAAACCTGTTTCATCTGTATGTCCTGATGAGGGCGGCGGCCTGAACGCTGGCATGTTCAAAGCAACAAAAACTCCTGAAGTGACAGGCACTCAGGGCATACAATCCTCCTGATGAAAGAAACACATGCTCTGTGTGGGCCATTGGCTTTGGCTTTATGAACCTAAATGACTCAGCCTGGCACCCTCCACATTCTAATGTGTTCCATCGTTCAGCCACATCCAACTCTCTACATCCTCCCTCAACTACTCCTCTCATACCCTGATGAGACTTTTTCTTTATTCTCCTTTCCTTACCAGACATATCACAGCTAGGCCACTGTGAGCAGGTTTCAGTAGCTCTTATGTTAGTGAATGAGCTCTCAGTGAGCGCTCTGCTGCTCCACATGCAGATGGTAGGCTGTGTGTATTTGTTTATGCTGCTGGGTGAGGGGACTCTGTGTGGGAAAATCTGCTTTCCGAGGTTTGGGATCGATGAGGGAGAGATAAGAGTGCTCAGTGGCCTTGGCTGAGCATGCATGAAAATCATTTTCTTGTGTGAGAACTTCCTCATTATTGTAATTTCTGAGCACCATTAAGATCACCCTGAGAATTGCTCACTATGCTGCAAATATTAGAACAGTGTTTCGGGGCTATGGGGAAATGAGCAAAACATGCAATTTTCACATTATGTGAACACCCTCATATCAGTTAGAGCACTGGTGAAGTTCTGTGTCAGTGTTACATGTAATGTTTTAGCTGCTGCTATATTTGCTTCCTAACCCAAAACAACAGGTGTGGCCAGCAGAGGTCCAAAAAGGCCATAAATGTACTACAAACATCTCCAGCTCGTGCAGTGTAATCAGAGCCTTCTGAAACCAAACAATTATGCTCTGGTTCCAAAAGTGAAATGCAAGTCCAATATCCATCATCTGGATATTTCCACACTCACAGTAAAACATTGAAGGTGTGTTACAGCACTCAGGTGGAGTAGTTAAACAGGTTGATGTTTTGCTTTAGAGGTAGTTGTGCTATAAAATAAGAATGAATTGAATACGTAATGCTGTAAGTAAGGCAAATCTAGGATGAAGTTAATATTGGGCACTTTGCAAAATACAATCATCTTGGCTTTAGAACAGCGGAATCATTTTGCCCTCTTTGAAATACTAAACAAACACAGGTCGTTTGGTAGTTTGGAGAAGGCTGAAACAAAGGTGTTGCTGTACATTCATCATCATCCATTACAGTCTAGTAAAACACATTTGCTAATTTACAATTTCATCAACACAGTCCAAAAATGACACTAGTGAGATACGAAGCATGACGAGTTGGAAGTGAGAATATGTTGCCTAAAAACAACTGCACTGTGGATTTGCCATGTTCAGAAATCTCTGCGATTAAAGTAGAATATGATTCTAAGACTGAAAACGGACATTTGTGCTAATTTTGTCCTTCTTTCTGTCCTTTTTTAAGACAGACAGATTTGTACACACCACAAGAATCCCAGAATTTTAGAGTGTCCCTGTGTTTTTGAATTGTTCCCATCAGCGCTGGTGCTTAGCGTGGGAATCAAGGGCAGCGATAGGAGGATGTGGGAGAATAAGAACATGTAACACACATAACACATAATATTGAGAGGGAATGCACCATGACCTCCTCTACTTTTCTTCCCTGAAGTCACAACTTTAATTGCAAATCGTGCGTACCGTACGTGTGTCAGCCTTGAGTGCCAATAAGTCTCTGGGAACCCAGCGGTAGATGTAAGGATAAGACAACAACCTGTCCATACCTGATCTTCCTTCCACACCTTCCACTCAAACTTATCAAGCTGATCATTATCTCTCACTTATCACACTCACTCTCACACCAGCACACGTTCGTGCATACTACCCAGTGTCTTCTGCTGTTATGTTGTTTTATGATTTAGCAGTCGGAGTCTTAACTGTACGAATCTCAAATACCATTCCTGCACCCAGAGTGAAGGATGATGAATGCCTCTGGGAAGTGGTGTTCAACCTTGGCTTTTCCCTTCTATCTGTATCAAGCAGTAATGAAGGCCTTCTCTCTTTGCCCAATAGCAAATATATATATCACCTTTAACAGGCACACATTCCAACGCTAGCACCATGGGAAAACACAGAGCAGTAGCAGTACATTGTTCTCAGAGTGAGTACATGGACAGAAAGAAAAAAAGGCAAGGGATTGGTGAGGGGAGCTGTATGTGATAAGACACCATGGACTAAAAATAAAGAAAAGGTCAAGAGTGAGAGAAATAATTTCTTAGAGCGGTATAATTAATACAGATACTAACTAAGTGACTTGAAGAAGTCATAAAGAGAGCATATGCACAGTGAGTGTGTCTGCCTCTTTCCTCACTCTCCTTTGTGGCGGTTGAAGCGCCCCTGTGTGTGGTCTGAATAGTTCCCGTCTTCTAGGAGTGAGCAGATCTCTCAGACACTTCAGACTGCAGTCTCACACACAGCCTCTGATGAGCGCAGAGCAAAGAGGGAGAGGTCCAATAAACAAGGCCTGTTTGATCCAACCGCAGCCCAGCAGCCTGCCAAGTTCCCTTTGTCTTAGAGAGGACACCACAGCCGTCACACAGACAGCCGTCTACCCGCCGCTCTTAGCTGCGGTGAGGGGCATCATTCACATGCTACGGTGCCAGTAGACCCAGGAACAGAGAAAGAGACAAAGACTTAGCTTGGAGAGAGATGCACATAAAACAATCTGCATGTGCATTGCTTTACTGTGCAACCAAATGTTATAATCTGTGTATGTGTTTTTTTCCATCACCCCCAGTGTTCTCTAAACAGCTGCATGAGGCTGTTGTGCAACACATAGGTGATTAGGTGGGGATGCTTTTCAGATTTCCACATGGTACTCATCATTCTGAGATTGAGTCAGCCCACTGCTGCTGCTGGGGAGACACTGGAGGACTGAGTTTGCAGTTCTTTGCGAAACACGCAAAAGGGGAAAGTCAAATTCAGTAAACTTGATATTGCAGATAAGTGGAACCAGAAAATGTCTGCCATTGTTCTTTTAAGCAGTGACCTCTTCTACATACTGGAACAAAAACAATAGGATCCCATTGTTTTATCTTCAGTGGGGTATCAACTTTAAAGAAACAGGCACATATTAAGAGTAATATAATTATACTTTCCCTGAAATAAGTAAATAAATTTAATCAAAATAGAAATGTGTACCACGTTTCTTTCTCCCCTCCATTATCAAATAACAGACTAACAGACTTCAGTTTTCTGCAGGTTTAGGACTTTGGACCTCATGGACATCAGCTATGAATTTTTACAACCAGGCCAAGGAATTCACCTTACCTGACCCTTTTGCATGCACACAATAACTGCCGGCATGCCTCCTCAGTTTCACAGAGAGGGTTAGCCAAACTGTCATATTGTATAATTGAAATGGGGATTTTGGGCAGAGAACTATCCGGGTAAACTTGAGCTCTATGCCCCTTGGCCCAGTGATGGTTGGAGAGGCTCCAGCGGAGTGGCAGAGCTGTGCTTTTCTTAATAAAATACCATTTTGTAGAGTCAATCTTCTAAGTCTTGTTTTGTGTGTGCTAGATCCCTGTGTTCCTCTTAGATAGGAGGAAACTCTAAACTGAGCCCTGGATCAGGTGCAACCAGCAAGACTATTTCCCACAGTTGAGGCCCAGGCGGCAACAGCCAGATATCTGACACTAATCACCCATTAAAAGCATCAGGCTGTTTTGCGCCAGGCTAGAGAGAGAGAGAGAGAGAGAGAGAGAGAGAGAGAGAGAGAGAGAAAGAGAGAGCGACAGTGACAGCTGCTGCTACCACGTCCAACTGGGGGATTCTAGGAACACAGACAAAACCCCTCGAAGACTGGGGAATTGTACATTGTTCTTTTTCTCATCCCGAAGCTGCCGTGCTGCTTTTGTTTTTTTCAAGTCAAAGTTTTAGTAAATGAGACTGTGAATAAGTGAAGACAGAGGCAGGCATGAGATAATTGGGACCGCTGAATGATATAAATCATACACATGAAGAGTGCACTGTCAGTCATGCAAAAGTAGAGACAGGAAAAGAGAGTAAGGATGATCCTCAGATCAAAGCTTTGCTCAAGTATCAGTTTTCTTCCCAGTGCTTCATTCTTTCTTTCACTTCTGCCGCTCAGTAGAATCGTCCTCTTTCCTGTAGTGACCTTCTAGAGGCCTGATGTTTTGCCGGCCTGTGCTTTGGTCACAGCTCGGCGTTTGGTTTAACAGCATGCCAAAGAAAGGGCCATTCCACGGGGCGTCTGCAAGAGGGGATCAACGTTAAGCCAAAGAGAGTAGTTTCAGGGCAGTTTTAATGCACCACCTGTCAGGGTTCAGCTCAGACCCAGGATTCTGCAGAACCGTGCCTTTGCAGCTGTGGGTCCAATCTGAACCTTGGCCAGGAACATAGGCCAGGACCGACTCTATCCCCTCCTACTGGCTTCTGATCTGACACCACACATAACAATGAAGCTCCTCTGTGGGTGCTCTGACCTCAGCGGGCCTGTAATCTAATGATATGGAATATGTCCGTGGTGATGTAGTGGGTCCAGGAATGAAACTTGCACTAGAATGCTTGGTGCCAAAACAGTTTTATGGAGTTGGTTAAGATTGAGCAAATGTGCAACAGGCAGAACATGGGTCAAAACAAATTGTAAGCTGTATCTGATTCTCCTTCTCCTTTTCTCTTTATATGCTGGACATAAATGGGAGAAGGCGGACAATCAAAAAAGGAGAGGCGGAGACAAAAAAGCCCCCAGTAAATTTGAAATCTGACATGGTCTCTGGGGACAAAATGTTTCAGAGAATCAGTCTAAATTACTACTGTAAACATCTGGGTTTAAACATCCACTCAAAATATACCAGTGGATTTTTTTCATGCTTTCTTGAATGGAAAAATGCATGGCCCCTTGCACCTCTCTGTCAGAACTTTGGTCTCTTGAGATAGGGGATATTAAAGAGGCGAATGTGACAAGAGGGCTCAGGGCTGTGCTTACAGAGCTGCCTGCTTGTAAATGTCCATTTATAAGCAGATTGGTACAAATAAGCAGAGGAAGCGAGAACTGCACTTTCCCACAGTACTGCAGGAGGCCCAAAACGACTTCCCCTTTATAGTTCATGACTGCATGGAAACTGCACTCCCACTAAGAGTCCCCAGAATGGGCGGACTGGTGGACCATGGCAGCCCAGATAACACAACTTGACCAACACTGAATCAGATTAGCCAACTTGAAACCAACCATGCGCGCTGATAGTGGCAGTGCTGGACAATGTCATGGAAAGATTCAGTCCATCAGCCTGAAAATTAGATTCCCACCACACAAATGATAAATGCATCAGTATTTACGAGAGAATGACAGGCGTAGTTTCTTTATTTGATTTTCCGAAAGGTATTTATTATCTGTTGTCTCTGATGTGCATGTGACTTGCATTTTAAATAAGTGTTTCATCTGTGGGTTTGTCCGCACACTTTTTTCCCTTGGGGTTAATAGTTAACAATCAATTAAACAAAGTTAAACTAGCATTAGAATGCAAGCCTGCATAGTCCAATCCCTTTTACTTACGTACTCGAGGTAATCAAATCTGCTCGCCACCTGCTACCACCCAGTTGTTCCAGCAAGCCTGTGTGACCTCAACATCAGCCCAAATCACGTTCTCTACTCAACATGACTCCTCTCAGACTCCTCATCTGCATGCCTGTGTCTTTGAAACCTCTTTTGTGCTTTTTTTTCCAGCAGCAAGTCCATTTTGTGGGTATCTTATTTCTTATGCTGCAGCCTGGGCCCCGTGGCTGGACTGTGACGTTTTCGTTCTGGTTTTTAAAAGTTCTGTAGCCGAACCCTCTGGAGGTTGTGACCCCTGTATGTGTGTGAGTGACAGGAAGGAACGAAGTCTTTTAAGAGGATTTACTGTGAATTAGCACGCTGATTTGATGCTCTTTTTCATCGCACTGTGTTCCGGCGAGAGGAGACTGTGCTGGCCCCTGTACAGATGGGCAGATTGCATTTCAGCCACTCTTTAAAAAGCCATATACGCACAATGGATATATAGCGGCAGTGTCATTGGTCAACTGTCACATCTGTCAGCTATATTCTTTTGAAGTTGAATTTTAAGAATTGTATGTTCAAACACTGAATCTCTCTGCATAATTTTTTCACACGAATCCCCTTTGTTTACAAACTCATGGTCTTCTAACTTCACAGACGGCAATCACTTACAGGTATGTCAAAGGTGGGTCACATGACCACATTTAATATCCACAAGGTACAATGGACAGTGAAAAACAGCACCAAAGTAATCTTCCTTGTGTTTTCCCATTTTGTTCAAGTTTAGATTGAATAGAAGGGCACAATGGTGCTGGTGAAGTGAGCCAGCTCTCTCTAATCAGTTTGGAGGGCAGCTGTGTAGCAAAGACCCGACAGTTACCAACCAGCTGGCGCAGACTCTGGGAACCAGTGAGAACGGCTAAGATGCACTTTACACCATTACAGGCCAATGCATGGTCTCTCTCTCTCTCCCTATCGTTCTCCCTCACCCACACACCCACACACCCACACACACACACAAAAACACAGCGAGATCTCGTCAAATTGCACCAAGTTTTTGACTATTACCCCCCGGTTAAACTATAATCTGTGGTTCTGTTCCAGGCCTTCTTCCAGCGTTTACAGCGTCATGTGGTTCAGGATTCCCACATTACAGAGAACTGCATGTGGTGTGGGCTGCATGTTCCGTTTCCTGCAGATTAACTTCGTACGCCTCCCCCTTTACTGTGACAGACTGAATCAATCTAATGTAAATAAGCATTCCCAAATTTCAACAAGCCTATGGCCCCCGTAAACCAAAAGCCCCCCTTAGCTGAAAGTGAGAGAATTCCACCAGGAAATCTAAACTTCCCTCTCTACCAGATCTCAAGCTTGCCTTCCCACAGACGCCCCAGGCTCAATGCCTTTGACTTCCCACATTTAAGAGTCACTAAAAAAAGCATCTTGAAATTGCAACCATAAGTTGTCTCCCTTTTCCTCCTCCCACACACTCACTCTAACAATCCTATGGGGGCCTAAACACTGGGAAAAGTCAATTATGCAGTGAGAATTTTTTTTCTTCATATAATTCCATTTCACCTGTTATTCTCTGTATCAGCAACACAGTAATTATCTGAGAAAGGCCAGCAATGTGGTTCTGTGTGATGCATACTGAGTTGGAGCTTACGGTGAGAAAACAAGTGGACTAAGGAGGGATGAAGAAAGAGAACGAAAAAGAGAGCATGGTGAAGGAGCCTCCTGGCTGACTGCACAAAGGGGTCAGAGGTCTGTGCAAGTTTGACTCCTTCACAGAATGAAATAGATCCACTTAGTGAAATCACTTCCTGTCAGTGTTTACAGGGTGGTAAGAACTTGGGTAAGTGTGGCACAGCAGGAGAGAAAAAGCTGGACTTTGTGATATAAAGCTTGAATCAACATCCAGCAAAGTTTGGCTGTCATTTTACAAGCAATTTGTTTAACTGTGAGAATGTACCTTATATCGTTTACAGATATTGTGGAGTAATTTTCTTGTCCGTTGTAAATGTATCTACAGCGCAAGCTTTATCTTGCTCAGGGATTTTTTTAGGCTTGATGGTGCAGCATGGAACTTGATCTCTGTGAGATAGTCTGACAGTTTATCTTTCACACTCATCCCAGCAGAGAGAGAGAGAGCGATAGAGACTGAAGTGTGATAGGTGTGTTATTGTTGCATTTTCAGCGAAACTATGCTGGCCCATTCATGGGATCTTTCAGATAAAGTTGACATCAGAAAGATAGCAGTACAACCGCAGTCTTATCTCACGTACCATGTAGTAGGCCCACATCACGCTTCACGGAAGCGTGTAAAAGCTTTAATGTGAGAAGTGTTAGGGTCATGCCAGGAAGCAGAATACACAGCTCTAGTAGACATTACAGAGTGGGGGAGGACGACCTCATGGTCAACAGCATGGGCCACGTGCAGCTGGATAAGTACTAGTAATTTAACAGATTCAGATATGCAATGTGCAGTGTAGGAATGTAACTAATACATTTACTCTAGCATTACTTAATTACACATTGAAGATACCTCTACTTTACTTGAGTATTTCTATTTCATGCTACTAGCATGAAATAGAAATAAATGCTTCTACTCCACTACAGTTCATTCAGACATTTTCAACTTTACTACATTTATTTTATAGCTTAAGTTAGCTCTACAATGACCAACTACAACAGTAAAATTCTTCTTTATGCATCAATATTCCAGTAATATAATATAAAACTGTAAAACCATAACACTTCCAAGGGCCATTTTTCAGAATTCTTAGTACATTTTGTTAATATTTTGTTAGCAGCACTGCAACTTTTACTGAAGTAAATAGTGGGCTATGAGAAGGCAATTGACAGCCACAGTGGTGATGTGAAGGGATAAGTCAATGGAAAATCTATTAAAACTTAAATGGGAATACAAATTAAATATGGTTACAAACCATATTATGCCCCCTGAGACTCATAAAATACATCTAATCCTCAACAGTAGGGTCAGAAAGTGGGCCTTATGTTAACTAGTCCCTTTGGAAATATTCTGTCAGGGCTTGTAGCTACAGCAGAACTGTCACCAGCCCCAACAGCAGCCAGTCACACACCACTGCTGCTAAAAAACCCCTCGTCTCAAATGGCTGACTGTTTAAAAAACACAACTCTGTGAGGGTCTTAGTCAAACAGAAATATTTAATAAAGTCTGTCATGGTCCATAACTCACAGTTCACATGACCCTTTCAATTTTTCCCCTAAAATCATAAATGCACTGTTGCATTGAAACACATTGCATCATGATGACATAAAAGTCCATTAGGGTAAAATAATTGATGAGGTATAAAGCATTCGCCGCCTCATTCTATTTTTATATTTTACGATTTATTGTTGTGGCGTTCAGTAGAGGAGCGCTAATGCAGGAGTCTCTTTTTAAACCTCAAATAACCGCCAAACAATCTGAAGACAGCAAATAAATATGCCTAGAAGAGTTATATGACCTTGTTTCAAAGAATAATAGAGCACCGTCACTATAAAAGTGGTAGGAAAACAAAGACATCATCTCCAAAATGTGGAGCCCACAAAGCATTTCCATGTCCTTGAAGCCTGTTAATGTTAGCCGACAAGTCAAAAGCCATTAATTACAAAAATAGAACAGTGTTTGCTTTGTCTGTGTAGTGTTCGGCTTCATCCCTTCATGCTGTACTTTATGTGTGTGTATATGTTTTACATACAGAGAAAAACATCTGAACAGAAACTCAGGTTATAACCCCACACTGAGAGAGAAGTTTCTTTCCCCAGGGTCTCTCCCACGCCATCGGCCCCATTCCCCCATTCCCCCATTCCCCCATCTCCTCCTCTGTGTATGAGAATAACCATAAATCACAGCCACATTAAGCTTTGAGCAGTAAAGAACTAGAAAGTCGCTCTGTTATACTAACAGGGTTAGGCTCAGTGGTGTTGCAGAACAGACACACCTTTTGCAATAGGCTCCAGATATTAAAGTTGAGTCATAGTGGTGCTTTGGCTCAAAAATACTGAACGCACAGATTATTCAGGCTACAGTCACACACTCACACACTCAGGCACGCAGACACACTCAGACCCCTCCTCCTTTTCTCCCGACTCAAAGGCCAAAAACAACTATACATGTCTCTCTTGGGCTTCATTAGATGGAAAACATAAAAGATAAATAAATGAACTAACCCCAAAATTGTTGTGCTTGCGTGGGAGAGTTCAAAATGCCCCAAAATAGTCTTTCGTAAGGCCAGTGGAATGAGGGTCTGCATCATTTCACCATACAAGGGCCTGTTCTCTGTACCCAATTCCCTACCGAAACCCTCCACCACACTCACCACAGTGACCAGTCTGCTGCCACAGGGACCAGACTGCTGTGGGTTCCGCACATGTTCGTTGCGCTTTTGTTCTACAGCGTTCTCTTTTGTATGTGCAAACACTTAAATGCACAATGCCAGATTTGTGGGGGCGTCCAACTTTTCTTCTGCCCTTTTAAAGTGGGCAGAAGAAAAGTGTTGCCCACATATGCACTTTAGTATGTATGTACTAAAGTGCATCTGCATTTAGTACAAATGTTCCCAGGTACTGGACAGTGTGGCTCCTGGTAGACTGGTCGTGATGAAGCATGTACATGTTTCCACATGCACACGCTGTGGAGAAAACATGCAGGCACACACACACACACACACACACACACACACACACACACACACTGAGGGAGACCAAGAGAAAGAGACGCACAGTGAGCCAAATAGACAAATAGCAGTAGGTTGCACATGGTATCAGTTTCTTAATAGTGGTATTAAGTCTTTAAGGAGTAATCTGAGGAGGCATTTGACTCCGCAGAAGCAAAAGTGAAAAAACACTTTATATTGGTGGCCAGAGACTTACGCAACCTTTTAGACAATAGAATGACTCTGAGACACACAAACAAGAACACGCTGATCAAGTCCAGACACACTTGCTTTCGTCACATCAATCCTGCTGTGGTGTTGCTGCACCCACCTACATGTGTATGCGTCTGTACACACTTCTTTTTATTTGTATCTGTGTGCATGCAGTGTGTGTTTTTGTGTGTGTGTTTGTGCAGGGCATGCATGTTTACGAAACATTGTGTTTGTGTCGGTAATTCAATATTTCTATGATGTCAACACTGTCGCCAACATCATCAGTCCACTATGATTCCGGTGTTTATCTGTCATTGGCCCACAGATGGATCCAAGTGACACTAAAGCATATACGGTGAGAGCCAACTGTAATACTTGTCTTGCTCAAGAGAGTCAGCAGGGATAATCCGCTGTTCCTAGACCCTCTGACCTGCAGACGTTTAGTAGTGTTGGCACGTAGCTGGAGCTGTCAGCCCAGCATCTATGGAAGATCTGTGTTTAATTTGCAAAAGCGGACTTTGCCAGAATACAGAGAGCGAATGAAGGAGGGGAGGGGGGGGGGAGCCAGAACTTTTGTCTGTGTGTTTGAGTGCCGAGCGGACTTGCGTTTCTGAAATCTGTCGCAGATGATAAGACTGAGGCTGGACCTCTCTGAGCTATGCATACGTGACAGACAGAGACATTTTGAGCCTTCTAGTAGTTCAGTATGTCTGCTGTGGAAATTGTTGTGCAAGTGGTTGTATGTTTCAGTATATGGGTGTGCACAAAGGTGCGGGAAAGGAGGGGGTTACTGTGAAACAGAGTAGTTAATAGTCTGTGTTTGTCTGCAGATTACTCTGGCACGGGCCTGGGCCCACAAGCCTGGGAGAATCCACTGCTCTCCAAGATTACCCAATGTGAGCACAACGCATCTCAAACAGCTATTGTACGCAATCATGGAGAGTTGCTCGTCACAAAACCTCACACAAGACCGAGCAACTAATCCGCACTGGTGGTTTCTTTGTAGAAATAGTTGTTTTGCTCCCAGTTCCTTGGTTTACGTGTCCAGACTTGTGCAAGGGAGTGTGTAGAGCCGGTGGATGACGGTGACAGGTAACGGTGATTTCTGTCAGGTTTTTCTGGTTCTACTCAGTGACTGTGGAAGTCAAGCTAAAGCCTGCCCTATTCCCTCCAGCCTGGGAACCAGAGCGGTGATGCCTGCTTACCTAAGTGCCTGGCTGCTCTCGCTGGGAGCTGTTCCCATCCCACTCATCTGTTTAATATTTTCCTGTGTGGGCTTGTGTTGTAAGAATACAAAAGAGGGGGGGAGGTGGGGGATATGGAGGTCAAGATGGAGGGAATATTCTCCCATGTTTCATTGATAGTACCTCTACAGGCTAGGCTGGGATGATAGGTTTTTGAACATGAACAAGTCATAAATAAATATATCTGAAGGGAACCGGACCCTGCAATGGATATAATAGTCACAGTAAGCCCTTGATTTTACTAGGTAAGTGGTCTTGTGAGGTGCCCGGACTGCTCCACTGGTACAAAACATAGGACACTAACCCCAGGCAACAAGACACAGAAAATAAAACTATAAAAGACAAACGTTAAAAACAGAAAAACGACATCCACACTATGCATAATAGACATGCATAGACTATCCCGGCTTACATAATGTCCTCCTTGAACACCAGCACATTTGGTCTGCAGGTTCACACCAAGTCTTACCTGACTGAGTAAAGATTACTCATCTGTTGAGGTACCACATTTCAAGTCAAGATGAAGGTGTAAAACCCATAAATTGTTAATAACTTCCCCTGTGACAGCCTCAAACAGACAAGCATTTGTGTTTTGTCAAGCTGAGCACAAGAAGAATTGTGTGGCTAGCTCTGTGGCCCTGAGGGGTTTCTGGACAGAGTTGCAACATCAGCTGTGGGCTTTGTGAGAGAGTGGGTACTGGGTACATTTGACCTCTGACCTTCCCACAGCCTCAGGAGGAGAAGCCTTTTTACTGAGAAAGGGAAGACCCTCTTGCCGGTCCCACATGGTCCTCTCAAAGTCACATTCCAAGGGATGCTTTTCCCACCATGGACCAAACACATCACTCTGTTCTCTCCTGGAAGAAATCCAAGGCAGTGGGCGATCACATGAGTAGGGACCTGCCCAGTAATAATGGCAGACATGACCTTCAGCAAATGTCACAGTTAGGCCATTCTCCAGAGGTCAGGGGAAATATGGAGAGGGCCTGGATCTGGCAGAAAGGTCTGGTCTCTCTAATATGGCACAGACACATTTGGTTCTGATTCCATTAGAATGTTTTCATTTTCAGCTATATTCATAACTGATTTCCAAGAAATGGGATATACATACTGTAAAAGGTACAGTTAAAGAGTGTACGATTGAAATTACTCTGAAATATTACAGAGATATGGTTATTGTTTACACACACATACTGTATATACACACACTTGATACATGTTTCATAATTAACTTATTTTACCATAACAAGAACATATGTTCTTTCAAGAACGCGTTCTAATACTATCCTACAAAGCACTAACACCATGTGACATTACAGAATGTATAATTTTGTCTTTAAAGGAGCTTTGCTTTGCCTAAACCATCATTTCATGCCAAACCATAGGAAATAATACAACAGAAAGACTTTGATAAAACATATATATATATTTGTATTAGTCATTGTGGCCAAATATGTCCTGCAAATTTATGAGCAGTGGGCAGCTAGTTAGGTGCCTGGGGACCAATTCCTTTTCCAGTAGCATTTCAAGGCAATGGCAGGTTCATATAACCTAATATGCATGATTTTTAGGGTGGTTGGAACCTGGAGGACCTCGAGGAAACCAAGGAGAGCATTGATACTTCATACAGATGGCTCCAATCAGCCCCAGTGTGTGATCGAAATTTCTTTTTTTGTATTAATAGTTCTAAGATTTACAAACAAATACAAAAACCTATGGAGGCCTTTTTGTGTTTTTAATGCTTGTTTTCTTCAAGGTTTGAATATATTTCCACAGGTATTAATGTGTACAATTATTGTATGTTTATTGCTGTCTTAAGCATTCTTTGAACCCAGTGTAAATCTAAGCATTCTGAAAAGAATAGCCTGTGTAAACATGCAGAGTGGGCCAGTGGTGAGTGAATGACTATCCACCCTGCAGTATTTGACACATTGGTGTGAGAATGTGTTGTACTTTGGATGACAGTGAAAATACCAAAGAAAATGAGATTTTTTGTATTTCATTGAATAGTTTTTTAATAGTTTATTTATTGTTTTTATAGTTTATGTATGATTAGCATATACTTTTTTAACAGATTTGTTATTGGTTGCTCCCAAAAAAAGAAAACATGATGGAGATGGGTTTGCCTTTTTTTGAGGGAATATGTAGCAAATGGCAGCAGTTGTAAGTTCATGTGAATTCTTCCATGAACACAAGCATTTTTTTTTTTTGGTGGCAATCCAAATCACTCACATGAGATCATTCTCTGCCCTACACATTGTTTGGGTGCAAACCCTCTCTAGGAGACCTCCCTCCCCAACGGCCCCAGGGCAACCAGATTGCCTGTGTATGTGTCTCCTTTATGTAAGGAAACTGTAATTTTGAACATATTCAAGATGTGACCAGCCCGTATTTATCAGGTATCCAGCACAAGTGTTCTCCCTCAGGGATTCTCTTTACGTCACAACACTTCCCCTCTGGCAACCGAAACCAGGCTGTGCACAGACAAGCAGAGTTAATGTATGCCAGGCCTCAGTGGCTCGGGGAGAGACACACACCATCTAGATGAGTAGATTAGATAGACAGAAGATGAAAGAGAGAAAACAAATCAGAGGCCAAGGTGGGAGGAGGGCCAGCGAGAGAGAGACCAACAGTGTGGTGTGATTTTCTTTTGACTGCACGAGCACACACATGCACACTCATTTGGAATGAGAGGGGACATAAAAAATAAAAGTGAAAATGAATTGAGGAGAAAGAAAATAGAACCTAATTTGTGGTGATTGTGTGTTAGTAAGAGACAGACTGAGAGAGAGGGAGCGATGGAGGGTGAGAGGGAAAGCAGCCAAATGACAGAGGCGTGTTTGTGTTCTGATTAGGCCGAGCCAAATGGAGGCGGCTCACCAATGGAGATAACCAACAAAGACATCTCTTCACTGGGGACAAATCTATGAACATCTTTTCACGGTCAATAGACGGAGGCATTCTTTTGTTTTTATGAAGGAAAAAAAAATCTGCCTGGGTGGATCCATGGATGCAAAACAAAGTTTACCGTTCATCTGGTCTTGAACGAAGCAGATGACCAACATGCTTTCTGGTTGTGGAGTTTGGGAACATGTGCACAAGAGCCATTTTCAGTATTCCTTATGTTTAATACTTGAAGCTATATTGTCATTATGTTCTTATGAACTAGACTTTTTAACGTTTACCTACTCTCACCCTGGCTGCCAAGATATGATGCACTCAAGCTGAATAAACAATGATGTGGGCTCTTTGGGCTAAGACAGGCTTCCTGGCATGGGCGTGCCCACACCCTGTTTGGTTTCTCATCTTTATGGTTGGTGACAGTGAATAGATCAGATTCATGGCAGTGCTGATGGAGTCTACAGTGAGTTTTTTTTCTCTGGCAGAGAAATAGGGCTGGGATAACGCCAGGGTTGCCAGGCAAGGCAATACTTACAGACTCTTTGATGAGGTCACTGTCTATCAAAGACTAACTGTCTCAGTCACTTTGCATACTTGCTACCTACCTATCTGTCTGTCTGTCTGTCTGTCTGTCTGTCTGTCTGTCTGTCTGTCTGTCTGTCTACCCATCTACCCATCTATCTCACTCACTCTTAAATCCTCTCTCTCTGTGTCTGACTCACACACATCCGCATAAACACACACTAAGCTCACTCTCTCACTGCCATAAGAGAAAAACACCGGCATCCTTGGGAAACAAATTAAAAGGATAATCATCCTTTGGATGAAAATATTCCCTCCTCGGTGTCGGTCAAACCAGAAAGTAAAGCATATGCTTATTTTTCTGTAAATTAAAAATATAAATGCTTCCCTTCCCTTCCACTAGATTCCCAGACGTCTAATTACAACATTGAAAGAGAGAAACAACTGATCCCTGGTGGAAGGGGTTAGAAACCCCAAGACAGATGATATGTTACGGGAAGAAATGTGAGTACACATCATGATGAGAAAAGAGTAATGTGTTTGTTTGAGTTCATTTTGTTTCCATATCTGTTTATCTACTTTCTTTTTTGCTTTTTGGACGTCATACCCTTTTCGGCTTGTCTTGCCCACAAACAGGATTTTCAGGTTTTTAGCTAAATCTGCGCATTGACATCAGCGGCTTTGCTGTCAAACTTCTCTTGCGAAATTTTACACCAATCTTACCTCATTGTCCACAATAAAAACAACAGGATCATGTTACCCCAGCTTAGATGACATCATCTCAAAGCCCAGCACAATCAACCATCATCCCCTTGTTTGACAATTATCATGCTTGTACACAGAATGAACCCTCTAATCACAGAGTTTCACAGTCATTGGAACTGGTAGTTTTGAGAGAGTGAAAAGAGCGGAACAAAACGATATGGTAGTGGGCAAACTGAGTCGAGGTCTGGAAATTCCGGATGGATTGTTTATGTTCTGGAAGAGCAGTAGGGAAAGGGGACAACTAATGTTGTAATGATAGTGACAATAGCGGTTCTGTGTTGGTAAAACAATGTGTATGACTGGTCAGCTATAGCCAAGATTCTATTGATTTATGTTCTGACCTCCAAACGATCCTGAATGGCCTCGCAAACAAGCAGCTCTACTCAAAACGAGAGATGTTGACCCCCCCCCCCTCCATGTGTGAATAAACAAGTGACCCACGTTGGGTCTGTGAGAGGTCACTGCACAGCGGAGTTATGGAGATGGACAGAGGAGAGGGCAGACAGACAGTGGGCCTCAGAGAGACTGAGAGGGAGTGAGAAGGAAAGAGAGAGGGAACGGACAGAGAAGGAGAGAGAGAGACGTTGTGCGTCGGTTTCTCCCTGTGGCCTCCGCTGCCCTAATGGACTCGGACGCCACAGGCCAACCTCGGGGCAACTTGGGCTTCTCCTGTTTTGACTATATAAAGATTGATAGCTCTCGTCGGACCCCAGATCAGCTCTATGGATAGTAATATGTCCCATGTGGCTTCATCTCCAGTCACATGCAGCCATGTTTAATGGTGGCTGACCTCCACCTTTTCTTTCTTTAGTCTTATTGAATATATTTGTGATCCACAAATCAAGTAATATTGCGGTTCTGTGACACTATTTAGAATTATTCAGAAAGGATCCTTGAAAGCAAGGGAAGTAATAAAAGAAACAGATAAGTGGAGACACATTTTTATCCATTCTGACCTGGGATTAGGCTGAAGCACCCTGTCTAGACATCAGCTCCATTTAATGCAGCATCCCGCAGCACCCAGATCTCTCCTCCTTTCCTTTGCTTCTTCTGCTTCTTTTGCACTTTCCCTCCCTTGTTTTCCCACTTTCACAACTCAGTTCTCACAATTTTCTGACCTTTGCAGCTCCCTTTGGTTTTTGATCTCTGACTACGTAGTCTATCTCATCTCCCTCTAAGTCAGGCTTAGGTGTGATTCTCTGGTGATGATGGCAGTGAAAGGAGGATGCGGTAAAACGGCTGAACCAACAATAAACCAGCAAAACACAAAGAAGACAGGTTTTGTGTCCTCCAAACATGCCAAAGATAACTTTTGAGGTTTCCCTTTTTCCCTTCTCTCTACTCATGTTCACTGTCTAAAAATGCAAATGGCTTGTTTGTCAGTACACAGCAAGAGTGCATGAAGACAGAGCTCATGCATGTTTAGCAGCTCAGTAATTGTGACAGGGTTACAATTAAGGGAAGACTTAACCACGTCACGCTGCCCTCATTGTACTGCAATTATGTTCTTGATTGTGAAACAAAGGTACACAACAATGGTTTGATAAGACCTCTTGTTTAATGAGACTTTGCTGTAACTCCTGTGTTCATTCAATTAGTAAACAGGTCTTCCATTCAGGCCTGGGCACCCCAATTCTCATCTTCCCAAATGCGACAAACTCCCACCCCTCGCATCCCCAAAAACTCCCCACCCACCCCCTGCCCTTAGCCTTCAGCGTCCCACATTGGGTCTTGGCATCCCCCTGAACATTCAAGACACACAGACTCCTCCTCCAACCTCCTCCCCTCCCCTTCCCCCCCACCCCCCTCACACACACCCATTTGATTGTGATTGACAGCGTCTTTGTTCCATTGTGCGGAGCTGTCGCCTCTGATGAAGACACATACACAGAGCTGAGACGCTGCACTCATTGTACACTGCACAGAAACTACAGGTCTGCAACCTGTGGTCTGATTATGAGCTCCATGCAGTGGGTGAGTCTGGACACGGCAGAGCATGGCAGGATGGGATGGGATGGGACAGGGTGTGTGCAGACAGGACAAACTCTGGCTGGGCTATCCAGGCCAGACTGCAGGCCTCTCCCAGTGTGGACCAGGGGGTCCCGGCCCTATGGGCTGAGGGGGCCAGCTGGAGAGGGAGGCTCGGTGCTGCGCAATGTGTCTGAGGAGGCCGTCATTAGGGTTCACCCCTCCTCAGGGATGGGAACCAGGTCACATTCTCTCACACGGCACAAAGCAGGGTGTGTGTGTGTGCGGGGTGGGGGTTCAAGGGAGGGGTTTTGATGGGGAGCAGGCCATGACCTCTTTATATCCATCAACAGATCACTAACTTGGCCCATAGACATGCTCATACAACACATTCACACACACACGCATGCATGCAAACACATGCTAATGTGTGCGTATGTGCACAGAAAAAAAAATGCATAAGCAAAAACAAGTATGTGAGGCATTATGTGTGTGTCTTCACCTGAATATGGTCCCAATAGCTTAAAGTCTCTGTTCGCTGAGATAGGTTTGTTAGACTACATGAGAACTAAGAAAATAAGGAATATCTATCTTTCCAAATTAACCCTCCAAAAGAAATATCAGTATGGATTGGTGTTTACTATTGTATTATTGAAATATATATTGTAACAAATCCAATGTATGAAACAATTCTTCAAAAAAAAAGACAGCCAGTGTCTGCAAGATATTACTATTTCATTATATTGCACTTGTCTCAGGCCACCGAGGAAAAATTCCTTTACACTAAAGCTCCAACTCTGCTGGTTAAAAAAGTGAAATACTGCCCCCTCCTGGTGCCCAAGGAGTCTTGCTGAGAGAGAGAAACACCTTGGAGAACTTACAGGAAAGTTTCAAGAAAATGTATTAGTCAAAATGGTTACATTTAATTAGTAATATCCTTAAAAATAAATTAAAAAAAACTTTCAATGGTAAATCAGACATTTTATTTATTTTTTAATCAAGAAGCTAGATTAAAAATATCTGACCCTTCACAAACTTTCAGCTTATCAAAAGATTTAAAAATATGATTTAACAGCAGTTATGACCATGAGAACACTAAAAACATGAAATCAAGGGCACAAAACAATTAAAGAAGATATATTCATTCGGTCTCTGTCATACATGTTAAAACTCTGGTGAGCCTGAGTGTACAGTTATCTAGGCTACAAGTTATAGAATTATTTCTCTATAATTGTATTGTTTCTCTCTGTAACAGAGTTCATTTTTTGTGCTTTGTTGTCTGTCCATGGGGCTCGCATCTCATATCCTGTCTGTGAGTTCTCATTTAAGCAATATAGACATCTAACCACTTTATAACCACAGTATATCTGACTAAGGCATGGCCTTAGCTTTATAGTATGTGTACAATAATCCAATGTTTGTGTGTGTTGCTTGTATTTCTGTGTTTTATGTATGTATGTTTTCTCTCTGTGTGTGAAAACATGATGTCATCCTGAATACAACATATCTGTGTAAAACCTGTGCAATTGTGCATGATGTCTGGCAAAGCTTATCATGGTAGTGTCTTTGAACTAAAAGGCACCTCCCCTTTCCTGGGTTACTGGCCCTAGTCTACCTGCTTAGCCCAAAACCTCAGGAAAAGGCAGTAGGAACTTGGTGTGGGTCAACAAACAGGGAGGGTAAAGGCAAGGGGCCGGATTGATCATCCTCTTTAGTTAGGTGAGACAGTGCGTCTACGCAGGCAGCTGCATGTCAGGCACTTGAGGATGCTCATGGTGATGTGCATGAGAGGGCCAAAATTGAAGAGTAGATTGTAGAAGGTGTTGACAGAGAGGCCACCAGTCTCATCTGCATACTTTAAGGCCACAATGGGAGTGTAGAGGCTGTTGGTCAGATTCCTGAAGCGAGGGCTGTTTGACTCAATTACCTTTTTAGTGCACTGGAGAGACGAGAAGCAAAATAAAGTTTTGACTAATTTCATTGCTATGCAAGCCGGTTGAATATTTGTACCAGTTAGTGATCACAGAAACACAACATTGATTCTCAAATCCTGAGCTAGATTTGTAAAATTTGAGTGAGAAACCTTTTCTCTTACTTTGGCTATGTCCTCTGGCGTCTGGCCCATGGCTTCAAAAATATCTATGGATGATGGCAGGTAAACGTCTTTAAAATACCGAACTGTGTCAGCATCTACTCCTGGATACTCCATCTTGGCCACATCCTCCATCATCTTTGTCTCAAACTCTGTGTGCACTGGGCCAGGCTCGATCATGGACAACCTGTGGGGAGTCAGAAATAGAAAGACCCGTGTGAGGGAGCATTTACAATACAAAGCAAAGACAGATGTGAAGGAAGAACAGAGGGAAGAAGGTAATCTACCGGATATTGAACTTCATCAATTGCACGGCCATACTCTCACAGAAACCTTCCATGGCAAACTTAGAGGCAGTGTAAACATCATTGAACACCACTCCTAAAGCAAGAAACAGGGAGATAAAGGACAGCATCACTGCATAGTATATTCACATTTTACAGTACTCAATTAACAGCAGACATGCGTCAAACATAATTTGCACATAAAGGCCTCAGATACTCAAATCAACCAAGATGTCACATGGAACAATATCATTTCCAGACAGAATAATAAATTCAGTTCAGCCTACTTGCATGTGATTAACATCTTTGCAACCCCAGTCAGGTAAGCAGACTTTTATTGGAACTGTAAAGCATAATAGGCAGACAGCTAATAATAATATTTTCATATTCCAAATGTCAAGCATCCTCATTTGACCTTAAACTGCTTGCTAGCATTATCAGCACTACTATTGAAAAACAACAGAATTTAACAGGTTACAAAAAAAGTGCTTCTGTTATGTAATGTTTAAAGTTTATGTCCCAATGAGATTGTTTTGCGTGGTATTATAAACTGAGTTCTGACCTAACTAATGTAATCAATCTTAAACACACTGATTTACAGCTCAATATGAGTGATTTTCAAGACGTGAGACTCTCCACAGGTCTGTCCCAAAATACATATATAAATAGAAAGAAAAAAAGAAGAAGAAAATAAAAACATATATACATATACACACACACACACACACACAAATCATACCCTGAAGACCCATGACACTGCTCATGACCACGATGTGTCCTGAACGCCTCTTCTTCATGTCTGGCATCACTTCTTTGATCATGCGAACTACACCGAAGAAGTTGGTCTCAAATACTCTTTTCATCTCCTCGATGCTGATGCTTTCCACGGGTCCCAGCAAGCCCACACCGGCATTGTTGACTGACATGGAACACACAGACGTAGAGATGACAGACCCGCTTGTATCTCCATCACTTACCACAACTTTTAAATGGTTATGATATTATTGATTTAACGTGATATTGCATTGTTCCCTGACGTCCTTTTCTACAGGAACAGATCCTTATTGATAGATTACAGATGCTATTTCTTGATATTGCCACCAGATGTCAGTGTGTGACAATGGCCAGAGAGGTGTTACGTAACACCAGTCCATGTTGAAGGGCCTCTGGGTCTTGAGTAATTAGGTGAAGGGGGATGTAATGTTGAGTTCAGAGTGAGATGGATGCAGGTTCATAAATAGAACATTTATTCAGACTAAAGGTTTAAACATGACAAACAAAAAGAGACAGCCTTTCACGAGTTATTAATCCCGCATCATACATTTGACCAAATTACAATAAAATTAGTTGATTAACAACAAGGCCCTCATCAATTGTTGGTGACGTGGTGAGATTTATGGGTTCCAAAACACATTGTATGTTCTGTTTTCGCTGAAAAGACCCCCCTTCAGAAAAATAACAAGAAAAAGAAGGTATCATGGGCAGATAGAGCTGCAGACTCAGTTTCAGCTATATTTCACACACTCAGTCAGAATATCAGTTTGGTGGTCCTATCTGCTTCGGTACAGAATCTATCTGCCCACTGGAATTTCAAGACTCTCCCAAGCCCCCCCCACACACCCCCACCCCCCCACACCCCCACATAACTGCAGAACCACAGATGACAGTGCTGCCAGAGATTGGCCACCAAAACCATTTCAGTTACTCATAAAACGTCCTACGGTTGTGGCTTTATAACAGTAATAACACTGTACTGTGATAGTTTGCTTGTCCACTTGACAAGTATGTTAGATGTTTACTGTTTCTCTCTCTCATGGAAGGTCGACATTGCTTTGTGTTAAATATAGGCTACTATCACGGGAAGGTTCATGCTTAGTGTTCTATGCATTAGATTACCATTCCTACACAAAGACAAGAAACTCATGCAGTACATTTCTAAAGGACTTAAGGTTATATACTGAGATACTATTCATCAACTGATCTAAAAATGTATGATAAAAGAAAAACAAAACACATATACACCCGTGTTTAAATCAAATCAAAGAAGCCCTGTCATTCAAAGCTGGGGAAGGGGTCAAATGGCAGATGCAGGCCTAGTTTCAGGCGTGTACCACTCACTCAGGATATCAATATGGCGGTCCTTGACGTTGTTGATGCACTGCTTGACTGAATCGTCACTGCACACGTCTAGTGGAAGCAACATCAAGGTCTTGCCATATGCGTCTCCAGCTGCCTCCAGTAGCTTGTCCTTCTTCTTCAGATCCCGCATGGTGGCAATGACTGAGAAACCGAGGAGTGGAAAATATTATTTCACTTGTATGATGATGTGGCTTCAAACTTTACAAAAAAGATCCTCTTTAGTACCAGGAAACGGTTCTTTAGACTCGCACAGTAACACACAAAAGTGACTTTATTTGAGTCAATTTTTGTCATTTTCTTATTTGGTTTATTAAAAAAATATCATGTTTAATTATTTTCTGTAGTTACTGTAAAAGAGAAGAAAAAAAAGCAACCCATTATCACACTGATAAAATGACAGGCTTTACTGTGAAACCTCTGATCTCACTAAATGACTCTAGATGACACACACACACGGACACACACTCACGGTTGTGACAGAGTCAGATGTGGGGGTCAGAGTTCCTAGTAATGACCACGCCTCTCAGTTTACAGGACACATTATTGATTTCCTCTGAACTTTAACCCACAGACAGCACAGGAATCTATCACGACCAGCGACAGCAGCTATCAGCAGAGTGTCGACTCGGCTTTCATGGCTTCTTACATGTCGTGTGCTGTGCTGAGACTTTGCTGACAGTGCTGATTGTCATTGTTGCACAATGGCAATCAGTGGGAGTAAATAACCTCTTCTTCACACATTCATCTGGCTCTACCTGTCGTCCTTGACAGATAAAGGCGAACCCCTTACCCCGATTCTTGTCTGAACAGAGACAATGTTGTATAAGTAAGATGAAAAGAGGAATTGCTATGCTGGAGAGGTTTTGCATTGCCATGCAATGTTACTGATGTCACATTTCATGTTTTGTAATGAATCTAGGCCCATATTTTTGCTAGAAGGTCGTTGTGCAAGTGTCATCATCCAACAAAAACACACTATTCTTGTCATGACGTTTCATAAAGTCTAATTAAGTCTAATCTTGTGATTTGAAAGCTGCGTGTCCATGAAGCAACAAAGAGATTTTAGAAGTGAACAAGAGATCTATTGTTCTTCTGGCTCCTGCAGGAATTACTCTTGGGCTGCTTAAACATTCTTGAATTAACCACATTGCATTGCACACACTGAGGTCTTTTTTGGGGTTTCTCTGAGTTTGGTGCATGTTACTGCAACTAATTATTACTTTATGCACAATGCAATATTTAATCTCTAAAGACCCTGGGAATGAGCAGATCAGCTTCATTGCTCAGAGGTGGCCTTATTGAAAACAGGTCACACTGTGAAAAATAATCTGCTCAAACCAGTGTTCTGGGAGCAGTTAATCACTTTTGTTTTGCTCATCTATTTCACGGTGATAAATCCCATCAGTCCCTGAGGGCCCCCACAGAAACTTGAACTAACCCTTTGCACAGTGATTCCTGAAAGACAGCAATAAAGATTACTTGAATTAGTTTAATTAGTTAATGTATAGGATGACTGCTGAAATCAGCGGTTTCACTGTTACCTCACTGACCCGACTAGGCCTATAGCTAATTATGTTATTCTGCATAATGTAACAACAACGGGGGTCTGAAGGCAAACTCTTACCAACAGGGGTAGGGGGTGGGAAGGCTGGTCTCATGCAATTCTGTCTGAGGCTCCACGACATGGAAAAGGTTTTGGAGTGACACAACGGTGGCTGGGAAGCAGGAGAGTAGACGCACAGACCAACAATGTCAAAGTGGGACACTCTAACTCCACCGTGCACCAATGAAGACTTCAAACAAGGCCCTTGCTTTAGAGTGAACCCTCGCTTGTACAGGTCTCAAACTTTGTCCCCCTTTCAACACTCGCTCCAATGAGAGGACTATAGGCACATTAGACACGGCACTAAACCGGAGCAGGCGGTCTACAATTCACTGCGATAAAAGGGGGCTTTGTGCTGGAGAAGTCACTTGAAAGAGAACTGACAAGACTCCTTTTATGATTCCGCCTGGAAAGCGGCATCCTTGCAGAGCCCGACCCTGGAAACTGCGCTTTCAGATGATAATTGTTGAACCAAAGGGGCGACTGAATCCCAGTCCATACAAAAGGATATGGATCCGATATCCCTAGGGTTAGTTGTTCCAATGGACATTTACAACAAATCACTTATTTTCTGCAACAAGACGGAGAGTTGCGCGTGAAACTCAACATAACGTTGTGCGTAAAGGAGTGTTGGCGCATTAGCACAGCTTTGAAAGGGAAAAGTAAACACGAACTAGGGTTTTCAAGCGAGCCACACTGTTATAGGCTCGCTACTAATAGGTCCGATCAAAGAAACAATGTAGAAGAAAGCGCATTTACCATGGTAACGCTTCTTTTCATCTTTGGCCAGCGTGACGGCGATTCGTAACCCGATGCCGGAGGAGCAGCCGGTGATCAGCACAACTTTCTGCCCGCTGTTCGCCATGATTTGTCCGGGTGGGCGCCGTGTTCAGCAGCGCTCCTCTGCTCCGGATGGTCGCTGCCGAGGGAGCTACCGATCACCGGACTTTAACTAAAGCGGATCATGCAGCCACCTCAGCCATGTGAGCCTCTAATGCAGTCACATGTTCAATAAAATCAGAAACCCCCAAAAAAAAAGAAAAGACGTGGCGATGCAAACTGGATTTTAAACTTGATAGGTGCCGCCTGCTCTGAGAAATTAGGTTAATTCCTCTAAAATGTGTGTGGCCGTGCGTGCGCGCACGTGCGTGTTTTGTTGAGGGGGCAGTGCTTATTTGATTTCTGTGCTGGTGATCCCAACAACAAATAACTGTAAAATCCATGCAGTAGTCACGTGATGTTTTGGTCATACCTGGTGGCGTTAAATATTCTTAACAGGAATTATTCAAAAACGTTTTATTTTACAGCACCCTACCCAACGCTTTTTTTGTTTCATGTTTTTACAATTATTTCATTTTTTATACTTTAATTAAATTACTTAATTGAATTTGAACAATACTTCAAATGAGCTGTATTTGAGCTGCACATACTATTTTATAACACATATTATTCTTTTTTATTATTGTTATCATTATTATTATTATTATGCTATTTGCTCTTGCTAAGCTTGTTATTTGGCTCTAGTTGATTGATTTATAAAACTAGTCATGCCTACCTTATTTTAGAAGGGAATGTTTATAGTAACTTAAAGCGCTGCATTGTACTGCCATCTGGTGGTAAGAAACGGTGCAGCACACTTAAGAAGCACTAAGGCTTACTGACTGCATAATACCTCATCAAAAAACAATGCTAATAGCATAATTGTAATCCCATTATGAACTGAATATAGGGACGCAAGAAGAATGGTCTGGGTTTGGTTATCAGCTATGTCTCAGTTTGGTTTGACAATTCTGCCATTAGCAAGGCTCCGTCATGGTGACCAGTGGACCCTTTTCTTGACAGGTGCTGTCAGGGGTAAAAGTGCAGCTGATAACAAAACAGACTTGCTTTTTTTTCTCTGATGAAAGACCATAGTGCAAGAGCCAGAGTCTGCCAGGTTTGGGCCTGTTGCTAAATGTGATGCAATCACATGCAAACTGTAAGTCTTCCATCTACTCTAATACTGATCCTCATAAGTGTGGCTGCACGGTCCAAAGAGCAATCCGGACTGATTAGTGGGTAAGTTGTTAAAAGCAATCTGTGATTGATGCCTTTCTCTTTTAACTCACTTTTTGCATCTACCTATCAGATGCCTTGCTAACTTTACATGATGGCAATTTCAAACACAAGTGCTGCACTTTACCCAATGAAAAACACATAAGTATACTTTCTTAATGCTTTTACATATTTGGAATAATTAGCATATCTGTTTCTGTTTGTAAGAATTTAATTGATGGGATCATTATGATGGATCTTCTCAGCTCAGGTGCCTTTTGTGCCAAGGAGGATTACACATTACTTATTAATTAGGCTGATACATGGAGCTAAGTAGCTTCACACAGGTGAAATTATGATATTCTCTGGTGTTTTTCCCCCCAGCTTATGAAACCTCATTATGTATTCAACTGGTGCAACTAAAACGTTGCAAGCTATTTATGATTATTGTCTGACACAACCCGTTTCTGCCCTTGAGAAACTATTACAAGCAGACTATAATGAATATAGGTCCCACCTGATTTAATCCTCCCCCCTGTTTAACTCCTTTAACCCCATTCCCATTTTAACATCTTAACACAGTGTTAAGCATCAAGGTCACGATAAGGACAAGACAAGAGGTTAGGAGAAAGCAGATACACTCACACACACAAACAGACCAACAGAGGGAATAGTGGAAGAGGACACCGACAGGTTCCTGAGTTTTCTATCCTCCGAGGGTAAACTGAGGTTACTACATCCATCGTCAAGAGCAAACATTTCCGTCATAACTTTGAAGAGATTCTCCCAAAGGGAAGATATTTTCACAATGACTGGAGTCCTGGGTCAGCCAGTAACCAGCCGACAAAACAGGTTGAGTCTCGCTGTGAAAAAAATCAACGTCAAGCGTGGGACGCATATAACTCAACATATAAGAATACACAACTAAAAAAAATGTTTCATCCAATCATCACTGCTTGTGATAAACTGTCTGTTATGCTGACAACAGAGAGCGGGCTGTCGGCTTACATAGAGTTTAGGCCCAATTTCCTCTTGCTGTCTCACAAAGCTGATGTCTGCTTATTGAGAACATCCCTAAGCTATGACCCATTTCTCTCACCAGAAAGCAGAAGTTTACAATGAGATAATAAATGTATAATTTGCACTGTCAGATAAAGCAGCTTTAAATCCAAGCTGACAGTGTGAAAAACAGCATGCACTGCCGTGATGGCATTTTTGTTTATATATTTATATTTTGCTATGTTTCAGATATTAGGCATTTGGCTGACAATCTCAGAGTAACCTACAGTTGAGCAATAGAATAGCAATAGAATAGCAGCCAAAACATGGTCATATATCAAAACATATAGGAAACAAAAGAGTATGTTTGAGCCTGAACTCTATTAATGTAAGAGCAAAAACCCATTAGTCTATATTACCCTTTTTCATTTTCATGGTAGATAAGCATGTGGTGGTCTGAGCAAATGTAATGGTTGGGGACGGACTAAGAATGAAAAATGACCATGAACCTTTGACCCAGACCAGCCAAGCTACACTGACTGAACAATTAACCCTGAAGCTACTTTCCTAACAAAATCATTCATTTTAAGTCAGTTTTCATTCATCTTATTTGCCCCTTTATTATATATTGATTATAATATACTATTATAATAATTACACTGCTGTTGAAAAGTTTGGAATCAGATGCTATGTTGATGCTTTTCTTCCATCCTTATATAATTTACACTTGAAAAGGTTTTGACCCCAAAAGAAGAAGAATTAAATAGACGATGTCCCAACAGTGTTGCATGAAGGGGGAGAATATTGTTGTCACTTCAATTTTGTTTTCCAGTCAAGAGATCATTTCTGAAACACAATGGTGCAACTGAACCCTTAGTATTTTCATATTTCTTTGCCCCCTCTGCAGTCTACTCAGTGGTGAGAATGAACTGACATTATTTGTCGGTCCATATCATGTTCAGATCCAGTTCCAATGTGCTAACCCTACAGTAACTTTCTGTTGCTATTGTTAGTTTGAAGAAACCCTTTTCTAAGGCAACACACCTGTTAATATCCCAGCTTGTTATAGACATTATTGTGCACTTGACTTCTGTTTAAATCCGCAGACATTTTGATGCTCAGATTTCAGTTTATTATACCAATGACGGGTGATTTCTTCTATTCTTATAAAGGGATCTTTGTCTCTTTCTGCCCTTTCAATTGTCAGCCTGGTTGACAATTGCACAGTGTTTTGTTCACTGTGTGAAAAACAAACCCTTCATATTAAATAACACCAATTTGTAAAAAAGACTCTCTACAACAAACGTTAAAGCTGTCCAACACTGGATATGGTGCAAAAACGGCCAGAATCAGCAGCTGGAATAAGGTCAGGGCCGTTGCTGGCATGTTTTTCCTCGTGTCCCTTGTGCTTTTGGAGAAACTGGACAGGTGCTGTGGCTGGAGATGAGGAGGGGCGCTGGGCAGCCAGTGATGTCTACCAGCCTCCAAGCTATTGCTGTGGAATTTCAGAAGATTGAGGCACTAAGACACAGAAGGAGTGAGGAAAGAGACAAAGAGGAGGGAATAACACATGCCCATACATGCTTTTCCACGCCAAAAGCTTTCTCTGTTTTTTTAATGTCTCGCTGTAAATCCTCCTCTCTTTTTTTCACCTCAAACTTTCCCCTCTCCATTTCCTCTATTGCAGCTCTGTGCCTGGGTATCGACAGTATTCAACCCTCCTAGTAGCAATTTCGACATCCTTCGTCAGAGCGTACACCTGTTCTCTTTGACTCTGAGCACACTCCAGCTGTGCCCCTGAGCCCAAATCATCAATCTGTAACCTCTCCATCGCAGTCCAAGTCACAGAAAATGACACTGACGTCTCTTCTAGCCCTACTGTTAGAGCTTAATAGTCAATTTCCGGTGTACTGACTTCAAGGATACATGAGCAGATGCTCCTCCTGGACCCTTCACTGCTTTCCAAGCTGACTCTATAAAGCCATTGTCTGTTTCCACTCATCCTAATTAAAGATGGATTGTGCGATTAGGTACCGTCCTAAATGTTCAAAGCACATCAAATTATTTGTTAAAACAAATGAATGTTTACACTGCTTTTCAAATATATTTCAATTAAATCATTTTTTGGAGTGTTATTTTTTATTTTTTTTACAAAAGGTTCTACAGTAATGTTCCTCATCAAGTTCATCACAATGACTCTCCCTGTTTTTGGCCCTCCTATTGGTGGCATCTCCATGATAAGAGACTTGTTTTCTGGCTGATGGTACTGGAAGAATAAGGCACTCTGGCTGTGTGAAAGGGCCGAGGGGACTGGAATGTTTGCCACAGGTCAGGAGTGGCGCTTTCTGCTCTTTTGTGTGCAGTCTGCAGAGGAGGTGTGGAATGCAAACTTCATGAGAATAAAAGGGACGAAAGGGAAAGAGTAGCTGGGGGTCGGTGGGCGGGACGGAGACTTAAAAACAGAGAGAGAGAGAGAGAGAGAGAGAGAGAGAGAGAGAGAGAGAGAGAGAGAGAATGGCTGCAAAGGCTTAGAAAGGAGCGAGCTGGGAAAGTGTTTTAGGGGTTCGGAGGCAGACAGGGAACACAGTTAATTGAGAGAGAGAGAGAGTGCTAAAAAAGTGGCCCACGAGCTGCAATCTAAAGAGGAGAGTTAAAACTGTTGCTGCAGCTGCAGACAACACACAATGAACACTCCACAGAGAGTGCTTTAAGAGCAATGGCACTCTGGAGATCATAATGTGCCATTTCTGAGCACTAGTTAATGGCATTCTTAGAAACAGTTACATCTCATCATCACACTCATTCGTACAGTCTCAGGTACATGGCTGTAGAAAAGCATTACTCACAATACAGTGACATTTAGATTGGAACCAAAACGCTCTTTCATTTAGTTAATTTGAATATGAAAGCATTGTTTTTTTTGTGGCACAACATTTCCTAATGGCAACACGCTGAAACATACAGGACAATGCCACTTATAGTTTATTCATTCAAAGAAAAATGACAGCATGGTACCAGTTACATCTGATCTTATGCAAACACTGAACATAAATGGGTTCCCCAGGGGGGCTCTCCACTTATCCACTGTGGCACCATATTGCAAAACTCCTCTGACCTCTTTGCTTACTCTGCACTAAGAGTAAAATACTTTATATTTATATTGTAAATAAAACGACTATAATGCATAGGAGTTTCCTAGCATATTTGCAATAAAGCTGATGTTATGGACGTAGAAGAAATGCTGCTTTGAACCATATTTAGATTGTACCTGAAGTGCCCCTGCAAATACCAGTTTTCAATCTAACTGCCTTGCTATTTAGAGATCAAAGCACAATCCCTGTGTTTTGTGCTGTAATCTAACAGTGAAGAGGAGGGTAGAGAACAGGGTGAGCCTGAGTTTGGTCGCTGGTCGAGTTTATTTCTTCTATTTGTTTGAGCAGTTCATTTAACAGAGGTGGTCCTTAGATGTTAATTGGTTTAGTCTCCCGTCATCTCTGAATATTATAATTATCACCAGACTGGCAGTTCCCCTTACTGGCCCAGTACAAAAATGTCCACACACTTTCTCAAGGTCCGTTGCCTGGTTTGGCAACTTAACAGCAGGGTTAAGCAACTGACTGTGTGGAGTAATATGTCTGAAAACACGGCTGATGGGGATCTTGCCTCATTAAATGAAGCTCAACTTTTTTTGTTTGTTTTTATGTTCCAAGTAACAGAATTGTTTAAGGGAAGTGCAGTGGTGCTTAAATACCAAGCAGCCAATCTTGTCCTGTTTGGAGTGCTCACTCTGCCCCCCCCCCCCTTTGTACTGCAGGCAGCCAGAATACCTGTTGGAGGATATTTGTATCACAGGGTGTGGTTTGG
Organism: Ophiodon elongatus; assembly: GCA_016806645.1. Classification (NCBI taxonomy): domain Eukaryota; kingdom Metazoa; phylum Chordata; class Actinopteri; order Perciformes; family Hexagrammidae; genus Ophiodon; species Ophiodon elongatus. The sequence goes on along the minus strand of JACSYO010000671.1, from coordinate 2,335,678 downwards.
TGTAAGCTCTTATGTAAGAACACATGCTTTCTGACATTAGACGATACTATCATCAGCAGTCAGTGGATGGCACAATCATATTTCCCTGGAGGTGCTTTCATAGATCAGGGTTTTACCAGCCTCTGACAGGTTAACCTTCATTTTCCCTGACAAGCAAAATGAGCATTTATTCAGCGCCTGTGTTTTATTGTCTTTATACTTGTACTCTTGATCAGTTAAGGATGTCAGACTTTTATTCTAGTTTTGAATTCACTGTCAAAACCCACATTTTACACAATCCTGCATAAAAGACAAGATTTAGTTTTCACCATTAGCCCAGAGACCACATCTTCTCTTTCATGTGATATGAATTACAGTTGTTTTTAGAATCTACAAGTGCAGAAAAAAATGTAGTTGTTATCTGAAGGCTCATTCATAATTCTGCTATAAATGGTGAAATATTATGACAAGCTGTCAGGCTCCATTCACACACACACACACACACACACAAACCATAAACTTAGATACACAATCATCATTCAGTCATCTTAACATCCTCATTATATTGTAAACAATGTTTATCACACAATATACAACTAAAATATACCAGAAGCCCATTAAGAAGCAGTGGTGTAAGATCTGAAGGGATTTTTAAGTTGTTTTTTTTTAATAGAAAAAATTATTTTCCCTTTGAACATACATAACTTAATATTTGGCAAGCTGAAAGAGTCAGCCGCCTCTTCCTTTGCAACTTTGCATGCATATTTTTTCCTGGCAGTTGGCCTGTTGCCTTGTTCTGGCATGTTCTTCAACACAAGGAGCAATAATTCTAAACGCTCATCAGCTCCTCGTGAGGATTAATGGGGCTTCACTATATCTCACGGGGTCTAAAATGTGGTGAGGACAGATTACTTCCACCCGCTCACTGATTCAATGATAAGGAAATCCCACCATAATTTATCAGCACAGAATGACCTGCAGAGGGAGAGAGAGATACTTCCAATTTGTAACATCATACCACATGTCTTGGCTAATCTTCAAACTTCAATACGGAAAGCATCATTTATGTAATTCTGAGGAATAAAAACTGGAATGGGGGAAAATACAGAGACACATCCTCAAGCTTTTTTTTTCCTTTGACAAAATCTGTGATAGATTCATCTCCTGCCAAACTTGATATGATTTTACTTTTCTTTTTCAAACAGCGTATACCATAAATACATGTCAAAGCACATATGGCGAATACTTCAATATCTTGGTGTTTCCACATGATTTGTAAGTGTGAACAAAACAAAGTTGCTCTGTTGGATTCTGCTGATTGATTATCAGAATAAAGAGACCGATTTCATTCTCCACGTTGAGCTGTTTAGCAACATTTATGTGTTTATATCAACTTAAAAAAGGAAAATGAATTTACCTTAGATAAATCATCATCAGTCTGATTAATGAAACTCTCTTGGTTGATGAATGTTGACAAACGGATTGACTTTGATTTTAATTGGAATTTTCCTGCACATTATGGTCACATCATGTGTAATATTTTGAATATGTGTTGGGTCCCAGGCTCAATCAATGCATATTTGGTGGCAGTCATGTGGAACTCCAAAGTCTGGTGTCAGGTCTATTGTTTTATTGTTTACTGTGTGTTTTAAAGAATGGTTATCTGTAATTTGTCCCATAGTTGGACAAAGGTACATAGCACATGCTCTGGAAATATTTCTCACCCAGAGCTCAGACTACCCACTGGACTCTTAGTAACTATCTGCTAAAAGCTGTTCGGAATGTGGCCCTGACTCAGGCTGGCTAAGCTGGCACTGAGAATGAGACGGTGGGAGGTCAGGGGGTTTATTGTTTACCTACCAGATCAACCGCAATCTGTTCAGTTATCTGGGTGTTTCTATCAAACCTCCTTCTGTCACTCACTTCCAAGGCTTTTTATGTTCTGTATAATCACTCTACAACTTGTGCTCCCACAACTTAACTTTGAGGCTGAGGAAATGTATCTTTTATCTTTCATTTTCATAGAGGGTCCCCTTATTTTGAAAACGGATTTCTTTTTATTACTGAACCAAACTTTTTTGACATTATCTATTTACAATAAAGAAGCATTCATATGTTTTGAATCTACATTGTAACTGATGTTAATGGTGTTTAATACTTTGCAGCTAAGAGTTGGGTTTGGCTAGGAACGATATGGAACAGTATCTTTGGATAAAAGAGAGAATTATGACTTTTAATATGTTTCTCCCTCTTTCCGTGGTTTGAGACTCAGCTCCCTTGAGAAATTACGGCTTGGCTTCTTTTCTCTGAATGTTCTCTGGGACAGCAGTTACTTTACAAAGGCCTGTTGTAGCTTGGACTCTAGACACGTTATCGTTGGTAATCTTCCAATTAGACAAGGTCCTCACAAGTCTTATCTTAGAGCATGTCTCAACTGAATACCACAGTCTTTCTGGAATTAATTAAGCCTCCGGCAGGGTTATAGTCAGCCTTCACAGGTAATCGTCACAGTTTAGGCTTAAGTTTTGGCAGATGATTGGGACAGATGTCACCGGCAGTATTAAGAGGTGATCAATTATTTCAGCTCATTGCTGTCGGCGAGCACTATCCCTATTTATTAAAGATTATTAACTTCATGCAACCTGATGCAAACTCAATTCACATTATGTTATACCTGTGAAAACATGTTCATTACAAAATGGTGCAACACCCAATTATGTCTTTTCAATATTTTGATGAGGTTGAACATGCATAAAATATATGTTTTTATTAAAGAGCTAGGTGGGATGAGTTATCTGGTAGAGTTAAGGGGTGTGAATAACACACCTTGTTGTTTTATATAATGAGTTTTGAAACCAGGTTAGCCTGCCCCTGGACTAGTAGTCCACGACCTCTAACCTGAGGTGATTCTGCCTCCAGCCTCACTGTGGTCAAGCACCAGTCTGAACAAGCATCACAGAAACGCTCTCAGCCCAATGCTGGGCTGAGATGAGACTGATGGTGGAGATAACCTGCCCTGGTCTGCAAAAACCTTCCTCCATGAACTGGTCCGGGGTGTTTTAATATTGAGATGTATTGAACTAGCACTGTGAGTGAAGTTCAAAGCTTGGATACATCCTCCAGCTTCAACCCTCTGATCTTCAGTGAGAGGTGAACATTAACAGGGAATAAAACAACTAAATTATTACATATCATAACGTTTTGCACCATTATCATCACCACCACCATCACCATCATAATCATTATTAATATTTTGATGCTAGTCATTGTTTCTTTCACTGCGACATCCTGATCAAATCTATTTTAATCATAGGTGTGCCACTTGTTGTAGTCTCCGTGGATAAGATAGCTTATGTAGATCTGCAGAAAACAGAAAACTGACATGTTTGACAGCACTTTACTCTACACACTTCTGTGGGTAATTACCACCTGTAAGACCCCACACATTATCGCCAGTAATAAACATGATTTAAGACGCAATCTCATCCACGCGTCCTAGGAGCGTCCTATATGGGAGGGAAGAGGCGGAGGAGGTGGAGAGCAGAGGGAGGGAGTGATGGTGAGAGGGAGAAATTGAATGAGAGGGGCAGAGCGAAACTGAGAGAAGCCACCACAACAAAACTTCTCCAACAATCAAGCAAAGTGGAAGTACAGACTGGCTTCTCTCCTTTTCTCCCCGCATGGCTGCTGAGTTCCCAACAAATATAACTTCAGTATAAAGTTCTGGTGGCGGAGGCAGAGGGGGGTCTCCGCTTGGAAAGATGGACCATTTAATAAGGACCAGGTCGCGCAGGAGAATACCGCTATTTATTTTCATGCTGCTTCACGTAACGACGACACAAGCTGGTAAAGTATCTAGTTGAATGATGCACTGTCCCCTTTCTCGAAGTTTCCGTGACCTTTTTTTTTAGCCATCTTCATACATCACTTGATCCTCAGCCAACAAAGTTATTGGTGCAAAAAGCATAATCTGTACTCTGTCTTTTAAATTTCACTTCGGATCCTTCAGAAACCTGCAAATGCAAAATATGCTGAAGTTGTTTTCTGTATGCACGCATATATTAATTATCCGCGTCATTGCGTTAAGAGCACATTCGGATTGATTTAGTGTTTCCTCCTTCAGCTTGCATTTTAATTGAACACATTTCAAAGCTTCTGAATTTGAACGCGTCCTTCCTTCGTGCGTCAGGTGAGCTGGAGGACGTGCAGCGACTTCGGGAGATGTATGATGTCACGTTTGCGTTTGCTTGTGACCAGCGTCGGTTTACTGTGAACAGGTTTAACGTTGGCTTGAGAAAGAGGTGAATGGCTGAACACTGACCGAACACAGTAGATTAAAATTCCTGTCATGGATCCGTTTAATGTGCCCTCTGCTCACATAGGTCTTAAGTGAAGGTGCTTAGCACTAACACTCTTACTGACTTACTTATGATTATTCTGGCACACTTAAATATTTTACATTTTCTATTGCAGGCTACTAGCTCAGCTCATATTTCACACACTTTAGTCACACTATGTCTCGTAGGAGTGAAGTACCTGGAGTCATTTATTTTTATTAATCCACCTGTTAGAAGAGGTCCTGGTCTCTGTCAAACATCTGTCACTCTCTGTATGTCTATCACAGTGTCCCGGTGTCCACATTTGTTGCACTTTCAGGATTGTTCAGCAAGTGCTGCACCCATTTCGAGACTTCCCTGTTCCCAAGATAGCCAGTAACGATTAGCTAGTGCATATATACTGTATATCATTTGGCCCACTGCTATCTGTCACCCACACAGGTCTCCATGCCCCGTGGTCGTGTCCTGAGTATCTCCAACTGGCAGCAGACTATTTCATTGCAGGTGTTGGGGTTTAGAGACTCCCTGATGGAGACATGCCTCAACAGCGGGAGTTATCCCTGTGGTCACCAGGAGTGCTGAAAGATGTCTCCTTTTCGCTAGTGGCTTTCCACATGCACCCACTTTATGGCTGGCAGGATTTGTTGGAATTGGCTGACATAAAGCGATGGCAGAGGGAAGAGAGCCAACTGACATAATCACATTCAAGTGACAGCGGCTGTGGTGTCCACTGCTCTCTAATGAGGGCCTGTGAAGTGAGGGGCTGAGATGATTTAAAAGTGCATGGGACATATGGTGGTGCTGATATGGCAGTCTTAGATACGTGCATGCGCTTGATAATGTGTTTGCGGTTTGCGTGCATGTGTGTGTATGTATTACAGTGCCAGAATGTTTTCCCATATGCTTTCTGTGTGTGTTCAGCAGAGATGAGAGGACTTTGTAGTCATGTTTGCTTACAGGAAGTGGGAAATTCTTGCACACGTCCACGGCTAGTTTCAGTTCGAATCCTCTGTTCTTTTGCCTTAACACATTTTTGCTCAGTTTTCGTTTCCTTCTTTTCTTTTTTTCTGTTCCTGGGAATAGGCAGTGTTTGTTTTTAGTTTATATGCCTTATCTCTTCTTTTACATCATCGTTCTCCTCTTGCTCAAGCCCTGCCTCATCCTTGACTGGTTCTGTGACAGAAGGGAAATCGTGCATACAGCCCCCTAACTGTGTCCCGTTTGATCAAGCCTCCTTGCCAATTCTGCACCAGACTCCCAAAGGAGGACAGGAAGCCTTGTTCGCCTTTGATCCAGCAACAAATTAGTGGCAAAGGAAAACAAATGAAAAAGGCAGCCACATTTAGCAGGATAGAGAATAGGAAAAGAGGAATTGTACGCCTGTTACAGCTCTAGCGTTTTCTTCTGCTTTATGAGTTTGTGTTTCTGTAATGGAAACATTAAACATCAGAAGTGTCAGACATGCTGATGTGTGTCCCTAGTTGCTCGTGCTGCAAGTGTCATATCAAACTGCCTCTCAGGTTTTTTGATGAGGCAAACAGTTTGGAGTTTCCCCAAGTCTTTAATATGTAGAAATTATGCTTGAACACTTCATGGTGACGGACTGTAATCTATAGTATTCAACACACATCTGGCTTCCAGAAACTCGGTAACTCCCTTCCCCTCAAGCCTCTATGGCTCGGAGTTTCTGATCACTGGATGCTTCAAGAAGCTAGTTGGAGATGCTCCTTGTAGAATTGCAATGAGCCAACATCAGAGGTGCTGACTTCTTTCCAGTGTCTCCTTACATGTCATCTGCCTCTTTATCCCACTTCATGGGCTGTAGAAAACTTTTAGAATAGCCATCCATCACATGCACTACTGTGGCCTACATGCACATTTTAGTAGAGGCCACAGTAGTAAACTTTCCTTCTAAAGCCATCTGTAGATTCTTGAAAACAATATGCTACCCTCAGTGACATTGTGACCTGGCTCATATTTCAACTTCTCTTTACCGGCCAAGTGTCCTTTAGACACTAAACTGCGAACACAGAGAGGTATACGACTTGTTAAGAATTTCTTTAAAATGTCCCTCAGAAGCACAAAGGAACAGAACTTCTAAAGGAGCATTTGTATATACCTGTCTTACGCATGGTGTGTGTGTGTGTGTGTAGCATTTAGTGTTATACTTTGATTTTTGTCAGGTCTGGGGTTACACACCATAATAGCTGCCTCAATGTTATGATGTCTGAGAGACTAAATGACAGCTTGGGGTTGAAACTTGAATGGGCTTGGTCATGTGGACGCTTGCATGTTAATCCTCTGTGCCTGAGGTATGTATGCGAATGTGCATTAGAAATTGTGTGAGTGCACTTGTGTTTGTATTTGTTTTAGTGGTGTTTTAGGTTGCATATTTATGAGGATCTGATATCCTCAGAGGTTCCAACATCAGGTCATTTTAAACTCTCCCCGCACCTCTTTAAGTGAGTTTAGTGAGTAGAAATAGTTTCAGGCTAGGTTCAGGGCTGAGGTTAGCATGCAGTGGAGATTATGGTTAGGGAATGGATTTGCTGTTGTCGGAGCAGTAAAAAGAACATCCTCACAAGTATAGATGTACAAATGTGTCTGTATAGGGCCTGTTTAGTTATGGGTTTTGAGGGGCAGGTGTTTTCTCTATGGGCCAAGCAGCTTTTGGCCCGTTGGCCCATCGTGCTGTGAACAAACATGAGCAGAACAAACTGTGGAGATTCAAGAATGTGGTGCTGATGTGAGTTGGAAGGAAATGTGTAACCACATGCCACCATAATCTTGCAGCTTCAACACCAAAAGTAACAAAACACTGACCCATATTCAGCAGGCATGTCATTCTCACGAGGAAACAGTCGATCAGTGAATCCCCATTTTTATATATATATAGCCTTGCCTTGTATATCTTCCTGTCTACAGACAAGAGAACATAGTTGTATAAATACTGTATTAATATTAATATTAATGTAGAAATACAAACAATTTGGTATTAGAGACTACATGCTTAAAATGGATTAAAGACTTAATGCTAGGCCCTGTTGGTCGCTTTCATCATCGCTGTCATCGTCTCTTAATAATATTCGTGACTTCATAACCCCTCAGAATATGTTTTAAGTCGTTCCCAGCAGTCGTCTATATAACCGATGACTGGACTTGCTCCTAAACTCTTCGCGATAACTCAAAGCAGACCCAACCACAAAGCACATTCAGTGCGATAGCTATCACTGCCTCTCAGTTTACATTCTTCCAGCCCAACAAATGTCCTTATGTTACATTTACCTTTGTCATCTGTGTTTCAATATGCTATTCTTTGTTTCAATAACCTCTTTTTTTACAAATAAAAGAGCAATGTTTGACAGCTAAAATAATAAAGTGATTCAGAGAGAAATTTAGACTTGGGCAGAGGCCCAAAGTGCTGTTTTTCCCCCTCTGTGGGCGTTATAATTGAGCCTCATGTAAACAGCTTGTGAAGGCTGTTCGGTCATACTAGTGTGAATATGAGTGCCGGCAACCTTATTTATCAATCTTCTTTGACTGTTCATGTGCTACATTTTCATCTGTTTAGAGCGTGTATTGTGTATTAGTTTTCCTCACCTCACAGTGTTCTTGTCCACACACAGCAGTGACCCAGACAAAAGGTCACACCCACTGCTAATTAGATTAAGGCTGTTCTTCATGGAGCCTGGGAGAAACTGTGTCTTGATTTATTCAACCACTTTCACTGGATCTGTCACAGATTTTTCATTATTAATCACCATATGTGTTGCAGCTTGTTGCATTTAAAATGTTTTCTGAAGAAATGCCCCCCTGAACAGTAGTTTTTTTACGGAGAGTGGGATTTCAGAAGGAAAGCTGCTTTTCCTCCCGTCATCTGAGGGTGTGGTCCAAAATACTATGGGAAATTGTCATTACCCAGATTCATTTTGGCTTCATTTCTTGTTAAAATTCCCCAGTTCCCAGGCCAATCGTTTTTGAGTGGTATTCTGTGTGTGTGCGAGGGGTCTTTTCAGGCTGAGCTGGGAGTGTAGGTGGTATGAGTCATGAAGAATGTCTCCAGAGACTTTTCCTTTAGAAACACAGAGCACACATTATGTCCATGTATGACTTAAGTGGTGCTGAGTTGTATGACCGCCGGGCATGGAGAGACTGTGTCAAGTGTCACACAGCCAGGGAAGATACACAGATGGAGACTGTTTGGTGACATTTTCGGGTCATAGAGCACAATCTGAGAGGTGGAGTGTTTAGCTCTTTTCTGTCAGGAAGACTGTGGACAGCTCTGTTGCTGGGCAGACACGGTTGTCTCATTGAAAAAAAGCATAAGAACAAAAAGGCAGAAATGCCAGATGTCTGTGAAATTGCTGGATATTTCAGCTCCTTCCCAGTTCCCATGTACTCTGACCTTTTGGTGTGATTGGAAAACACTCTGAGTCATTAGTCCTTTGAGATTCTACGATGCTATTTCAAACACGTTGAGCCATATCTTTAAGTGGCGGGGGTACCGTGCTGCATAGGACGACAGAATAACCATCAAGGTTGCAGGTTCTATCAGTGGCCATACCAAAGTGTTGATTTAATTCACGCTCATCCTCTCATTTCTTTAGAAGTAACATCATTTGACAGGTAAGGTCCTGTAAGGACATGATTACAACAAAGTCTAATGAGATGCAAGGAAAGCCTGCTCAGACAGTCAGTGCTGCAGGATAGGTAACACTGCAAGCATTGGCTCAACTTAAGGTGACACAAATGAATCCAAAGCAAGGAATAGAAAAAATTCTTTTATTGATTGCCTCATGGATCCAGACTGTATATGGCCGCCTGCCACAAGCCTGGAGTTTTCCTCTTGACTCCAGAATAACCGGTGGTGGTATTGATATGGTGAAATACAGGATACTCCACAGGAACTTGTTTGTATTCTATGTAGGTCATGCATGTATTCAACAAGCTTTTGATGTTGTTGCTTGCAGCAGATGTTGTTGCTTGCATCCTCTGAAGTCCAGCACAGATTTTTCCTACGTTCTTTGAATCAGCTTTCTAAACTTTCTTTACAACAGTTGATTTTGCACACTTGGATGTGGGATCCCTATTATTCTCTGCACGTTTGACTGACAGATCATTGTAAATGCAGTTTCTTTTTTGGAGGAAGTTCTGCTGCTTGTCTCAGATTTCTCCCTTTGGCATTGTTGCACATCTTGACTGTTTTCTGTTGTCTTGAGAGTGTCAGAGGTCAACAGTCTCCCGACAGATCATAGCTGGAATAACTGGGCAATAGTTATTTTTAAAATTCATAGCAGTTGAGGCAGAAATGTACTTTATAAGGTTCATGGGTTACATTCACATCTCATCTTTGGACTACTTGAAATGAATCATCCTGGTGAAAAGTTAATTGTGTTATTTTGTTTTTAGACCATTTTGTCAGATGCTGCTCCGGATGGCCTGACAGAAACCCAAGGATCCTGTATAATTAGACCCATGCTGCTTCAATTTAAAACTATTCAGCCTGTTCCAAACATCACTGCCTTATGACCTCTCTCCCTGTGCATGAGTATGTATGAGAGATAGAGAAAGAACAAGATAGATATTTACTGTAGATAGACTTTTTTTTACTGGATTCTGACCTTTGAATAAAAAAACAACTTTAAACTTTGCTATCCCAAAGGAAATTGATTTGGAGTCAAGGCCACAACAAGGCTACAAAGAGCTCATTTGGAATTAAATACAAATATTAAAGATTAGGACTCAGATATGATGTTAGATGCTAAGTAAACTGCTGTGAATAATAAAGTGCTTCGACAGAAAGGCAGAAATGTATTTAAAGTTGCTTTATGAGATCCGGAACATTTCTACTGCCTTTCAGCGGCTCTCAACATAGGCTGAGGCGGCAGCTCGGAGCTGCTAACACATGCTAACGGTGCTAACAGTGCTAACAGTGCAAACAAAAACAAAAGTACGCCAGCGCTAACAGTGTGTACTTGAGGAGTAACCAGAGGATATGTTCCACGTTTCACAACAAGCATCAGCTGTAAGCAGCAACCATGAGCTAGTCAGTGGGGCACAAACATGCACAAACATGCACTAAAAGCATGCGCGGCCGACCCGGCTAGGAGCTTGGATTAAAACACACACAGAGGGAGTGTGACCTCATTCCCTGCTCAGGTAGACATTACTCCACTACATCTTTACATAGCATATAGTTGTTTGCTGCTGTATTAATGCTATGTACATCGAATAAAGCATCTTTCAGCTTTTAGCAGAATAAAAGAGACTCTGGCGGGGCAGGTCTTTGTTCTGTGCCTCTGAAGTGGCAGTCTGATCAGGGCAATCAAGGATGCAGCTAGCCTTTTGATGACTTTCTTGAGGTAAATGTCATTTGTTTGTTGAAACCAAAACAACTTTATTGACCAACTTAACCAGCATTGTCAATTTATTTCATTTTATCAGACCAAAAGGCAAAAAGTCTTGATGTGAATGTGAAAATGTGAAATCAGAAACATTGTCAGTGTCGTGATTTAAGTGTGGGTGACTTGTCTGTGACCTTTTAAAGTCAATACCTTATTCCTTGACATTTAGGTCTTTGTTCACTGTCACACTGGCTGAGCAGATTTGAAAATGATCCCAAAATACTGTGTGTGGCTGGATTATTGGTGCCACTTGCACGTACAACTGCCTGAGGTTTCTGTTGTTAGAATCCATCAACTTCTGTAATTATTTAATTTACACTGCTTATTTATTAATATATATAACTATGACTATATCAATTAAAAAATCAAAGCCCTCAGGTCTTAAATACCTTTAGATCTGTACCTAATGTTTTCCATTGTTGGAGCCTGGCTGTAATTCAGAGCTTAACCTATTTACAACCCTGTTGCCATGCTAGGGGACTGCGAGGGCGAGCTCTCAAAGCTGCTTGGAATAAATGGCCTCTGCTATGCAAATAAATAATGCCATAAAATGTAACGTGGTGTTTTTCAGCAAGCAATGTCTGGGCATCGGTATACTCTCCCCATGTTTAATTAACAAGGAGAATAAAAGGCCAGCTCTGTATGAGCGGCAAGAGCTACAGGAGGCAATTTGGGTTTAGGATCCTCATTTCAGATGCCTGGAATGCTAAGTACGGAGTTGCCCTGAAACGGCTCTCACTAGCAGCTGGTAGGAGTCTGGCAGCGCACAAAACTCTGATCCTGGCTAATGCTCACTTTATCAAGAGAACATCTGATAACATGACCAGCAGACTGCAAATAAAGCTTAGGCTCATTGTAATGAGAGAGCCAATACTGGGAGAAACCTCATATCTATGGAGGCATTTGTTGATCAAATAAATCCCCATCTTAACAAATGCTGTAATTAAAGTCAACTTGTTTCAATAGTTTTCATGAGAATATTATCTCTTGATAGTATTGCACCAATTGGCTTTATCCTGTCTTGTATTCCAGAGATGTACATGCACTTTTGGAAAACACCTGAAACAAAGGGAATTGCATGGAGAACAAATAAAACAATATTGGCAGAAATGTTTATTTTTTTATTTTATTTTTAGGAAAATAAGCTTTGAAGGTTTAATACAGAACTAGCTGACTTGTTTGAACAGATGTTTTTGCAGCGAGAATATATGAATCACTGATGTGCTTATTTGTGCCAGTGAAGTGTTCAAATTGTAATGAATGCGATGCGGACATATTGTTGCTCGCTGGTGCAGGTGTCAGCTGTCAGGTGTGCTGCAGTGGGATTATGGGTTAGACTGTGTCCCACCCCTATCCTATAATAACACCCACAGAAGCCTGGCCACCTGCCGCCACATCTCAGAGGAGCCCGTCTCTTCCGACTCCTAGGAAGCAGGAAGCCTCCAGCCACACTAAACCCTGCTCTTCAGCTCGGTAACAACCAGTAGTTAACTGAGCCAGACAACAAGCTGCTGTCACACTGGCAGAGTTTAAGTGTTACACTGACATAACAAAAAAATATGCTGCCGCAATCTGCCACAAGTTTTACCCTATCATAAATCCTTTTTAGGGTTTTTCAGACAGTGCTAGAAACAGAAATAATTTGAAATAATCAATATCTTATTTAAAGTGATATAATTAGCTACAGTCTGTGAGCTTGAAATAAAACGCAACACCACGTTTCTTCTATCGCTCTATAAAAATTTGCAAATTATTTCTTTTTCTTTTTTTTCCCTTTCCAGCTGATCCTATTGATGTTCTGCAAGTGCTGGAGCTGTCAGAGAACATGGAGGGGGTGTCCTTGGAGGCTGGTCTCTGCACCAGCAGGATGGGCTTTGAGGAGCCGGACCTGGCCTACAAGATAGACAAAAAGATTCAGCTCAGTGCTCCAACCCAACAGCTTTTCCCTGGTAATGGACTTATTTTTCCAATGAGGATTTCTAATAATGGCAAAAAGCCTTGGAATGTGTCACTTTTGAGAGGGATTCTTCCCTCAGTAAAATATTGAGAGATCTGACTTTGAACTCCCTTTACCCCTCCTCGTGGGTACTCACTGCTTTCATGGGCCATATTTTTCATCATTATTATCTTTACTAAGGTCTCGCTGGCAGCGGGTGGGGCGTTCATGTTGTATAATATCTGCTCCCTGCTGTTCTCTGCTCTCCTTCCAGATTCAACCATATTTCCTGAGAATTTCTCCGTGATGGCTACAGTGCGAGCTAAAATGGGCTCCCAGTTCTTCCTACTTTCAGTGTATGATGACCAGGGGGTGCAGCAGCTGGGCCTCGAAGTGGGCCGTTCACCCGTCTTCCTGTATGAGGACCAACATGGACAGCCCACACCAGAAATGTATCCCATCTTCCAAAAGATCAACCTGGCTGATGGAAAGTGGGTAGTTTGAAGGCCTATAACGTCTCCATTAGAGCAGATATTAATGACATATCTGCCTTTCTGTTGATTTGACAGTACATTGCATCTGTGGTGTGTGTTCAATAGATCAGGTTTACCAGCACTGTGTAATTTATATTAACTGCTCATGTATAACTTTCCAAAGCGCGCTGATTGATAAAGCTCACTTCATGGGCTTGACTTTGATTGACCTTAAGGGAATAAGATGCTTTTGAAGCACTTGCGATTTGCGACTTGTGATTTGACTTGATCATCGGAGTTAAGGAAATCCATCCTTCACACTCTCAGACTCAAAGGCACTTTTGATTTGCTTGACTTGAAAAAAACTCTTTGCATTGCTGATTCTGCAGGGCAACAGACAAAATATATGTGTTGTTTCAGTTGGCACAGGATAGCCTACAGTGTTCAGGACAAGTCTGTGACCCTCTACCTGGACTGTCAGCGGAAAGAGACCGTGGATCTGCTGCGAGGGGACAACGCTGTCGTCAGCACAAAGGGTGTCACTGTGTTTGGCACTCGGCTGCTGGATGAAGATGCATTTGAGGTAAGACATTATTTAAGTACGGGAGCCTCTGAAGGCAAGTGATTTACTTTGGTGTCATACTTTTAAATGTCCCTTCTTTGTAGTTAGTTACTAAGAGGATCAACACATTTGAAGACACCATGTACTGAAGAATGCAGTTGCCAGCAAGTGGATTTTTTAGTGCATTTCTGCATTGAGGTAAACAAAAGGGAATATATGAGTGTCAGTATCATGTGGACTTTAAGTATACAGGTTTAATCACAGGAGACTGTTTCACTGAGGTAATATGGAATGCATATTAACTGAATCATCTGACAAGGCACATCCTGATGACCTTGTTTTCCTTTGTATGACTTTTATTCTTTCTCACTCTTACGCTATGTCACATTTAACCAATTCAGTGCATTTATCCCCACTGCTGCTGGCTTGAACCTTTTAGATAACCCCTTCATGCTGCACCAATGGCTAGGCATTGCTCATATCCATCTTTTAAATTCTTGTCAACATATCAAAAATGTGAGTCCAAAATGTCGGAGAAATGTGCTTTAAAATGCTGTTAAAAAACAGGCCATTCACCCAGGAGACTGCTGTCCTTAGTACTTTTGTTGCACATAACCAAGTGGTACTTTTGAGGTGCCTCTGTTTTGTGTCAGTTTAAGCCAAACCATGATGTAGTTTTGTAAAATGTTTTGTTTTATCTTGTTTCAATTTCTGTTACATTAACCACATGTTTGAAATAGTTTAAAACTGCAACCGTAATCCAGAAGAACATGTGCTTCCCTTCAAACTTAATTAAGAGTGCAGTTTAGTTGTGTGGGAATGTAATTTTGTAGGAGACAGGGTTAAAATGCACAAGAACTGTGATCTTTGGATTGAATAGTTTCCTCTATAACATGAATGCATTACCATATACAGGACATCATATTGTATATGATCTATATAGTATGATAAAATATACATTTCTGTCTGGAAAGTGGTGGGATGAGCTGAATATGAATTGAATTTACGAGCTTTAAAGCTACTGAAGAAAAGATTTCAAAGGGAAAATCAAGGATTCAATGGGCTATGGGGTGACATGGGTATCCTGTCAATCAAGTGCTGCAAGAACAAAGCAATGCAGAGAAGAAGAGGTGTTTGGGAGGGGGGGGGACAGGCTGTTCAGACATGCCCAGCCTCATCATTTCCATTGTAAAGCCAAGAAATGACAAATTCGCCTTGCTTTTTTTACTTGTCAGTATATTTCTGTTGGCCAGCTGTGCATATGGACATTAGAAACATGCTTGACTGTGAATGTGTGTTGTTTGGTAATGACTTGTGATGGTCATCCTCTTGCACGAAAAAGACTTGCATCTTGTTCTTGTACATGGTTTTTTTTCAGCACTAGAAGTATATCACAGATTAAGTCACTGTAATTCATTACAAATTATGTCTCCCAGAAAAATGTAATAATTTGATCCTTTTTGAAGTTGACGTACACATCTTCAGTTGAGAGCATTCAAAAAATGTTTCCTGATGTGTATCAGTATGCTGGGAAACCATGGAGGAGCGAGACGCTTCAAACTAAGCTCAACTCGTTTTCTCAGCGGTAACCTTTATTGTCATAAGTCATTCTCTGTGCTTCCCATGACAATATGCAAGCCCTGCTCCATTGTCATTCCCAATGAGGCTCCACTCTAAATCTCTCGCCCACAGCATGAAATAGAGATCAGCTCAAGCGCCTTCCCCTGCCATGCCCTCAGGGTCTGTCTGCTCAGCAAAAGAGCAAGAAAGAAAAGAAAAGATAGACAGAGGCATAAGGTACAGTTAAGTTTCTCTGTCCCCTCAGTGTCCAGAGAACACGCCACGGTTTGCAAAGGGAAACATACTAATAAACTTTAAGAGAGTAGAGAGGGAGGGTTGTTATGACTCCCTATTTGCCTAATAGACATAAACCACATCCTTCCTCCCTTTCACCAGGAGAAAACCAGAGTCCTTGGTCCTGACAAGTAAACACCTACTGCTTTTGGGTTTTGCGTGTGTCGTCAATAACTACTTTCCAAACCTCACCTTCCCTATGACCTAACTTAATCTCAGCTGCCCCTCCCATGCTATGAGTTACTCTCAACTCCCTTCCAACCCTTCCGACTTCAGTTAAGAAATGTGTCTCCTCGTGGGCTCTATAAATTTCCCTTTTCAGAAGCAATAGAGCTTGTTTCATTTTTGGCCTTGCTCCAAAAACACTCCCATGTCCTTATTCATCATCCAATGTGTAGAAATATGATGATGATACATTATTTCTGGTGATGACTTAAAAAGCCCTCAGATCCATCCTTTAGTCCAATCCATTGTGGTTATTGTTTTTATATGTATTGAAGTTTGCACTTAATATAATCTAAAATTGATTCCTAATATCTTGCTTTCTGTGGAATAAGTAATTTTCATTGATACATGTGATATTAAACATGAGTTTCAGTGTGTGCATCTAGAGCTATGTACAGTATGTCTGGCTGTGCATATCTAAGCATCCATGTACATCTCGGGTGAGGCTGGTACCGGGGGAGGAGAGAATAATCAGGCTGACCTCTGGGCCTCTGTTCCCAGGCTCTGGTTCCGGGGGAGGAGGCTAGTGTTCCGGCCCAGTACTCCCAGCATGGGAGCTCAGCGTGGGAGCATTGGGACTGTGGTCAGCCACTAATGTCTCTATTGCTTCCAGATTGCGCAACAAATAAATACACAAGTTTGGAGTTCAAACTTAACACTCTGCTTGCATTTGCTAACCTCAAATTTGCTGTCCGCAAGTTTGGTTGTGCTCCTTGGCAGCTGTGTGCCCTTTCTATGTGCCTCCAACACGCTGACTGCTTAGAGAAAATCCAGCCCAGCGTTTATTTGTTGGGAAATTCAGATCCTTTCCATCTCGATGAGTACTGGAAATAAGAGGTTTTTGACTCACTGTTACAGGCATGTTGAAGCCAAGACCTGTCACGCATATCATTAAAGCCAAGCTTTATTTGAAGATTTAGCAATCCCATTGTTTTTGCACACAAATCAGACAAGCACTTGAAATTGGTCTAGGTCTATTCAAGTCGTCATGTTTTGTAATTACTCATGTCTGATTGTGGTCAGATGTTAGGTTAGTCATGATCATCTATTGCACTTTCAGCAAATGAGAAGCTTCATTACGGTGAGCAAGTTGCTCCTTCTTCACCCACACGAGGTCGTGACTCACACAAGAGCGTACGTTATTTTTTGGGAAATTGAGATCTGATTAACACACTGCAAATAAAGAGCAGTACCTCATATACGGTCTAGTTAGTTGTGATTTGGTGAAGCAGTATGACTGTTGGCTTGCTGGCACCACTTACATTATTGCAGACAGCAAGCAGAGGGGTCACTCTCTGAAACACTAATGAACCTTTTCCAACAGCACCATGTGGGACCTCATGCAGGATGTTTGCGAGCCATCAGAAATTTATGGATTCAGCTGAGGTTTTTTTCCTTTTCAGCATGTCCTCACATGTCCTCTACAGATGTCCTCATCCTGAATGTAGAACGGCAGAACATGCATGATTTTGAGCGGCACTTAACTCGCTGTGTGTTTCTAAAGGAGACAGCCTCTGCTAGGCAAAAAAAACAGGAAAACGTCTGTGTGAAAGTGTTGCCTTTGATCTCAAATTGAGATTGGATTGGATTGGATTAACTCCCCGTTGCCTTTCTCTCTCACTCCTTCTATCTGTCTCTCACCTCAGAGTGCAATCATTTCCTTTGCTTGACACTGGCTTTTGGCTAAAACAGGAAGAAAAAAGGCTAAGTGGATAACAACTCCTTTCATGCTTGATGTCATAAATTAAAGCATAATGTCCATGGTCATTCCCAGGTTTACAGTTTTCTATAGCGGGATCCAGACTTTGCGTAGAATTCTATTGCTGATAATAAGGCATGAGCTGTATTAGAAGATATATGAGCTACTGGGGGGTAACGGAGAAGCGATATGTTTTGATTTATTTCACCTCTGGCCACTAAAGCCTTATTAAAGAGATTACAATGGGACTATAATTACCACAACATCAAGCAGTTACTCTGACTTGATTTATTGCAAATGGCTACCCAGCTGTCCCCAGATAACATTTCACCAGGCAATATGTTTGCAATGGCCTGTCAGTTACATAGATTCTTATCGTTAATGTAATCTAAATGTTGTCAAACATAGTGCCATGGGGCCGCCTGCATTTTGTTTTTATTGAATTACTTTCTGACTTGCATCTCAGAGAGTAAGCACTGCAGATACAGTGATTTTCACTATAAATTGATCGTTTGAATATACTTTATTTATTATTTAGCTCATAAAATGTCAAAATATTGAACAATGACCATCGAAATGTATTTGAGCCAAACTTCTTTTATAAATAGTGCTGTCTTAATAATATTTATTTTATAGTAATATGTAATTCAGAAAATAATTTGTAAACCCCTGTGTTTGGTATTGTACTTGGCGATTTTGTGCTTTAATACATCAATTGATAATAAATACACTAGTTATCTCAGCACTACAAAGCATTATGTAATAATGTAACGTGTACAGAAGACTAGTGTGATGCTGAGATAAGTGTAAGGCCATTAAAGCTAACAGAGGCTCTGGGCTCAGAGCTGCAGGGCCCAGCAGTGCTGTCTCTGTGCATGTTATTGTATATACACTGGCTACGCCTTTGGGGCACGATGGGAAGTGAAAGGTCCTGACAGGGGGGTGAGAGAGAGAGAGAGAGAGAGAGAGAGAGAGAGAGAGAGAGGAGAGAGAGAGAGCTATTTGACTGTTTTGTGTACACAATCAAGCCCCTCCTGGAGTTATGGGAACACACAAAAAAAGCAATAGTCAGTAGCGATTGTACCAGTACTGACGGTGTGATGATGCTACTGCATTATAATTTGCTTTACATCTAGGTACGCGGATGGTTTTCTTGTTCTCATAGTGTCTTTAGTGTCCCACGTTCAGTCTTCTGGTCCTTGACATATCTCTTCACTGTGCTGTATAGCAGCGGCTGTATGTTTCTGTCAGTGCTCCATTGACATGACTCCCTTGCCTGCCATTATATACTGCACTATGCATTTATGTCTGCTTTCTGGTTTATTTTAGGGAGATATTCAGCAACTACTGATTCTGGAGGACCCGCAGGCTGCTGCTGACTACTGTGTAAACTACATACCAGACTGTGACTCTGCTTTGCCCTACAACAGCAAATCCCTGGTCCTGCAGGAGGTCAGTACTGCCACCAACAGGAGGCAACGCCTACCGGAAAAACCCTCGCAAATCTTCAAACAGTTCTACAGACAGCTGAGAGAATAGAGTACAGCTTTGGGTCACCTTAATTAGTTGCAGACACAAAGGTCCGGAGCTCTCAATTCATTCTACTTTTTCATAGTGTTTTCCACGTTTCGTTGGAGGCCCTGTGTTTTATAATACGTTTTAAAAAATATGATGAGCTAAAGTGAACTTGCAGAAGCCCTTGTTTCACAGCCAACTAGTAAAAGGAGCTCAAGCGTGTGCATCAACAGAGCAATGTGTCCCTAAGACTCATATGATTTACAAGCGGCCAACAACTCCAGCCAAGAAGAGGTCTGAGTACAGTGCAAATGACTGAGTGTTTGCGAAAAGAGACTTGAAAGATTAAGACAGAATAGGCCATCCGTCAAAGAATAAGTGTCTTCTTTCAAATGCAGCCAGCAGTGGAGCATTCTTAAGATCAGGTGTGCTCTCTCTTTTACACACACACACACACATACACACAACTACACAGAGCCAGGTGGCTATAACTCAAACATGATATAATAGCTCTTCCCCTCCTCAAGGCATGCATAAAAAACTAAATCAATCATGGTTATAAATTACTGTGTATTTCTTTGGTGGTGTGTGAAAGATGGAGATAAGGAGGACGGAGGCAGCCAGAGGAATGGAGGCAATGCGATGTAATTGTGTCTGTGGCTGGGCTTTAAGGAGTATACAGGTTTAGCCACATGCATACACTCATATGTACGCAAACTCATGTGACCGCATTTGTGTCTGCACGCACATGCCTGGTCATTGATTATGCTCCAGAGATGGCTCTTTAATGGTAGAGAGAGGCCATGTCGATAGTCATCCAGCTGGCTTTTAAGAACTACAACTGAGCAATGAGCTCTGAATCCAGAACATGTCCACATCTGTCACCCCACTGACCTACTTCCCATCATTCTCCGTTACACACTGACCTTGTTTACAAGTGGATCTAAATCACGTCACTGATGTCTTTCTCAGACTAGGCCTTCAGCAACATTTTCAGGCCATTTATATCACTGACATGCAATGGACATCGCTCTGGAGGATGACACAGCCATGTTTGCTCACTTGCTAGAGCACACTAAGAATTAGCACCTCTTTAGGATCGTAGACAGGGTGACCCCTGACCACTAAAGCAAATAAGTGTTCTGCAAGGCATTGAGAGGAAATAACTCTACATTTGTTTGTCCTTTCCCATTTCATGTTTGCTTTAGGTTTTTGCCAGCTAAATGGGAATCACAGTAGGTGTTTGACCCTCTAAGGTTGTCACAGGACCTGTATGCATCACTTTACTGTCCCTTACTGTTTCCCTCATTGTATTTTCATTCACAGCAGTGTTTGTTTTTTTCTGGTCCCTCAACTTGCATTCCCTTTTTCATAAAAGAACTCCCAACTCAGGTCTGATTTCCTGATGCAAAGTGACCAGCCTGATGAACCAAAGGAGCACTCTAAAAAGGACGGCAAAGACAAAAAGAAGAGGGACAAGGGCTCTAAAGGCAAAGGCAAAGGCAAAGGCAAAGGCAAACGCAAAGGCAAAGGCAAGGGCAAGGGCAGGAAGGGATCCAGAAAGAAGAAACATGAAGAGGAAGGTCTCGAGGATGGCTTCCTCAGAGTGTCCACAACCGTGCCTGAGTATCTATCCCAAGAACCTTTTCAGCCCACAGATTTGCCAGAAATTACGAGCACCCCAGAAACGGCCATCCCCACTAAAGTGCTCGACAAGACCCCCGTGGAGCTGCCCACACATGAACCTGACTCTACAGCTGAGGCCACCACTGTGGTGCCCAGCGCTTTGCCTGAATCAAAGGTTGCTGAGGAGGTAGACCAGTTCACTTGTAGATGCCCTCCACCCAAACCCCCTCCTGCTATTTGCAGTTCTAACCGATCACATCCCTAATACCTCCTAACCATAGAGAGCACCTCTTCCCTTTCTAGTTTCTTATCACCAGCACTAACCAGCACAATCCTAATCATCACTTCTACTACATCCCTTCCAGAAAACATGGAGAACGCATCCTAAATGAGACATTTTTGATGATCTCACTGTATGGACTTGTGTATGACAGTGTGCTTTTTGTATTTTTGTCGAACATGTTGTAGTACATGCATACCATGTATCCCAAAGGCATGGTATGCATGGTGCATACAGTTGGCTATATATCTTCCTGTATGCAAACATACAGAATGAGTATTGGGTTGACAGTTCATTCAATGTGAATATATGCTCAGAGACAACCTACATCTTTTAAATTACGAAAATACCACCACTGTATCCCACTTTTTTTTTTTTTTTTTTTTAAATCCAATCAATTTTAACTTACCACTGCAACAAACAAAAAATGTTTGTGTATGTCTCCTTCATGTTTATTGTTTGCTAATTTTCCAAGTGAACTAATTTTTCATGCTCATGCTGTTTCTGTGGTTGCTGCCATCTCTGCCATACTGCCTCAAGAATCACATATAATCCATCAGCTAATTACACTCCAGCATTGTAATTAACTGCACACCTGTATGTCGGAAAAACAAATAATTCCCGTAAAAAATCCACCTGTTTTGCTCACATTCATATCATGCATTACAAAATGTGCCTTTACTGGGAAGTGCTGGGTGCTGATGAGAAGAGCTCAGTGTCCCCTGGTTCATCTTTGCTATGACTCATTTGAGCCCATGTGTTGGCCTGCAGGAGGACAAGCCGGTGAAGAAGCCAGTTATAGAGGAGCATGAAGATGACCTTTATGGAGACCTCTATGATGATCCTTCAGTTTCCACGGTAACAGTAGGCCCGAATGTTACTGAATATGAGGTAGGTTAAATGCAAATGCAAGACATGCCTTCGCCTTAGCACAAACACACTCAGAGCTTATTTTGGTATTCACTACAACTGAATGGAGTTTTTCCATTTTTTTAACAGATTCTCGAATATGAAGATTACAAGAATGACACAGAGTCAGAGTATGAAGAGTACGAGGTATATGATGACGGCTTTGAATATGCAGAGCGGGAAAGAGCAGAGACGTGGGATGGAGAGGTAAATCTCATACATCAAGTGAGTGGTCACGTCTTCAATTGCCTGTCAAGTGATTTCTAACAATCCACATCTGTTCACCTATTTCTCTTCCTCAGGTTAGTCTCAGAGCAGAGAAGGGCCAGAAGGGAGAGCCAGCTATTATTGAGCCGGTGAGCTTCTACTGACATTTCATGAATAGCCTAGTAGCTTTAGTTACGAGCATGGGAATGAGTTGATACTCTACATTTCATTCAATCTGTGCTTGTTTCTAGGGTACATTAGTGGAAGGACCCCCAGGTCTACCAGGGCCAGAGGTAAGCCTATTCAGCCTCAACACAGATAACAAATGTGTGTCTGTGATTATACAGGATGTGGCAAACTGTTACATAAGCAGGTACTATCCAGATGTGCTGCAAAATGTAGAGCATTGTGGATTCTAGCCATCAGGATGCAATGTGGTGTTTTTGGAATAGAAAACAGGGTTTTCTGGGGTGACCACAATAAAAATACAGCCCTGCACTATAATGCAATGTAAGATGGCTATGAACACATCATGAGGTGATTGATTTGATTCAAAAACTGCATAAAGAAGAAGAAAAGTACATACAAAAAGGGATTATTGTCAAGCATTTGGGGGGTTGGAATATTATGTAGAAAATTATATTTTCTTTGAAAACTAAGCCACAATGTTTTTCAATGTTTGTTTGAGTGCTGTGAATGTTTCCTTCACAGGGACTCACTGGCCCAGCTGGCCCAACAGGCCCTCCAGGACCCAGGGGAGATCCTGGTGAATTGGTAAGTGTGGCTTAGGCCTGGACCTGGGCCCATTGGGTTAGTCCCTCCAGTTTGACCCCTTCACCTGTGGGACAGAGCTGTGGGTTCAACTGTGACCTCATATTGAAACATGTCCAGTCCTGAACTGAACATTCTGGCTTCAGGGACTGATGTTGACTCAAACGCGTGTGATCTGATTTTCTTTTGTGTGTGTGATTGCTCGAATAAGTGTATTTGTCCGTGATTCATCACAATGGAACACCCACACACTGTAACACACTTCCGCCTGTCTACCAGCGATTGATGTGAATTAGCTCATACATTTAATGATTTATGTCATACTTATGGGGAAATCTTATATATATTCAATGCTTCAGGTAGAAAATCAGAAGTCTGCTGCATGGTCTACCAGATTTTTATGCATTTTTTAGATTATTATATATCCGTTCTTAAAGCTAAATAAAAAGGTTCACCAAATGAGACAAGATAATTAACACATTATTTTAACCACTTCTACACTTTACTTGTTCCTAGAAACAAGTGTCAGTTATTTGACAACAGGCAGTACCAAGAAAATTACACTTGATCCATAAAAATATTCTATCAGTAGAGGAATGTATTTTACCTATTTGAATACTTTTTAGATGACTTTAACAGTAATCTGATAAGCATAATTGTAATGACTCAATGTTGCATTAAATGGCTTGTTAAAATATATATTTACAATGTGTAAACAGAAGATAAGGTTGTGTGTGTGTGTGTGTGTGTGTGTGTCTGTGCGATATGCTCTATGGAAACGGAGCAAAGGTTGTTTGATTAGATTGCTGGGCGGTTTTTCTCACCACTTACACCCTCCCTCTCTTTCTCACACACACACACACACACACACACACACACACACACACACACACACACACACACACACACACACACACACACACACACACACACACACCTCTATAGGAACAGTAGCTGACGTTTATCCCTTTCCCCAACCGTCCTTTTCAGGGTCCCCAAGGACGTCCTGGTCTTGCTGGGGTTGATGGGATTCCAGGTCCTCCAGGAACCCTGTTGATGCTACCAGTAAGATCTTACTCATGCACACACAAAAAACACACAGACAGAGCACACCTTATTCCCAATGTGGTGTAGTGGCATGACCACAAGGGGGGGCTGTGTGATTGAACTTCATTTGCATTTGGGGAATACTGCAGTGGGAACTGATTCCTCTTTTTCATTGCCTCCAGTTCCAGTATGGAGGTGATTCCCAGAAGGGACCAGTGGTGTCTCCCCAGGAGGCACAAGCACATGCTATACTGCAACAGACAAAGGTACACTTCCCAGAAACAAGCACTTTTGTGTCATTATGCAATATCATCCCACCAGTGACTGTTGACATTGTCATTTGCTGTATGAAGACCAATTAATTTCATATTAAAAGTCAAAGGTACCTTGTGCAGTGTACATAAACCACCCAGTTATTTTTTTCTTCCAGCTGTCATTGAAGGGACCCCCAGGTCCAATGGGTCTAACAGGGCGATCAGGCCCACTGGTAAGGCACTCCTCTGACCTTGACCAATTTGCATCATACCTCAAGGGCTCCTGCAACCTTTAACCTCAACTTCACATTCTGCCTGAGCAGGCACAAGCTCTACTCTCTTCCTCCCACCCTAACCTCATCATTATGCATGCTCAGTATGTTCAAATTGCTTGTGAAATCATTGCAGGGTTGCAAAAATAAACAGATGATAACATTTTAAGAAAGTTTGTTCTCAGCTTATTTGTACTTTTTGGTGCTTAAATTGCAGTGAAGAGTTGAAATGCTCCTGTGCATCATGCTATGCTTAAATTAATGCTTGTTTTTATTTTACAGGGATTGTCAGGTCCCACTGGGTTCAAAGGGGACAGAGGAGAAAGTGGCCCTCCCGTAAGACCATACATTACTTTGATCAAAGCTTCTTCCACACGATTCATTTCCTTTTGTCCTCCTGCCTTCTATTTTTATTTTTACACATCTTTCCATTTGTCCTCTTCTCTTCCTTTCTTATGCAGGGCTCACATGGGTTGCAAGGCCCTCCAGGAACTAATGGAAAGCTAGGAAAGAGGGTGAGCTATTTTGAGTATTGCAGGTTTCCACACTGAAAATGTATCCGCATATTGTGTTAAAAGCATACCTGGTGTACTATAAATCGTGCCTGGAGTACTATAAAGCAAAACCTATTTTAACTGGAATGTGTATCTCGTAGGGGCGTGCGGGAACTGACGGAGGTCGTGGAGCTCCAGGAGAAACAGGATCTAAGGTAAGATCTGCATTACAGTAGTGATAATCTCAACAAATTGAGCGGCCTCACAGTTTTTTGTTCCAGCAAAGTATTTACATCCTTATTGCTTATTTGGATATTAGTTGAGGTTCAAAGCTGTGTCAATGCCACATTAGACCATATTGCTTATGTTTGATGTTGAGTTTCCAGGAATTCAATTTCCTGTTTCCATGAACATGACAATATCACACGTGTTTAGGCAGCACGGTCTTGTACGATAACAAACTATCCCTACTTGCAAGTGTAAGCTTTAAGGTAGCTCCCAGCTAATTTTATGTATTGACAACAAGGCAACTCAATACTTAACAGCTGCAGGAAGAGCTTAGCAAATAAATCAGGCTCCCTTGATGCCGGGTCTGACAGAACAGCAGAGTCTTTATCAGTCAAAGCAGCATTTTAGCAGACCTACAGCTAATCTGAAAACTCCCTCTCCCCAACACATACTCAGAGCAGATGGGAGACTCTGCCAGGGGAGACTTTCAGAACAATTCTGCAAATGTTTACACATTACTGTATATCTGTGTTTTTCAGGGTTTAATGCACTTGCTTACTTTTCAGGGTGACAGGGGTTTTGACGGCCTGCCAGGTCTCCCAGGAGACAAGGGACACAGAGTGAGTTAGATTTGGTAACTTAAAGCATTGTCACTGTATTTATTTAGTCATTTGGGTACTAACGGGCTAACGCGGCATGCATCAACACCTTACACGTCATATGGCAGATGACTGTTTGCACATTATGATCATGATTATTGTGATTTCTATGATGAAAGCTTACACTAAAAAGCATCTGCTGGATTCTTCGCTGCTATAAACAGAACAGTCCCAAATATCTTGAGGCTTGTGGCTAATGCTTTTATCTTGTAGGGGGACAGAGGAAAGCTAGGTCCTCATGGGGCTGATGGAGATCCAGGAGAAAGGGTGAGTGCACAGTACTTTGCAAAATGTATTTGCAACAAACAAAGCCTAGAAAACACTGCAGCAGGGCTTTGTTTTTCTTAATTTTTCCATCACCCAAGGTTAACAAGGAAAAACCTTTCCAGATCAGTGAATCAATTCTACAAACCGTTTAGATGGTGAAGCTCCACAGATCAAAGCAGGCTTTACTGAAATTAAGTCATAAACTCTTGAATATAATTATGATACACTGGCCTTAGTTCATTCAGTATTAAGGTTTGCAAAAGACATGAAAGTTATGCAGTGCATCCTGGCTTAGAATTGAAAATATGAAAGATAGAAGCGCTGTCAAGATAGTATCAATCCATTCAGGCGGGTGGGGGAAATTTGAGAAAGCGCTCTATTAGTCTTTGCTCGAAGATAGTTGAGCCTTATCTGTCAGGCAGTGGATTTCTTTAATGAGCTATTTTCACAGATTATGTCTGTGGGGATATAAATGTATCCACTGCTGAGGTTGACTTAGAAAGGTGCATGAGATTTATGTGTTGAATCTGTTTCCGTCTTTGTTAATTCAGGGATCTGATGGACCTGTGGGGCCAAGAGGGCAACCAGGCGAACCTGTGAGTATCTGGAACGACATAATGCAATATTTTATATTCATTGCTTCTCTACATAGAAAATACTGAATGTAGTGAATGTATTTATCAAGTCCATGTTTTGGGTTCCCAGAAATACGCTCGCACAAAACTCCTTTTTTAAGTGCAAACACATAGAAATGGATGATTTCCACGAAAGACCATGAGGGGATTGTAGGAGATCACTAGATTTACGCTCAAGCATCAGTTTCAGCCAAAATCTTACAGAAGAACTTACACAAGCACAAAATCTACTGTTCATACTTTACATGAAGAGAACTTTAAAAACACTGCACGGTATTTCACAATATACAACGTTTATAAAAAAAAAAAACTAGGACGGTTAAACCGTATTAATGCAGCACTGCCACAGTATTCACCATAGCGTTAAAAGAGAAAGGTCGAGACGTGCAGCTTGGACACAAGAATATACAATGGCATAACATGCATAGCATGTGTTATTCTTCCGGCAAAGTAACTTTGGATCATAGAGAAACCACAATGATCTCTAGAGCACTGTTGCAGAAGCTATCATTTTTTTTCTGTGTAGCTCCTTGGTGGACACTGGTTGATTGGTTATGACTCACACTCTATCTTCCTCCCAGTAGGTGAGGTTGGGGCTCAGCGGGGGTTCTGTCCCTCCAAATGGATCACCCAGTTCAGGGAGAAATAGAGTGCCATAAGATGTATTAGGAAAGCTGTGTTAAACTACAAAGATACAAGAAAGGAGAGGAGTTGGCTCGTTTTGATGAAAGAGAGGAGGGAGCGTTGGGAAAAGTGAGGCAGCGAGAGACAAACGCGAGGCAGAAATTTGGTTGGTGGTGAAAGAGATAACAGAGAAGGAGAGAGGAAAGAGGGAGAGAGTCGGAAAGGGAAGAGATAAAATCCTGGCCTGAATGATTATATTTCCATATCAATCACTTCCCTGGAGATCACAGATGTGGCTTTGAAACAGGTGGCTTGGCCAGCCTACAAAGAGGAAGGCTGACAGAAACAGAGCGCACAAACACTGCCGCAAACACAGGCTAGTGCAGTCTCCGTAGCTAGCACGTATAAAACCAGATGCGCCCATACACACACACACAAAAATATTATTTGTTTCTCCCTGTTTTTCTCTCTCTCCATCCCCCTCTCCTTCCTTAGTTTGGATTTATGATTTAGTATTCCACACTCAACCCATCTCATCATGAATGCAGGTTAGCTCCTGACTATTTGCTATGTTTTGTCTCCAGGGTTCTCGGGGTCTTGTTGGGCCAAGGGGGCCACCTGGCCCACCTGGTCAGCCGGTAAGTCAACATCGCCTTGATTGCTGAAGATTAGAAGCTATTCAGTCTTCTTATCTCTATAAAGGGACCTCTGTTGCCTGGAATCATCAATATGCCATTGAAGATAACAAGGAAGCTATTGAACTGTGTCTCTTTTTTCGATCAGAGCATTTGACATTTCATCCATTGTTTTCTGACATCTTGTATTTGTCAGGGTATTCGTGGAACTGATGGAGTACAAGGGTCAAAGGGCAACCTGGTCAGTCCTGCTACCTTTATTACCTACTGTTATATATGTAAAAAAAATTATATTGTTATATTGTTTCATTGTTATATGAAAATGTGCATGAGGTTAACAGTTTTTTCAAAGTGATCTCAGCTACTGAAAGATCATCTGAAGTGGATTAGTGTGGCCTTCTAATGAACCTGTTACCCAATTATGTGATAATGAGCTTATGACAAAGTTCATGTGGAGGCAGAGTGTGTGACTATTTGTTGTTGTCAGGGTCCATCTGGAGAGGTAGGGCCCCCAGGACAACAGGGAAATCCAGGAGTCCAGGTACTGTACCAGCAAAAAAAAAAACTCCTGTCGCTATGAGAGTTAATCCACTCATTACACATCCTATACATTTATTCAAGTCACATAGAAGTGCTTCAAATATGCACTATCACTTGCAAGTTGCATAACACATTTGCTTTCTCTCACACACAGACACGTTATTGTGGCACAAAAACTTTCTGTTTCAGTTCTATTTTTACTTCAACTGAAGGTTTAATTGCTCTTCTCGAGGTGTAGACAATTCTCTGGCCTTTTGGGCACATAAAAGCAATCCCATTGCATGAAACTAAAATATAGTCAGTGTACAAGGCTGTGTTTATTACCTCATTTGAAAATTGTTTTTGGAGATACAAGGTTTTCAGCCTACAGCAATAAAACGTAATTTTAAAATGTCGTCAGAGACATTACAGTCATATAAAAAAGATTTAATCATATTTTTTTGTTTACCAGCATGTCTACAATAGTTCCAGCGACCATCTCACATAAGGACATCCACACATTCTGCTCATGACTCGTACATACACACATACCATAAGCACACATATACACAGACTATAGCAAAACCTCAACTCCCAGCCTTCTCCTAGTCTTGTGACACTTAACCTGATTGATGCTTTGTTCTGATCCAGGGCTTGCCTGGTCCTCAGGGTACCATTGGATTGCCGGGAGAGAAGGTACGTAGCATGTCTCTCACTTAATTTCAGAATTAAAGCTGTGACCTTGTGACCCTGTCATCACATACCCAGGGGAGGTCGGTGGAGCTAGAGAGTACGACCCAACCACTTCTGGCTCCCATTCAGACGAGACAGGGCTAGAAAGGAAATCAATACACAAGAAACACACACAGGCAAAACAGGCACTAGGGATGGCCTTGGCCAATGCGCATCATGAGGCTAGACTGATAAAAGAAATAAAAAGTGGGCTTTGTCATGAATACAATATGGTTGGTCGAGGAGCAGCAAAGTGGGAAATGTGGTCTCTGAGGCACCAGTACAATTTCATATCTGAAGCTCATCTTAGTATTCATACCTCTCTCTGTCCTACACAGGGTCCCCAGGGGAAACACGGCATGCAGGGCCTACCAGGCATTGATGGCCCAAACGTAAGTACACACAAAATGGATAACTGCATGCATTAGATCAAACACATAAACATGCATGTATGCATGCATACCATTGCACAGGAGGCATTTCTGGAATTGATCCAAAGCAGTATGACATTTAGAAAATAATTAAAAAATATTCTTTCCTCATCTCCAAGAATTAATCTCTTTAGATTGCAGTCCGACACGTTTGAATGAGTTTTACTTGATGCTCCCTGTATTGTTCTACAAAGCATTGTGACACACAATGATGTTTTTGTGGTGCTTCACTCTCAGTGCCGCTAGCATTTCCTCTCTTTCACTGGTTGGTTGCAGTCGGATAATTCCATGAAGGAGTGATACAGTAATGATGTATTTGCAGTGGTGTTAAGTCAATCTGATTCCTGTTTTCATGTTTCAGGGTCATCCAGGAAGAGAGGGCCCCGCGGGAGAGAAAGGCATCCAAGTGGGTAACTGCCTGTCTGCGGTCTGTCTAGTGTAGTGTCATAGAAAGATATTATAAGTGCAATATCATGGTGTTTCTTGCAATCTATTGAAACTCACTAACATTGAGTTGCAATAAAGCTCATTCCTATCAATATAATCCCTATGTTCCTGCAATGTCATCATCTACTGTATATTGTGCAAGACGATAAGCTCATTAGAGTCAGCAGTATGCACTCATCTGCAACATCAATGCTTATTGACAATTAGGGATAGGATACAATAACTGAGTGCAATGTTTATTCAAATGTTGCTGTCTGCTGCTGTCTAAGACTAACGCATACCGTTTGCTTTTTTATGAAGGGTTTTCTAGGCACTCAGGGGCCAGTTGGGTACCCAGGGACCCGTGGAGTCAAGGTGAGACATAAATGCATCATGATCTCAGGAGTAATGTCCGCTGAAATGTTTATTCCTTCAAACATTTCATTTTGCTAGTATGTCTACCATGTGACGGACAAGCTGTTTGAGTCTATGACTGACAGGTGACAGGTGGAGGGAAAGCGCCTCGGTTCTGAAGGGGACTGCTAACAACAGAGTGGGGGACATTTGATGGATGGGAGAGATGTCAGAGTCAGATAGAGCAGAGCTGTGTGCGTAGGTGTGGGCGCAGTCCATTTTCACTGAGTGTGCTTTTGAAATTGAGGAATTCAAGTGGGGTTGTCATGAAATTGCATCCTGCTTGGTGTTTGTTTTTGTCACATTCACACATCTGGTATTTTATCTGGTAGCTTAGCTCAACATTCTTCAGGGGAAGTCTGACCTTGTTGGAAATTATCAGTATGAAATGAATGTAAGGTCAATAACTACTCAATACAAAGCAATGTTAGGTCAAGAGAAAATCAATACACACTTATAAATCATTTCAGTGTATTTCTGGAAATGCAGGCAACCAATGTTTTTCCTATGTGATGTTCAGTCTTTTCTTGAGAGCAGATTTGTGAGTGTTAGATTCATGTTAAGTTAAGTTTTTTCCTACTTTTTCACAGGGAGGAGATGGAGTACGGGGTCTGAAGGGAAGCAAAGGAGAGAAGGTGAGTGAAACAGATAGTGAGTCTTTATTCTGTTGTCAAACTGTGGATTGTGACTGGTAGGACACTTGATGAGTTACAATGTAATGATGCCATTTATCACCTCTCCTCATCGCATCACAGGGGGAAGATGGCTTCCCTGGGTTCAAAGGTGATATGGGCATCAAGGGAGACAGGGTGAGAGCGGCCCACAAATCACACACCTCAGTATCATTTTTTCTGTTATTCGCCATCGGAGTGGAAATAAAATTGTCGCTTCCCATGTACTCTCATTTTTAACTTTAGGGTGATAACGGAGCTTCTGGTGCCCGTGGAGAGGATGGACCAGAGGGGCCAAAGGGCCAAACAGGACCCATGGGAAATTTAGGAACTCTTGGGATAGCTGGCGAGAAGGTACATTTTTTAAAATATTTATTTTACAAGACAGGGTTAGGAAACAAAAGAAAAGGATAGGGAGATCAAATAGCTGCCAAATTATAAGAAAACTCAGTGACACTTTCCATTACAGCTGAGTAATAACATGTTATAGTGGGGTAATGATTTGATAATAAAGAGTTAATAATTATATAATACTATGCAAATCCAAATGAATAACCAGGTAATAGTTTTGGTATATTTGGGTATATCTGTTTACCAATTACCAATTACGAATTTCGACTTACAATAAAATATATATATATTTATCAGTGTAACACGTTCAAAATCACATGAAGATTATTAAGTCGAAATTGGTAATTTCCATATTATAATGCTGAAATTCATCCTCCTTTATGTTTCAAATATTCTCTTTTGATTCAAGGTAATACTTTACAAATTATACGTTTCATGCTGTGCCGTGTTACCTGTTAACACATTACCTGTTTCTATTTAATTTGATGGTAATATTAGATTAAACTAAACATCAAAAGGCATCACGATAACCTGGAAACACTTGTGTAAACAGGTAGTAAAGTGTTTTGCAGCCCTGCTTCATGTTATTATACAGAAACAGAAATGTGAAAACATCAACCTATATTACCTCATTATTATCAGGTTATTACCCCATTAATGGCACCATATTACCACATTGTCAAACTATGACCCCATTATTATTAGATGTATTGTAAAGTGCTACCAAAAACTCTTCTAAATCTGTGTTGTGCTCTTACAGCCGTTATAATGTGAGGTAGTAGAGTTGCATTTCTTTAGCTCAGTTTTCAGCTGTGACCAAACTTTCTTATAACATGAGTGTCTGAAAATTCCTGAAATACAGAGCATATGGATTTTAATGCCCACGCATTTATTACAGCTGGTTACAGCCCATTCCTAGGGCAAAGCTGCCACTGAACCAGGGTGCATGTTTTCAGCATTTCATCTTCCTGTAGACACTATATGCATTAATTTAAAGTCATCCTGCTGCATTTGGTGCATGCATAGTCAGCAGTATGTCATACACATCTTAATTACATGGTTTTCAAGCACTTTTATTCTTAATATTTCTCTGATTTCTTTCTTCCTGCCCCCTTATTCTGCCGGTCTCTCTGCAGGGTAAACTTGGTGTGCCTGGATTGCCAGGATACCCCGGAAGACAAGGTTCAAAGGTGATTTAGCATGGACAAGCTATTATGATCAGTTAACGTGTCCTCTGGTTCCTTTATCGAAGCCTTAACCAGCAAGATGTGTATTTGGCTGGACTGTTTCCTGTCTGATTAAAAATAAAGGAAGATAAATGGCTTATTAAAAAAGTCTATTTTATTAATAGTTCATTAGTGACATCAATTCATTACATGTTGATGAATGGCGTCTTTAAGGCTGTATTGGGCTCATGGATTAGATTTGCTTTAATTTGATACAGTAGTTAATTATACGATAATGAGGCATCAGGGGTGACGTGTGATAAATGGATGGCTGAGGCTGATTAACCTCTACGTTTGTCTTCAGGGAACACTTGGCTTCCCTGGTGGGGCCGGGGTCTCAGGAGAGAAAGGACGAAGGGTGAGGACTGTGGTGACATTTTTTTCACATTCTGGCTGCTTCAGAATATGTAAACTTTTCTGTGTGGGAGCTGATGAATAATTGTTGACCTTTACAATACAGGGTACAGCTGGTCAGTCGGGGCCTGGGGGCCAAAGAGGTCCTAATGTGAGTACAGCTATAGGTGCCATGCCTACACCAATATTTTCTTCTCTCTGTATAAAGCAGTATTTGCTCTAATTAGATACCATCGGTTTACCACAACTTGTGGGAGGCAAACTATTGCATCACTGCAGTGTTTTCACCAGACGTTTATCTTTCCACCTCCAGATGAGGTAAGCATGTGCTAATCAGACGGTTGTTTGTTTTCCAATAGGGAGTCCGGGGGGGAAGAGGAGCAAATGGGCCCACTGGAAAGCCTGGAGATAAGGTGAGCTTAGACTGACA
Source organism: Ophiodon elongatus (assembly GCA_016806645.1). Classification (NCBI taxonomy): domain Eukaryota; kingdom Metazoa; phylum Chordata; class Actinopteri; order Perciformes; family Hexagrammidae; genus Ophiodon; species Ophiodon elongatus. The sequence goes on along the minus strand of JACSYO010000671.1, from coordinate 2,302,232 downwards.
CACACACACACACACACACACACACTGACATAAAGAAAAACATATGCAGAAACATTTACAGTCACATAAACACACACCTGGCTGTCTCATAAAGTATGGATGAATGCGCCGACCGAGTTGGAAGTGGATGTTGCTGTTCACGTCTAGATGACAGGCCATCTGGAGCGGTGAGAAGCGACTGTCTGGCAGGGGATGCCTCAGTTTTCACTCTCACCCTCAAAGACCATCTTGGGAAAGCTAAAGATTTGTTGGCGAGCAGAAAACTAGAAATGTTTGAGTGGCTCATGTTTTTGTGTCTTCATGTCGTCTGCCATGTCCGACTGGTAGGGTTCTTCTGGACAAGACGGTGCTCCAGGTTCCCCCGGAGAACAGGTAATCTTTTTCCTCATGGAGAATACTGTACATACAGTGTCTAATAAAGACCATGGATGTAAACAGTCTCATAAATCAGTGTAGGACAAACACCAGAAAAACTACAATCTGGGGTTTTAGACAATCTGTGTCATTGTTTCCTAGGGCCCCCATGGACCACAGGGACGAAATGGTGAAACAGGACCTAAAGGGCCCAATGTGAGTGGGCTAAGATGTACTGTATAGTGATTGCCCTGTGATTTACAATCACTCATTTTGACCTAATGCTCAAGTTTGAATATGTTCAGTTTATGCCAATGATGTAAGAAAAGGCTTTTCTTTCAGGGTCCACCCGGAAAAGATGGATTACCAGGTCATCCAGGACAGAGAGGGGAACCAGTGAGTCACTTTTAATCTCAATAAGAATACATATTCAGTATTTTTACCAGCATTCACATGATCTACTGCAGGTGTCAACGCAGCAAACAAGTCGAAAGCTATGACTTCAGCATTGAATTACTTAAGTCAGAGTGCAAGTTGGGAGGCCTCTACTAACAGTACCTACCTTGTGTGCATCCTATTGACTCTGTTTCAACTCTGAGACTTACTTATCTTATTCTTCAGGGCTTCCAAGGCAAAAATGGACTCCCCGGTCCCTCAGGTGTTGTAGGACCACAGGTGAGAGGATCAGCCAATGGTATATTAGTTGATTGTTATGCACACAGAGGTTTATTTAAGACAGCATGTTTTTAAATAACTGTTATGTAATATGTGTCATATAACTTGCTTGTTTTCAGGGCAAATCTGGTGAGACAGGACCAACTGGAGACAGAGGCCATCCAGGATCACCAGGACCACCGGGTGAACATGGTTTACCGGGATCTGCCGGAAAGGAGGGTGCCAAGGTGAGTAGTTTTCATCATAATGTCAGGATCATAATCACTTACCAGCATCACCTTATTACTGTAATATTAGATAAAGCCCAAGGACTCTCTCAGCACTGCCTATTGCATATCTTATCTCCTGGGTCTCATCCCACCCGCTAATTTGCTAATAAATAAGAGAGGAAACCTCGCGGTGTTGAGTGTATTATGGCTCATAAAAGATAAATGGTGCTTCTTGGTGTGACTTGCTGGTTGGTGTGATTTATGACTACATAAGGGCCTGCTGTCTGCTCGCTACATGACTTTTATCTAATCACATGTGTGTATATGTGGTTTCCAGGGAGACCCAGGTCCATCAGGAGCCTCAGGGAAAAGTGGCCCTGCTGGGCTGCAAGGCTTCAGAGGGAGCAGAGGGACCCCTGGTGCAATGGTAGCGTAAACTTTCATACATCTCACATCCTCACCATCTCTCACTGTCAACCAGAGGGTTTATTACCTCAGTAAACATTGTAAACATGAGTTTATGGTCTCAATTGCTAGTTTCAACTCTTCTTCAATGCAGCATGATGTCTATTTAGTAAATTAAAGTCCCATTTAGAGTTAAATAGACAATAAAGCAGGGTATGCTTTAGGGCTTGACTTCCTTGAGATTGACAGGTCACTACCACGGCGTTGTCGGGTCTGGGAGTTGTCTGTGTTTTAGTCTTACAACTTTAACCCTTTCACAGTGTGATTTTAGTACATGAAAGTTAATTGTAACATTTTGTTTGCCTAAAATATCTTATGCAGCATCCTTTAGTACTTTGCTCCATCTTCTCGTGTCACTTCTAATTGCAAAAAAAGCAAAATGGCGACGGCCAACATACCAAACTCTGAGCTTCAAAACTGTAGTCCACAAATTAATGGGTGATGTCACGGTGACTACGTCCACTTCTTACAGTCTAAGCTGTAAACACAAGATCCTTTGAAATGTGCAGCTTGCAATTTGATCACAGTTTAAGTTAAAATCCTGCCAGTTACACAAGAGTTTTGCAAATGGAAACTTACTTCACTGATTGTAAATTTTGTAATGGATGTGGTTGTCACATGATTGTGAAGGCTGTTTATGTGTACCTACAGGGTCCTGCAGGTCTGAAGGGAGGAGAGGGCCTACCTGGTGTTGCAGGACTTATTGTAAGTCTGATTTTTTTTAAATTGCTTTCCATCCCATCCGCTGCTCTCTGCCAGCTTCTATGTTCAATAAAATGCTAGGCCATATGAAGCAGGAGGCTGTTTCCATGGTGATCACTGATCGTGACCACCACATTAAATCAAAAAGTGCATCATGTGACATGCTCACCTCATCTCTCTATCACCTTACATTTCCAGGGTGCCACTGGTGAGAGGGGCCCTGCTGGGCCGGCAGGCGCTATTGGCCAGCCAGGACGGCCTGGCGGCGTGGGTCCTGCTGGGCCGATGGGAGAGAAAGGCGAGCCAGTAAGATTTGGAACATTGCTAATTTTGTTTCATAGGCAACAATGTCCACTAACACATACTGTCCCATCACCTCCCACCATTGGGTAATAAATAACATGTGCTCTCGCCTCGGAATGTGTCATTATGCGACAGAGAGCAGGAGGGAGGCAAAGGAGACTGAGAGAGAGAAAAGCAGGGACAAAATATGAATGTGATCAAGCCTGCTTTCTTGGGTGCGAGTTTCCTTTCTGGTTTGATACATTAATCAATGTGTCATGCTGCTATATGAGGATAATAAGTATTGTAGCATTTGCTAGATGTGTGCTGTTTTCCCATCTGTTCCCTAGGGAGAGAAGGGGCCTGTGGGGCCGGCTGGGCATGATGGGGAACTGGGACCTGCAGGGTTGCCAGGGGCTGCGGGATCTCCCGGGCCTCCAGGAGAGGATGGAGACAAGGTAGTTATATTGGACACATGGGTGGATTATGAGACTATGGTCCCCGGTTACGAACATGTAAAAGTCCTGTTCCACCTCTACATAGGAGCAAGACACACACCTTTTAGTTGTTCAGATTCTATTTCTATTTCTATTTGTAGGTGCTATGCTTTTTTTCAGTTTTTATATGCCTTTGTGGCCATTTTGTTGTCTTTTTTTGGTAATTTTGTATATCTTTGTGTTTTTTTTTCTCCCTTTTGTAGTTATTTTGCATCTATTTGTGGTTGGTACTTGTCTATGCAAGTGACATTTTGCAGGTGAAGGCAAGGGGGGGCCCTGACACTTTGGGCCCCTGAGCCTGTGCCTGGTAGGCCTGTTGAGTAATCCTTCCACGATTGGACGGCCAACCTGGACGGCAGCACTGCTGTTAAGTGTTTGCTGATTTTTGGACTTATAGTTGTTTGTGCATTTGTCTCCGTAGGGAGAGATAGGAGGACCAGGCCAGAAGGGCAGTAAAGGAGACAAAGGAGAATCGGTGAGTATGAATTTTATATGAATAGTCCTAAAAGCACATCATTACCTGGCATCACCTGGAGGTAGAGGACAAACTGACTTATAACTGGTTGGCTGCAATTGTGATAAATGTTTGCCTGAACTCTGCAGCATCTGTTGGAGCGAGCGGATTGTTTTCATCATTTCATTCCTTCAGGGAATGTGCACTAAATTGTCCTTCTGCTTTTCTAGGGACCCCAAGGACCTGTTGGTAGTCAAGGACCTGTGGGCCAACTAGGACTGCCAGTATGTTACAAAAACTCAGAGTACATCATGTGAAAACATACCATTGTATGAGAAGTTGGTTTAGGTTGTGCAGTGGTGACCTGTATCTGTATATTTCAGGGTGCAGATGGTGAGTCAGGTCCTCGTGGGCAGCAGGGCATGAATGGGGCGAAAGGAGATGAAGGACACAGCGGCTTTAAGGGAGCATCTGGTCCTACTGGACTACAGGTAAGAATTACTGTCAATTCCAAAAATAGACTGCATCTCCATTGGTTCATCCCTAATTTTACATTCATACTTTAGTTTATCTCTGTCTTCATTTCATGCCTGAGACGGCGCTGCTCACCATATCTTCATTTGTAGGGAATGCCGGGACCACCAGGGGATAAGGGAGAGAGCGGGCATGTTGGCTCGATGGTGAGTACTGTTCAGCAATCTCAGCACATATAACACTCATCTCAAGTGTTCTGCTGTGGTCCAGGTCTCAAGTCTGTTATCAACACCACTTTACTGATATCTTACATTTTGCTTAATGATTGGTATGACTTTGACTTGTCCTGGTCTTGTCTGATATTGGATATCAACTTGACTTTTCTTTACTTTCCAAAAACCTTTGAATTTGTTTCTCCCCTTTTCTTCATTTTCTCTCCAGTATCAAAGCAGTTTAATGGATCTTTTTGAAGATCAAACATGTATTTACATGCATGCATTAATTAGTATTAAAAAAATGAATTATTCACAAGGAATATTTAGGGTGTAATGCAGAGCTTGTGCAAGTACTGTATTTCTGTTTTTGATTTGGAAACACCTTTGTATTTGTAAAACAAGGGCCTTTAGTCTGAGGGAACTACGTTGTAAGAGGTAATTACTCAGTTCAGTGTTTTCTATTACCTGTACGGTGTTTCTGAAATGGGTGTGTTTTCGATACTCTCACAAGTGCAAGTTTAAGTAATGCATTATTTCATGTGATAGCTTTATCCGAGAAGCAGACAAAGACCACCCCCCTTTCTTTCGAAAAAATGACATGATGCACACAATTTGGCAAGATCAGGAGGGTGCAGTACTCTGCAAATAAAACAGTATCTACACCAATATTTGAATGACACCCCTTTGATAACACATTGAGTATGTGTGTGTGTTACTATAGATGTAATCACTTGGCTCAAAGCTTGTAGATAAATGCCGCCCAGAAACTATGATAACAGGTTACTGTCAGAAGAAAAATATTTCAATGCAATCACACTGTATTATAGAATGCGTCTCGTGTTGCCTTCATATGAGAGAAATAATAAAAGGAATTTCATGGATGATTATTATTTCGTTAGATGAGGAAATGTAAGCTTAGTATTTCAAAGGTTCAAGGTATCAGCAGTGTAGGAGCTATAGCTGGGACACAGACAACCCACCTCTTTAAACTTTCATTAGTGCGACATGTTTTCTTTTTTGTGCTGATCCTGCTGCTGTGTGTCAAAGTTGTGAAGCAACCTATTTTCTCTGCCTATACTCATTCACCGTCCTAAAACTACAGGCAGCGGTCTTATTAAGTAGGGCTCTGTTTGTTCTGGTCTGATTAGTTCTCACTATCATTGAGACTCCGGTTGTACAAAGAGGTGTTGACAGACCTTTAGAGTAAAGGTCATGGCCATGGTGTAGTGTGAGACACAAAAATTAAGATCGATGCTCACAAATTACTAAGAGCTGTGTTTCCATTGTAATAGCATCGACAACTCTCAACACCTAACACTCTAATCAGCCTCATCTGTTGCGGAACTGAGGAAAACATCTAAATCTGTGGTTTCCAAAGCATTTTCCAAAGCCGACAGATTAGCTTGTGATAACAGAAAAGCAACAGGTGTAACGTATAACGTTAATGATGGTTCTGCTTCTGGTAGTATGGGATAATCCTTGTTTTAACCTAATTCACACAGTACAGAATTATCACAATCATGACACAATGTAACTGAACAATGCCTACACGTAGTTTGGGGTTTTAAGGTGTAAGTCAAAGCAATAAACATCCCACATTAACTCTGCTAAGTAGTGGCTAACTAGTCAACCATATTACCATCGTAAATAACAAGTACTGTGTTATTAGAGAATACAGCCTTGGTTAAAAAACACACCCTTCGGTCAACTTCGCTTTAATTCTGTTCCTCATATCTCTATGTCTGTTGGCCTTGGTTATCTTTCCATTTTTTTATGAAAATGATATCCACAGTAATGATGGCGACAGAAACCTTAACACCTACAACAATCTCAACCCGTCTTTTTAATGGGAGATGGATCTTCAAGGATGAGTGTGAATGTTAGTGACTTTATGGGCAGGAGAGACAAGCCCACAGGATGAAGAGGTGTTCCTCTATGTAAAATGAAGAAAAGGATCAAAAAGAGACGAGAGAGAGAGAGTTACAGAGAGGACGCAGAGGACGCAGTGAAGCAATGGAGTGGAAGGAAGAGGCGGAGCACTGATTGTGAGCAGGAAGACGGTGTGACAGCTGCTAATCAGATTAGCCTCAGCCTTGGCTGTCTAATGAGCATCCTCCTTTGTGACAGTCATCTCACAACGCTGTCAACCATGAACACACGCTCAACAAGATTCTCTATAGCCCCTCTTCTCCACAACCAGATTAGGGAGGGAATCAGAATGGAACCAAAACAAAAGAGAGAGAGAGAGAGAGAGAGAGAGAGAGAGAGAAAGAGTGAGGAGAGATGCTGAAGACTCAGTGGGGAAGTTTCATTCATGTGTGAGCGTTGCGGATCACAGGATTCTCCCCTCTAATGCTCAAATATCTCTCCGCCAGAAGGATATATGTTTCCTCTAGTCCCACACAGTCTCTCTCTGGGCAGATTGTCTGTCTTTCTGTCTCAGTGTCTTCACAACACAAGGCTCCCTCCAAGACTTCAGAGTGATTCAGAGCACAGTTCAACATCTACTCAACTGAAACTGAAGCCGAGCACAGTTAGGATTAATTGCTTCCCGCTCTCTCTTGAGCTGCACAGAAGAGTCAAATCACATGATGTTACTGTGGCTCAGAGAATATGGTCTTGCACATCACAGACTAGAGGTTTCTTATTAATAAGAGAGAATAAGAGATGGGAGGGAGGGAGGAATCAGAGCTTGTGTCATATTGAGGGTAATGACCTGTCTGGATGTCTTCATCATGTCACTACGATAATGATCATGGATACTTGGGCCATTGCATAAGCAATCCTCCATGGCCTGACTTCTAACACTCATTTAATTTAAAAGGCACCGGCCATCCACTAGCTCACATTCAGTTTGTATTTCTGTGTGTGTTTTATTGATGCAGTATATCTTTATTGTCTGCACTGATGTCCTAATGAGACATTTCATTTCTCTCTCAACAGGGGCCTCCAGGACAGCATGGCCCACGAGGCCCTCAGGGGTCAACTGGTGGAGAGGTAGAGTACAGCATGACTTTTAAAATTACATATTTGGGTTTAGACGTGAGCATAATGATAGTGGTATTACATAGACAAACCCATTGAGCAAGGAATAAAGAGAACACTCTATACAAATACTCTAAAGCAAGTGAAAGGAGAATTACCCTACGAAGAACGAATTATATCAACAAGCTGTTCATATCCATTTTCATAACACAAACTGTAAATATTCATAAGAAAAAAACATTTCAATTCTGATGTCTTTGCCTTTTTAAGATAATGCATTGAAGTTTGCAAATATTTATTATTTGTTCATGATTTGTTCTTTTGAAAATGTATCATTGAGGCTAAATCATTATTTTTGTTGGTTTCATTTAAAGGAACAGGGTGAATCGTTTAAGGAGATCTATTGGCAGAAATTAATATATTAAATATGTTTTTGTAACCTTAGTATGAACAGTTTATATCTACTTACAAAGCAGATCCTCTTCACTGAGTCTGCCATGTTTCTACAGTAGCCCATAACGGACAAACCAAACATTGGCACCAGAAAGGGGCCATTCACGTTTTGGTGTCGGCCACCATAGTTCTCCTACTACACGCTTAGCACATGGGAGAAAGTTTTAGTTGGTTGCAATCTGCAATCTCACCACTAGATGTTGCCAAATCATGCACAGTGCACCTTTAATCTGAATCATTGCATTTCTGATTTGCAATTTTGAAGTTACATAGACCCTGTGCGAGTATTGGAATTCTGATATTTTCAAGTGATGGTAGCAACATGCCTTTGTGATACATACAGAAAACATGAGGGTGTATCAGTTTTGGAATCAAGAAGACATCCATTCAATACACAGTATTGTCTAATTTTAAAACAAAAAAAGAGCTTATCCTTACACACAACATATATTTTATATTTTCCAGCCTGTTATCTTCATATACTGTCTCTTTATTTGAATACTTCCTGCCACAGACCATCCGCTGCTGCTTTTGAAACTTGAATTATTAAACAGTATTAGGATATAATCCCTGGGAGAGAGTTATATTTACTGCTTTATGAATCATTAAGAAGTATTAGACTATCATCCCTGAGAGGCAGTTATATTTACCTCTAGTAATGGCCGTCTCTCTGCAGCCTCTCACACAGGTCAATTATTCAGCAGCAAGCTGCAGAAATCTGTGTGAGCCACGCTACTGCTTCATCACAGGAAGCATGGAAATACAGCGGTGCAGAGAGGATGGGATCCATAAATGGATTGATACAGGAATTGTGGAAAACAGTGAAATGGTGGTTGGATGGCATGTGAGGAAAGAAAGCATGTGAAAGCAGCAGGGCGGTCGTAGTGTGTGGCTGTACTCAGCTCTCATGTTTGTGCACTCTACCGGAGACATGCTTTTACTGGGTTTGTCTCAAGACAAAGCACAATGACAGACATGTGTGCACGCTAACATACATGCACATACACAAGCGAAACAAACTGATTGCGAGGGGGAAATAGCATCCACTCTACTGTGTGACTCAGACACTATCCATATAGCAAACCTGACACAGTATTTTTCCTTGTGTTGTGATAATTCTGTTCCAGTTTCAGCATTCTGTGAGCAGAACTGCTGACAAGCCGCAACAAAAAGATACTGCACCAAGAACTTGATTTTCAAAAATCAAATGAATATTTCAAACTTGCCCTTGTTCTCTCTCCTCCTACCACAGGGCCCACCTGGAATGCCTGGTGGAGTTGGTCAGCCTGGGATTGTTGGAGAGAAGGTCAGCATTTTCCATTAGCAATTACACAGCATGTGCCTGTGCACATTGAGTAGATTAGCGGGGGTTTGTGTGTGTGTGATTTGTGCGTCAGTGTGTTGTGTGATTTTATCTTGTACTTTCCTTCTCTACCAGGGTGAGGATGGAGAAGCTGGAAACCCTGGGTCAGTTGGAGAGCTTGGCACTGCTGTAAGTCACGTTAATTCCATCTTTCCTTCCTGTCTTGTTCAACGTCATCCTTTCTTTGCCCTTTCATTGATTGCCATTTCACATGCCGGTGTCCCAGGGTGGTAAAGGCGATCTCGGGGAAAAGGGTGACTCTGGCGCTTCCGGTGCAGCCGGGCCTCCAGGACCCAGAGGAACACCAGGGGAGGACGGACCCAAAGGCAACCTTGTGAGTCTTCGTCTCTCTGGATCAGTAACTCTTTCTTGCCCTGGTTGTCATTTCAGACTGTTATTGCTATGCCATGTATATGATGGTTCTCACTGTTTGTCCCCACAGGGCCCTCTTGGATTCCCCGGAGATTCAGGACCCCCCGGAGAAACTGGCGACAATGTGAGTATTATTGTTATTATTGTTTAATCACTAATGTGTCATGAACTTATTGTTTAATTATTCCTTCTACATGACATTTTTTATCCAGGGAGTAGATGGTGGACCAGGGCCTAAAGGAGATAGTGGAGAATCTGGCAAAGCAGTAAGCAGTGATTTTTTTCCCCACTTCTTACATACGTTGACAGCACTAGTAGCTCTTGTATGCTTAGCTGAAGTCTGTATTCTCTTTGACATATTGAGGTTTTGCCTCTTCATCTTTATGGCTAGATGTTCTTCTTAGTTTTAGGTGACTGAACTTGTTTCTGTTTTAACTTAAGTCCTTTTTTCTTCTCTCTGAAGGGACCTCTAGGAGCCTCTGGAGAGCCAGGTCCTTCAGGACCTCCTGGACGGAGGGTGAGCTCAGCATATTGTATATGTTTGTGTGCCTACATATGTGTTTAGCTACTGTATATGTGTTTGTTTGCAGTCAGTAGCTTTTCTCATCATGGCAACCAATATTGTCTTTCTCAACCCCAGGGTCATATAGGTGCTACAGGAAAAGAAGGGAAGCAAGGCATGAAGGGAGGCAAGGTAAGGATAACGGCTGGCACTGAGCTCCGTGGTTGTGTTTGGTGCCTTCCAACAAATCCCTTCTGGTCATAACGCCTGGCTGTCTCTGCTCTGTAGGGGACAACAGGGACCCAGGGTCCAGTGGGGAAGACAGGCCCAGTGGGACCCCAAGGGCATCCAGGGAGGTCTGGCCCAGAAGGTCTTCGAGGCATTCCAGGTTCAGCGGTCAGTACACAATGTAAAACATGCCTTATTTACATTAGTCTGAAACTGGTATTGTTTCTATTGAGTGTGAAGCAACATCACTGACAATCATCGGAACATGAAGTTCCATTACTGATTGCGTTTAATCATTGCTTCAGCATACTTTATACAGATCTCTAATTCTTGTGTTTCTTCTCTAGGGTGAGCAAGGGTTAAATGGGCCACCAGGACAAACTGGACCACCAGGACCAATAGTAAGACCCTTATAGTTGCTAGTTAATGGAGAGCAACATTCATATTACTAAATCAGGATTCAAACCCAACTCGACCCAATACCATATTCCATGTGCATTGGCCTACTAATACATCTGCCATTATTAACAGGGGCCACCAGGACTTCCAGGATTAAAAGGAGACCCTGGAAACAAGGGAGACAAAGTGAGTGTTTAGCCCTTAACAGAGAGAAAACTCTGCACCAGTTTAAATCCTGGGAAACAATACTGATGAACGATGTCTCGGTCTGCAGGGTCATGGTGGGTTGATCGGTCTAATCGGCGCCCCAGGAGAACATGGCGAGAAGGGAGACAGAGGCCTTCCTGGGATCCAGGGAACACATGGGCCTAAAGGAGATGAGGTGCATTTGGTTACAAAACGATACATCTGTTATACTTCTACACAACAGGATGTTCAGTTAACTAACAAGAAATGCTTGTCTTTATATACAGGGTACGCACGGCACACCTGGTCCCACTGGCCCACTGGGACCACCTGGACTGTCAGTAAGTCACACAGCTGTTAATATATATATACTTTTCTATGATCAGTGTATGATTTCAGCAACAATATGTGATAAGTCATTTGAGTGTGAAGCCCAAAAAGAATGTGTTCATGTCTTATGAAGCTTTCTATACGTATTAACCACATACCGTTATTGTCCATCCTATGGCATAACATCATTTTTGACAATGACTTATAAATACAGCTCTAAACTATTTTGAACAAGAAGCAGTAATGTCAAACAGACATACTTGTAGTTGCAGGCTTACTGTATGTTGCATTGAGAAGACTGGAAACCAATTTATGTAAAAGCTGCCTATCAAAATTGTTCATAATATAACCCAACAGTATTTTAAAATACTAATTGTTGAAGTGAACCACATGAAGTTTCTACCTGTGGTCTGCTGCATCTTGTTAATACACATGTAAGTCTTTTGCAAAGATCATGCAGGTATAAAACAAACAGAACACACATGTCAAGAGAAGAACACAATAAAGGCAATAAGATTGCATAATATTATTTGAAGGTCGTATAGATTTGGATCTCAGAGATTTAGCAGCTGATTCCATCTGCAAAAAGCTAAAGTAAGAACCATTTTGTCCAGCGAACATAGTCTTGTTATTATTGTCATTGTTACTCAGTCGTAAAAGTAATAATTTTGACCATAACCTGCCCTGTTGCTAGGCAGGTGACTGGTTTTCCAGTGAATAGCTGACAGTAGATTGCAGTGTTTACTTGAATAATTAGATTTAAGTGTATGTACTTTACTTGTGTTTTTACTGGTTACTTACTCCTCCTCTCCACTTTTAGGGTTCAGCTGGCGAGAAGGGATCGAAGGGAGCAATAGTGAGTTCAGTCATCTGTTTTGTTTATATATTGCCACCGCTGTACTCACACCTCAGCTTGGTTAGCAGCTGCTGGGAACATATGCCGGGGAAGAGAGAAAAAGTGTGTCTGTTGGCTTAAATGTACTATGCTTCACAATCATAATGCTCTACTGTGTTTACTGCATGTCTTACGGAACTAAACGCTTACTGTACAGCCATGCTTGCCTTGTGTGGAATTTATTTTCATCGCGCCCTTTTAATAGGATTTGGTTCTGTTATATGTGATGCAATGAAAACCACTAAAGTGTGTCTTGAGAGCCAAGGCTTTGACCACAAAGTGCTGATGCACACAGTTGGATAATCCTATAAAGCAGCCATATCTGCCTGGATAAAGCTGGGATTTAGCCAAGTGGTGCGAGAGAAGCTCCAGGTGAGACATGCTTGACACAAAGTTTTGTCCTCTTCTATTCTCCAGGGTTTTGTTGGTCCCAGAGGAGATCGAGGCCCTGCTGGACCCCCAGGTCCCCCAGTGAGTACTGCAAATGATCAATATAATGGCCCTCTCAGGGCCAGCTTTACCCTCTTTCTTGCCCTGTCACATCTTGCTCACCTCTCTCTGCTACCTCCAGGGACCCCCTGCAACAATGATTGAGCCTCTGCCTATCAGAGAGGGCAGGCAAAAGAGACGTAGGCACTCCGATAGGTCAGGAGGAGACGCACCATTCTGGGAGGAGGACGTGGATCTGGAGGAGTTCCTCCAAGGAGATCAGCCTCTGGAGGACGCCGAGGGAATGGAAGAAGTCTTTGCCACCCTATCTTCCATGAAAACAGAAGTAGAGGTGATGAGGAGGCCCTTGGGATCCTTTGAGAGCCCTGCCCGGACCTGCAAAGAGCTCATGATGGTCCAACCGGATTACAAAGACGGTTAGCAAAGACAATACTTCCTGATTGATGCCTATTTCAACAGCTTGAATATTTTATCCAGGAAGAACTAGTCCAGTGAAAAAATGCACACAAACCTCCTTTTTAAGTCAAAATGCTCGTCATCATTTCACCAGCTGCATATAATCATTGCGTAACCCTCGATTCGTTCATTAGTTCAACATCAGGTGCTTGCTCAATGTCATTTCTTTGTGCATTTTGTAGGAGACTACTGGATTGATCCTAACCAGGGCTGTCACCGAGACTCCATCAAAGTCTACTGTAACTTCACAGCTGATGGAGAGACATGTCTCTACCCTGACAAGAGGATTGAGAATGTAAGTCTCCAATCTCTTGCCGTCAGCCTTTACAAAGCCGACCTCGTCAAACAACATCAGAGCAAAAATCACTCCCTATATCCCTTGAGCCTAAAATTGACTCAACATCGTCTCTCTCTCTCTCTCTTTCTGTCTCTCTCTCTCTTTATGTCTCTCTCTCTTTCTGTGTATCTCTTTCTCTGTGTCTCTCTCTATCCTTTTCTCTCGCTCTCTCTCTCTGTGTGCTTCTAGGTGAAATTAGCAGCATGGAACAAAGAGAAGCCAGGAAGCTGGTACAGCCAATACAGGAGAGGCAAGCAGGTACAAAAAAAAATGTCTAACCTCCTACCATTAATCTCAGCTGGCTCCAAATGCCAGGCAGTCTTTTTCAGCTAAATTACTCATCCTAATTGAGGATGCTTGAATGATATTCATGCATATGATTGAGGTGCAAGCATTTGTTGAGTGTGTTCACATGAATGTGTAGGCTTGCATCTGTGTGTGTCCATCCATGTGCTTTTAGTTTATTATTTATATATTTGCACATTGTATAATTTGATATAAATGTATTAGACCATGTGCAATGAGAGAGCTGATTTGATATTTTCCAGCCGTTGAATTCAGCTTTCTGGATGACTCACAAAGAGCCATTGTCAACTCTCTCATTGACTAGTATGCAGGGCAGCACGCTCAGAGCAATGGCCTTTCATGTGCACCTGATCAGAGGTCTCATAACACTCTCAGATAATCATAGAGGTGCCAGCACAATTGCAATTCACTGACTTTCTCGCCCAGAGTCCTTGGATCTACTTAAGCTTTTTTTTCTTTCCTTAATTTCCCGACTTCCTACTTTACTTTCCATGTATGTTCGGATTCTGAAGAGAAGTTGCTGTAACTTTTTTACCCTTGCTGACGTAAACGCCTTCATCAGCACAGGGTGGTAGGTTTGTAATGTCAGTGATGTAATTCAAATTATAACTCATATTTGTCTAAGATTATAGGCTCAGACATGTTTTTCTGTGGATTTGTCTCTTTTAGAGAAAACATGTTTTTTTTGTTTTTTCTGAGATTGTATGTTATTTAAAGGCGTTGCTGTTTTAATTAAGGGTTTATAGTACATAATATATCCTCCTTTGTAGAACACTAATGTCTTTGTATCTGTGTCATCCAGTTCTCCTACAGTGACAGGGATGGGAACCCTGTGCATGTAGTTCAGCTGACCTTCCTGAAACTACTGAGTGCCACGGCCAAGCAGAGCTTCACCTACACCTGCCAGAACTCGGCAGGCTGGTTTGACAGCACCTCTCGCTCCTATCAGCGTGCCCTCCGCTTTCGGGGCAGCAATGACGAGGAGCTGACACAAGCCAAAAGCCCCTTCATCAATGCAGTGCATGATGGATGCCAGGTCAGTGCAGCGACATGCCAGGGGAAGGGACTAGCTGGACAAATAAGAATTAGCCTGAATGGAACTAATGTGTTTATCAATTGTGCTTCTGTGGTAGCCATCAAACCACTGACTTGTACAGGGATTTAGGCCAGAGAGTGGGGGGAGCTAGTTAGTCCTATTAAGCCAAGAAAATTCTAATAATGGCTTTAATTTTTCTCTTTCAGTTCCGGAAAGGTCAGGAAAGGACTGAACTGCAGATTGACTCTCCCTCGGCAGAGCTGCTCCCTATTATAGATCTGGCTCCAGTAGACTTTGGCAACAGCAACCAGAAGTTTGGATTCCAAGTTGGACGAGTATGCTTCAACGGTTAACATCTTGCCAACAACAAACACAAAAAGAGAGACCTGCACAAAGTTTTCACTTAAAGAAACTGGACTTTTACCGCTGCCCCAAGCAATATTTATTATATCATGTTCCTGTATGTGGTGGGTTTGTGGTATACAATTTAAGACTATTCAACAGCCAATGCGATTGGTTCTATGGCTTTACAACAATAAGAAGAATGACAAGAAAGAGGACGTGTACCAGTGGGAACCAAGCACGTTTACCAAAGGGAAATATTACAATTAAATATATTTAATTTTTTTGTTTTCTTTTTTCTCTTACTCTGTGCTGTAAATGATCCTCTAGAATTATGAGGACTGCACCACTTAATGATGACCACTTATAAACAAGACAGATCTGTATATTACCAGAGAGGAGCAGTCTGTAATTCTGTGGTATGGGTCGGTTAAGTGGGACTTTTCAGACCTTGAATGAACTAGTTGCTACCTAATGTTTAACAAAGACTGCGGCTGAATAAATCAGAAAAGTTGTCATACTCATTTGCATGCTCAGATTTCACTATAATGACAATTGCATAGCAGTTGTGAACTAGCCTAGAATATTAATTCCACACAACCACCATAATTAATTTCCTGTGTGCAGGAATGATATATTGTCCTTTTTACCCTTCAACTGCAGTTTGCTCACTGAATTACATTGATTAGTATTCAATAGGCGTAGCTAGTTATTGAACCCGACACTTACTTGAACGGATAAGGTTGTTTCCTTTATTGGACTGCTTCCCTCCATGGGCTTGATAATAAGCTGTTTGAGCCCTCCATCTTTGCAAGGACTACAGTACTGTTTATGTCAAACTAACACCCTTTTTACTGTGGTATATACTTACTATGACATACCTCAGCAACTAGGTTGGGGATATTTCAGGGCAAGAATCAAGAGCATGTTGATTATAATAGGCTTAACTGCATTATTTCTTTATTCTATGAGACACATCTTTTGAAAGCATTGCTGACATAACCTTTTTTCACTTTTCTCACCTACTCAGAGGTTTCCAGTTTCTCTGTTTTGTTCATATGTTGAAATTTCGCCAGAATATGTTACTGTTCATTTGATATGATTTCCTCTTAGTGGTGCTAAAGTTGATTCCGTTATTTTTGTGTCACTGTGTTTGTGTGTCTCTGTGAACCGGATTATAGGACTAGAGAGGGAGAGGGTTATTGCTCTTTCAGTAGCACGAAACGCCCTCAGAGGCCGGGGACTAGTCTACTGAGTTTTTTGTACATCTTCTGGCTGATGGTACCAATTTCACAGGGCCAGTGAAAAGAGGTTAAGGCCAGTTCAGAGCGTGGTTGAGCGCTTTAAAGGGAAAATCCATCTAAAACGAATACAGACAACTGTCTATCTAAACTAGAAATTACAGCATCAAGACTGGAGGTATTGGTGTCATCATGTAACATTTTGAGAATTATATTTAAAACAATATTTTAAATATTTCTTTTAGATTACCTTTGAAACTAGTGGAGCTGTGAATTAGAATTTGTCCTCACATTCCAGTGAAATTACCACAGGTGCCATTATAGTGCCATGTTATTCCATTATTCACAGTCTGTGCAGCAGCTCCAGGATTTGTGTTTAGATGACATTATTACTACAGTCTGTCTCTGTATGTTGGCTTAAACAGAGACTTCTTCAAATTATTAAATGGGAGCCGTGAAATATTACAGAAATGACATATGCATGTGAATTCTATTTTACGGATGATTTTCCCTTTAGCAAATGAAATCTTAATGCTCTGTCTACCTCCTCCTACTCAAACAGTAGACTGTGTGCCCAACGTGTGTAATTTAGCAATTCACTCCCGCTGTTCTATTTGTTTCATGGCGTTTAAACATTCTCGTAATTAACTCCTCGCCTCCTGTCCCATCTTGCACTGGCCATCCTGTGTATAGTGTTTGGTGTACTAATTTTATATACTGTACAGTTATTCTGAGGCCTGAATGAAAAACAAATGTATTTGTCAAAAATTAATGTGCAAATAAAAACAAACAAGAAATGTCTCTGTTGTGTTTTTTCTCTTCAGACCCTACAGGCAGGTTGGAACAATATCCATGAGAGTATTGGGCTGCCTGCAATGTCCAGTCAGGGTGTAATATACAAACAAGGCTCTTCATTACCGACTGGTTCTGCAACATTCCCTCAACAAGCTTGCAATCAGCCGATGTAATCAACTCTGATTTGCTCCCCAGTTCATTTATTTCAATTAACTCTGTTTCAGTCCTCAAGAGGGGAAGCTGGGAGGAGACAGAAGCGAGGGAAGGGTGTGTGGTGAGAACAAGAGAAGAGGGCCGTAATGAAATGGCTGAGGATAAGAAATGCACCCAAGAGATTTGGTCAGTTTGGTAGCAGTACAGCTGTTCTGATGGGTATTTATGTGAGACGGACAAAGAGAAGATATGGTAAAAGTCCCAATGGCTAATTTATTTTCAACCAGTCTGAAAATTATTCGTACCTTTTTCACATACTCTCTCTCTCTCTCTCTCTCTCTCTCTCTCTCTCTCTCTCTCTCTGCCTGCCTACTTATCTCTGGTGCTATACCACAAACACACATGCAATAATTGCTTTTGCTCCATTCACGCAGACTCTTGTGCACGCACAACACACACGTACAGACACAGACACACACACACACACAGACTTTGAAGCCTATTCTCTCACACACATAAAAGTACAAGGCGCTCATCCCCTTTGGGGCCCACTGTTCAAGGTTAGCGTCAATGGCAGAATAAAAGGTTACCATGTTATTTTTTTTCCTTTCATGCTGCCTTCCACTCAATTGAATTTTAACCGCACTAAGCTCTTGACCAGTAAAGGTCATCTGTTGCCACTAACTCAGAATAATGATCTAGCAGAAGAGCAGTGTGACTGTCAATATGGTATTTCCACGGCACTATGCCCTTTTCCCTTGCTTACAACCCACTCTTTAGTTCCAACAATTCCTTTAACATTGTGTCTCCAAAGTCTGGCATTTCCTCTGGTGAGAGCTGAGCCTCTTTAGATAGCTTTACAGTGTTATACGTTTATTTCCTCTGTTGAGAGCTGAACATCTTTGCAATAGACTAATATACAAGAATAAACTCTCAGAATTGAGTTGTCAAACATGACAACCATTTGGAAACCGTTGACATACAGTCTCTCCAATGTGTAGTGGTAAACCCGCTTTAGTGAAGCACTGAGAAGAGCTCTTCATCCAGCTGATCCTGTAGCTCAGCTTTGTGAAAGCCTGTGGAAATCCCATAGAAATGCAGTCCCATGTGAGGAAAATTTATATTGCATGCACACTTTTACAAACATATATAAAATGATGCTTAAAATGTTTACTATTTCTTTCTTTCAGGGGTCTCTAAGCTGTTTCAGTTTACATAATAATAATACATAACACTGTGTGGTAGTTGTGGAGCTGACAGTAGAAAACAGTAAGCTTGTCAAATAAGCAGGGTTTCCGCCAGAAAAGTCGTTAGGACTGGTGGCAAGTATAATTTGACAAGAGCCGGAGGTCCGGCGCGGGCCAGGGATAGACTGATGGCAGCATTAAGGTAGGGCCACTAGTTTCTATGATAACAGAATCACGGACAGCATCATGGAATTGATCATTTAAAAAACTATAACACAGGTTCCATAGGGCGTATCAGTTAAAGACACAACTTTTGAGTTGAAAAGGGTATGAAATTGATTAGTCAGTCATAAAATGACACAAGCAGAACGTGTTAGCTCTGTGTATGAGAAGCGAGAGAGAGGGTGAGGTGTCCATGTCTGTACTAAGGGAGAGACAGAGGCAGCTGACCTTCAGATCTCACATTTTTACTTAATCTCGGCCGATGACCATCTTTTTTCACACTATGATGGTTCCCTGGTCATTTTCTGCCGATTTAAGGCACTGGAAATAAGGCTGGAGTGTTAATAGCACCCTTCAGGTGAGTGGCAGGACTCTCTCAAACACATAAACCAAACCGGTGCACACGGATGTGTTACGTGACTCTCACTAGAGGAGATTTCACACACCAAAAACATGTCTCAATTCAGGAAACAGGAGATCACAGATATTGTAGCTTCTTCAGTTCTTATGGTTATGAAACCACCAGTTATATGATCGCAGTTACCAAATTGATTAATTGCGACATTTGTAATTGCAATATTAACAGTTTATATAACAAAAGATCAATACTTGCCATTAGTGTATTGATACAATATGGCTACGCAAAACATTGCTATACTATGCCGTATTTTATTTCTCCCACTCCTAATATACACAGACATATACAAATATATGTAAATTCATAAATATGTGTTTGTCTTGTAACTTTACGAAAAGCTTTGCACATGACTAATAAATGATAAATGAAGATGATAAAATTGCTGTCACTTGTAACAGGTGACTGGAAGTGAAAATTGTATTTAAACATGGTGCTTAGTTTACACTTCAGATTAAATCATGTTTATACATACAATTGATAAACAGTTACTTGTGATGAATAATTTACGCTTTAGGTAAGCAGCTGCAAAAACCTCAAATGTGATACACATCAATAGACGTTACAGAGTAATGCAGAGTTATGCATGCATCTTTAAATGTTTAAAGGGAAAATGTGCAGATTTTTTCTCCCTCTCTTCCCATTAAATAGCATAAGCCTCTACTGAAATGATCTTACTTAGTCACCGCATATGGATCATTTGAAGTGTGTACAACAGTATGGACGGCAGAGACAACTGTATGCCTTCTCTGACATTCTGAATCACCAGCCGTCTCTTCTCACCAGCATGTGGGGAACTTCCCTGGTCATAACGTGTGCAGAGGTTACTGTTATACATCAGATTCATAATATATTACTTATTAATCATGTACTAATGATTTGTTAATGGTTATTAAAGTTTATATACGACTTAACACAAGTATTAATGATGTACTAACATTTTTAAATGTTAAATGTTGATGATTAGTACTTTAAAGGCTTATAAATTATTTATGACTCATCATTATTATAAAGTTTTACCAGATCTTTTTTCTTCCATTATTTTATGATTCCTTTCATCCTCAAAAAGGAACTTTCATTTCAATAGATGGTTGTAAATCTTTAACCTTATGTAAGTGAAGCCAACAGAAGTAGATTTTTGTAACTAAATCCAAAGGATTGCTGGACTCTGTATTATTGATTGGGAGTGTGATCTCCTAAAGACACCTCCCCTGTAGTGCTCTGTCTTCTAAAGCAGTATGGACAGGATCGTTGTAATATCTTTCTTGTATCTGTCCTTGTGTATCTAGAGGGTAAGACACCAAACCTGATGCACTCTGATCTGCAAACATTATCTGTCTTAGAGATACAGAATATCCACCTTGTAATGTTCACTGTACAGACGTGAACATGTTAGGCGTACTCTCGTGCTGAGCTCTGCATTACTGCCCACTGCAATTCCATCAAGGATTTGAGCAGAGCTGTGGGTCTATAGTTGGCATTGATGAGCTACTGTTAGGCCCAGGAGTACATTAGTGTAACCCACAGGCAGGAGGTTGCTGCATTTTGGAAACAAGATTGTCTCTCTTATTCCATCTCTCGTATCTCTGTGCTCACCCTCTCTCTCTCTCTCTCTTGCTCTTCTCACATCACTGTCTCATTATTCTGGAGTTGAAAATGTTAGAGACGTTTCTTTGTTGTTTGTTGGACTGTCTAGTCTCCCTTCTATGCTCTCGCTCTCTCTCTCTAGTTCCCCATGCCCTCAGCTCCTCTCCTGTGACATTGATTCTAACTAAGCTGAACGTGTCACAAAGTCGCACTGAGAAATGTACAAATTAAACAGACGTTCATTAAACAGAGAGAGGGAGAGAGTCAGTGGGAATATCTACACATCCGGGTGAACAGGGACACTCCCTTGGTCTCGACACTTCCACACAAATCTGGATGTTGTGTCACAGTCGATAACAGCAGACATTATTTTCCACGCCACTGATGTGTGTATAAGTGTGCAAGCTGCTCTCAGTTTAGCATCTTGTACTGTACAAGTGGCCTTCCAAGTGGGAATAACTTGGATCATCTCTAGCTTGTGCTGAACGTGCTCCTTGAAGCGTAGGCCTGTAGATGTGTCTGCGTGGGTATGCAAAATCATGAGCACTTGCCGCGAAGCAGGGGTACTCTTATTAGTGTGCATGCAAGCGCCTCTCCTGCCATGTCCCATCCACAGCTCCTTTATCTCAGGAAGGGTGGGGTGAATCATTTCCGCAGATGCCTTTTCCATCAAAAGCGCTTATCGCCAAAGCTAACATTAGTAAAGCAGTTAGAAAAAATTACTTGAAGGCAAGGGAGGGCAATAGAAAGCCCTGGGCGAGTGGACAAAGAGCGCTGTGATGGTTCGGAGACCCAAGGCCCTGTGTGTCTGCGAGAGTTTCAGATGATTATCTGGCAGATAGAGAGGCCAGATTCAAACACACAGCTTGAGTACACCCCCGCCGCCTCCAACACACGCGCACACACATCCTACTCCTAATTTGCCGTCTGCTGCAGCTCTCAGCGTCCATCGCCACGACCGTACTGCTGTGCCATTGTCACTTAACTAAGTCCCAAGTAAAAGGAGGACAGAGTTATCTGCAAGCTCCCCAAGACAGCCAAAGTAATCAGTGGTGTCTTATTTACCACAATGGGAGAGGGACACAGAGATAAATTGATGTATGATGAGAATGAGAGAGCAGGAAGAGAGAAAAAGAGAGCCATAGTCACTTGACAGGACTATGTGTTGTATGAATCACTCAGGCCAATTTAAACACGCACAGCTGTTCATAAATCCAAGGCAGTGTGTTAATGAACAAACTTAGCCCTGATCAGGAAAACAGGAGGAATAGTCACAGGGGATCTGTGTTCAGCTTTGGGGGTGTGTGTGTGCGTCTTTGATTTGTTAGTGAGTGAGAGTAAGCGAGAGAGAGTGATAACTGCATGACCCCATTGCTCAATAGAGATGATTTTTTCCCATAAATCAGACGAGGCAGCCAAGGAAAGAGTGCAAGAGAGACAGAGACTGAGTGATTATGCTGTGGGAGTACACTGGCTCAGACCTCAGTTGAAAAGCCAGGGAAACTAATCGTTTCCATTCACCTCGATGAGTCTGGCTGCTCGTCTGTGGTCCTGAATGCAAAGAAATCCTCATCTTCTCTCCTCCTCTCACTCCGTCATCCCCCAACCCGTTTTCCTTCACTGTCCCTCCCCTTTCCCTCCCTTTCCTTCTTCAGTTCCTGTCGCGGCACTAACACGGTTGTTATTCTATCGCAGTGAATCAGATGTGGCAGCATTTCATGGGCACCTGGACACTTTTCATAAATACTGCAAAGGCAAGGGTGAACTGTAGAGGAGGCAGAGCTTGTTGCGTGACAGATTTAGTCTAAAGAGAGATATAAGAAAAATACCTGTGAGGGAACAGAAACTCAGCTGTTAGAGACGGCAATATGTTTTCTGTCACCTGTACAAAATCAACATTGTCTCGTAATCTCTGTACTTATGCAAGCAAAATGGAAAAGGCCTAGCAATCAATACACCTGCAGAAGGGATAAAATGCAGCGCTTTCTCCCCACTTGTCGGTGCAACTGGCAACGTTTGAATTATGCTTTCATATGTTTCACAGTAATGAGTACAATTGGGCCTGACTCTGCTACCCTTGAATAATTTAGAACCAACCTGAGACGTGAAGCAATATTCTGAATCTGCAAATCGGGAATTATTGCTGCAATCCCTTGTTTTTCTATGTCTGTCTGTCTAATATGTATATATATACTATATACTATATACATATATATATATATATATATATACTATATACGTATATATACGTATACACTATATATATACTATATACACATATATATATATGTGTGTATATAGGCGGTCTGTCTAATATGTATATATATATAGAAGATATATCTACTATATATATATAGTAGATATATATATACATATATATATCTACTATAAACTGTATACTATATACATATATACTGTATACTATATACTATACATATATATATATATATATATATATATATATATACTATTTACATAATTTTGTTTATCACAAAAAACTAATTCATTATGATATATTATTATAGATTATACTACCCAGCAGTATATAAGGTCATCAAAAAGAGCTCCACACATGAATGCATCAATGATAATAATCCAGTGATATAATATATGATTCTGAAATGGGCCAGTAGGCAAAATGAGTAATTTTTACTTTGGTTATTTTAAGTACATTTTAATACTAATACTTTTGTACTTTTACTTATATAAGGTTTTTAATGCTGGATATTTTCTTGTCACAGAGCATTCTTACACTGTTGTATTTAGTATGCTAGAATATTTTGATGGTAAAATATCTAAATATGTCTTCCACCACTGTATACTGTCAAATGTTTTATCTCCCTCACACATGCAGTACACACTCATAGTACGGTGACACAGAAAGTTTATTGGTGGCTTTGAAGGTGAATTTACTTGGCACAGAAGTAATCAGAGAGTTGGGAACACTCTAATCATGGCTGCATTCGATTATCACTTTGCAATCAACAGAACACCTTATGCTGAAGAATGATGGTAACTATCTGCTAATGCCTTCTCTAAAATTCAGCAACTCAAATAAATACAGAAGGCTCCTGAACAGTGTATTTTACCATGTAACGATAGAAGTGCCAGTCTTGCTAATAAGTGCTGACCTGTTTCTTTGGGGTATAGTAGATGGGTATATGGTCCGAGAAAGAAAGTCTTCTTGCTGGTGTTTCATTTTCTTTGAAACATGCCATACAGTGCCGTCCAGACAGAAGTCTTTAGTTAAATCCCAGTTCTCTATCTACTTCCTCTAGGACACATCAAACAGCCATTTCTAATCAAATCCCATAAGCACGCCTGTTTCAGCATCAGATGAAAGTTCAGCGATGTACTGATTGAATCCTTTGCAGTCTGAATAAACCAGAACCTAATCTGTTTAAACCCCAATGCTTAGATTTAAATTCTACTGAAGGTGCAGGATCCACTGGCGCTCTGTGCGTTGAACGCTTTTTTTTAACATCTTTACACACGTGTACAAGTATCATGGTCATGTTGTAGAATTAATGCATGCTTATGTTAGAGAGACTGTGTGTTGATGTGTGTGCCTATGCTGCTGCAGTGCTAATGAGAGACTAGGGGTTTCAGGTGCTGGTACTTTGAGAGAGGAGGTGAGTGACAGGGCTCATGAATAGTGATGGCCGACAGCTGCTCATTAACCAGGAGACTTTCTGTCAGCCAGCAGACTGAAACAGCAGCCCTTCCTCTGTGTACACACAGTTGCACATTAACACACACAAGCATGAAAATACATACACATATGCACAAACTCATGCAGATGTGCCCACGACCAGTACATTACACACACACACTCACTCACACACACACACACACACACACACACACACACACACACACACACACGGGGTTCATATCTCCTTCATCTGGGTCCCCTGAGCTTCCTGTGGCGCGGAGTCCAATCCTGCCTGTCCCCCTGACAGCATGAGCCGACTTTGCCTATTAGCTATGTGCTAACACTACTCCCCCTGGAGCAAGCCCCTCACTGAATATGGAAACACATGTCATATGTAAATTCCAGAGTGCAAAATGTACAAAAGACGCCCACAGAAGAAATGTTAGTCACTTTTTAAATGTGTTTAAACATCATTGTTGAAGAAACGTCTGATAACCTTCATTGTCTGCCTCACTTTTACTATGACAACCTTTAAAGAAAATTCCAACACAAGGTGGCCTAGATACTGCACACATGAGTGTGTGTTTCATTGATTTAATAATTGTGTCACGTTGCTCTTAAAAATAAAACCTCAGACGGTAACAAAAACTCTGCAAGCCAGTGGTGGTCACATTGCCTTCAAAGAATATCACACTGTTAAATAGGTGTTCTATGAAAACCGGCTAGGAATATGGTCGGGCAGGCCAGAACGTGACCTAGAGGTATCAGTACTAACCCAGTTCCAAGTAAGTTAGTATCAAAACTTCTCCAGTCAAACGATACCTGAATTCGGTCTTTTTTTGTGCCCAGATATAGAACAAAAATGACTATTTGTGTGTTTTTTTCTCGCAGCATATCACCACAAGGGGTCTACAATTTAATACGTTGTGTGATTGGCCTACTTCTGCAGCAGCTACAACCCAGCCAGCTCTGAACACGGAGATGTCTGAACCAGCGTCTAGCACAGGTAAGGGGCAAAGTACGGCGGGCCGTAGCAACGAACACTCTAATAGCCAATATTTAAACAATTACGTTTTTAAAGTTGTAAAATGAACTAACAGCTGAATCCAGAGTTATTTTCCTCCGCGTAATGAACGCGCATCAGACCCACGAGACCGCGCCGCCCTGCGCGCTCATGTGACATATCGGGTTCTGCCTGCCAGCTTCCTGCTAGCTGTTATAATGGAGATATGTATCGTCTTATAATACACCCATGGACTGGTCCGGGTCCGGACCGCGTTGTCTCTGGACCCTGGACTGAAAACCGATAGATAACTGAGAATTAATAAATATTCATGGCTCACTTCTATTTAACCGGCGCGGCTTTTCTAACCTTTACGGCACTCGTTCAGCAGGCCAGGAAACACACCGGCCAATCACACGCGTTGTATATCATCTCACGTGATCCTTCTCGACCAATCACATGTGTGTATTCCGATAAGCGTCGCCCTGGACTCGAGGGCCATATTTACACACGGGAGAGAGTTTGGAGGAGAGACACCCGATAGTTGGAGAAAAGTACGTGAATCAGAGAAGTTATTTCACTTGGCGCTCCAAAGAGAGAAATGTGGACAGCTCAACCAGAGCCTTTAACCAAGAGTGGACAGACTCTTATATGTTTATTATTCACACAATCAGTTCATAACCAGTGTGTCTCATGTTCAGAGATATGGAGATATTAAAAGCAGCGATGTGACGCTCCACTACGACACAAAGCAGATCTTTAAGTAAACAAACCGACTCACATCCAAAATTAAGGCACAGAAAAATAAACCGAAGAGCCAAATATGATCAGAATCCTGACACATTAATTAACTGTCCAACAATAATGTTAAAGGAGGGAATAGAGCTGAAACAAGTGATTTAATAACCTCAGATAAAGTCTCTGTTCACAAAACTCTCTTTTTAGATGACAAGAATATAATATCTTGGCTCTTTAGATTGACGTCACTTGACGCCCGAATAGACTGAATTTAAAGCTGCAGGATAATTAAAAATTAAGTACTTTATTTTAAGAGTCACATTTTTCAAAAGCTTTTTGTTATGTGTTTTTTTAAAATGCAGCCTTTATTTGACTTGAAATGAGAGATAATTAATGTATTATTAGAGTATGTATTATTTATAATTAATCCAGTTCAATTGGAAATCTGTAATAATAAATATTGTTTGGATATTATTCAATTGAATTATTTTCAAACTGACAACAAACTTTGATGCACTGGCAAAAAAGGGTGACCAACAACACTGTTCCCACTGAAATTAAATGTAAGTTTTCTTTACTTTTTAGTTAATGGCTTTTACTTGTAATTTATATTAGTTCACACAAACACTCTCCATCCATCTGATACTGGCCCGGTCCGTCTGTCAAATTTTAAAACTCATTGTGGCCCCTGAGCCAAAAAGTTTGCCCACACCTGGTCTATCAGCTCAAGTTGCTAACAGCACAAACAGCTGCAACAGCGCTGACAGAGCCAACAGTTTTTAACTCGGGGGGAACCTGACGGTTGGGCTTTACATCTCAGCGACAACAAGGTCACGACACCATGGGGTCGGGGGACAGCGTTATCTGCGGTAACTGCTGTATGAGCGCTGTGCAGTGCAGCGGCGATTGTGTGTTATATGTTGTTCATTTTCCTCCTATATTCAGATAAATGGCAAAAAGCAGGACAACATCTGGATTAGTGTCTGTCTTTAATCCAAGTCCCTGATGCTGAATTTCCTCTTTTTTACAAACACCAGCAATGCATACCTTAATCAAAGAAGGCCCGAGACCTTTCTTTTGAAGGCAGTATATAATACAGAAATACCCTCCACCACCCACACAAACCCAAGGCTTTTCATCTAAAGTCACACATTAAAGCTTAAATCTGTAGCTCTCCCATTTTATCACCCTCTGCAGCTGCAAGGGCTTTACAGTAAAGATGACAGTTGGTGTTGATTGTGTAAAAGTCTGTTGTTTACTTAACTCTCTTGCATGACTTTGTGTGATTATGTTTGAAGCTTGACTGAGGTGATGCTTGATGTGTAAAACAAAATGTGTGAAATGTCTTGATTTCAATGTGCTGGCTACATTTTGATAGCACTTTATTGGCATTGTCAACCAAGACAGCTGTAACTCAACCAGCATGTCCAAATTACAGCCACAGTTAATGTGGATTTGACAAATGTGCACCATACACAGATCTACAGTACTGACAATTTGTTAATCAATTAACAATAGAGCTACCCATTTTAAAAGAAAAGCTGTCTATATGTTACAGCAATGTGCTTAAACTTGCATTACATGCTGCTGATACCTCTGACAAACGCCTCACTTTTAAAACCAAAACTATTTCAAAGGTCCCAAGTAAAAACGTGACAAGTGATTCAAATCATTTAGGAAGTGAAACAGGGCCATATCTTTTTAAAGGGCTCAAATGCCACTGATCATTGGCATTACATCTCACAGGAGGCTAGAGAGAGAAAGCATCAATGGGATGGCCATGTTGCTCTCTTTCATTTGGATGTCTATGTGTCACAGTAAATGGCAACAGGACACACGCTGGATTTAAATCCTCACAAAGGACTTGGCAGGAAAGCTTAACAAGCAGTTTACTCAGAACAATGACCAAAAGCAGGCTTTTTAAAGTCAGCGAGAGTCAAGTAAAGCAAGCAAACCCAAAGGGCTGAGACAGGAAGGCAGGAAATATTAGGTACCATAAGCAGCATACAAATGTTGCCGACTTGCAAACAGGTTTCAGACCGGATAAGAAAAAACTGATTATCTGGTTTAGAAAGCTTGTGAACTACAGTCAATTTAACTCATCCACACAGTATGTTTGCCGTCATGTTATTTAACTTTTGTCACAACCTCATGACACTGATAAACACCTCAAAACCCCAAAATATGTTCTTTTTTAACTGCTCATAGACAATCACTATCGCCGGACCATGATGAAGTTTCCAAACGAGGATAATTGAAAAATGTAGCTGTTAACAACTGGTGAGCGTTTTGGTGAGTTTGCTCCCAAATAAATGAGCACATCCAATACTGTGTTCCTCTACCTGCGTGTCTAATCTGCAGACATCTCATGATCGTGCTTTATATACACAGCCGAGTACTGTCTCCACCTCAAATAGTCAGGGATGTAGCTAAAATATTCATATGCAAATTAGCATATGATATCATCTGAAGACTTTTGCAGCAGCCAGTAAATGCTGGAGGAGAAATAGTCTTACTTCTCACTCTAATTCCCCTTTAATGCTAAACGTCTATTTGGGTGGAGAACATGCATTTTTCAGAAACACTCCCTCACTATTCTTCAAGCCAACTCCCATTTCTTGTGAGACTTAAAGCACGGTAACAATGTGCCAGCGTGCTATGGATGGCAATGCATGCAGCAGCACCTCTAGTTAAAAGCCTCTGATGGAATGCTCCTTTTGTTTGTAATCGATTGAGAGAGAAAGGCATCTGCCGCGTAATTGTAGCCTCATTTGATCTCACATAAACCATGCGGCCCTACACAAGGAGAGAGCAGAAAAAAAGCTGGAAACACCATAATTACAACTACACACTCCAGCACACTTACTTCCTTGTCCTGACTCTTGCATGTGCACACACGCACACACACATACACAGTCTCTCCATCATTTGCACACTCTTTTTAAATTATATCGCCCTCCCTCTGCTGGTGTGTCTTTTTTCTCCAATCTCTCTCTGTTTCTTGTCTTCAATCATACTCAACAAACAACTTTTCACACATTGTGCACACACATACACAAACACACATTCACTCTCTCAGCCTATCTTGGAATGAGCCTGGGATTGATTCTAGAGTGGGGCGAAATGAGCAGTCACTCTGAATGGGCAAAGGCGTCAAATAATACAGATATGAACGTCAGAGGAATAATTGAAGAAAGTGTTTTATATGTAAAAGACAGGGGAGGATGGAGTGGAATTGAATCTCAGAGAAAATGAGGAGCGGGTTGTGTCCCAGGGGACCGACTCACAATGCCTGAGCCTTGTTTGAAGAAAATAGAGGATAATTAGAGTGGTCAGTGGCTTCCACAGGGCCCAACACCGCTCAGCCTCACACTTCCTTTATCTCTCTCTGTCTCTGTCTCTCTCTCTTTCTCTCTCTCTCTCTCTCTCTCGCTCTCTCTCTCTCTACATTTGTAAGCCTCTTTTATTCAGCATCTCTCACTCAATTGTAAGTCTATGTTCATATACCCCGTGTCCCTGTTTTCTTTCCGTCTCTTGTTCTTTCTTTAATCTCATCCATTGCTTTTCTATTTGTACTCTCCAAGCCTCGTTTTTTTTCTCTCTCTCTCTCTCTCTCTCTCTTTCTCACTGCCTTCCTCCACCCTCCCATCTCTCCCCTAGCAGGCGCAGAGCTACATCATTGGAGTTGATCAGATATTCCAAGCACATATGGACAGCACTGACAGGCATAACTCATGAGTATTTTTGAAGTGCCCATGCAGCGCTCTTCAGACTGCTTATGGTGAGCAGGAACAGCTCTGTGGAACCAGTGCATTACATCCCTCTCTTCTAACTCCAGTTTCATGCCAAATGTCTTTCTCTTACTTTTCTTTACAAAGTGTCAACCTCTGCCTCTGCAGGCTTTCCCACTCTTACTCTCTCTCTTTCTCTCTCTCTCTCTCTCTCTCTCTCTCTCTCTCTCTCTCATGCTGTGCCTTTCATCCTGAGCCAACTCAATATATGTTAATACTAATGCATCCTCCAAACCCTCCATGTCTGAGCACTGTGCACTCACAGCCTGAGAGGTGACTGATTTTCAAAGGAACCACCACCTTACCACTCCACAGCAAAGTTCTGAGCATATCTGTGGTCTAATCCCTTGGTTTTTTTTCACATTACATACTGGCCAGCTTGTCAGCATGACAAAGACATGTCTCTATGGCAACAGATAGCCAGCAGCTGGATTACTGCATGTTTGGACATGTCGCGTTGCCTCAAGCTTTTCCCTGGGCGCCTTGTGGTAAACACATGACCATATTTCCTTCTGAGCCAGAAGGAAAACTAAAAACCTGTTCTCCCCCATTCCGTAGACACAATCCACCAGATTACCAGAGCACCAGACAGGCATCTTATAGGCCTCAAGGTACTTGGCGTATAAAATCACATTGAGTTTGAGTAACGTTTAAAAAGAAATTAAATAAAATGCTTCCCAATAACTTCCAGCCTTCCAATTCCAATCATATGCGAGTGTCATCATAAACTAAGATTACTTCAGCTAGTCAATATTGTACAGAAATGAAAATCATTACAAAATCAATTGATGTGCTCCATAATCACAGAGGAGATTCCCGGAGCTTCCCATAAGCATTTGTCTCCCTGTGTGTGGCCACAGACCGACAAGCAGCACAAATAAATCTCCACGCTCTGCTATGTCCTTGCGCTCTCCTCCCCTCTGCCTCTCTCCAGATGACTTGTCCTCTGTCTCGCTCTCTCGCTCCAAGTCCCTGGATATTGATTGGGACCCTACTGGAAGGAGCAAGAATAAGATAAATAAGGAGTCAGTGGCCATGAACAGTTCTCTCACTCGCCCTAACATGAGGGGAAGGATAATCATCCGGCAGACCTGAGAAAAGGGTAATGTATTTCTCAGGTCATTTTCATTGAAAAATTACCTCACCAATTACCTAAACCGCAGTGACATTTTGATGGTTTTAGCTGAAGAGTGTTTCGGCACATACAGTAGAATTTTCATCCACTGATTCATAGTTCTTAAATGACACCACCTGCAAAACCTCACATCATCAAAACTGAACTAAAATGTGGTACAGCTGCAAACATCACAGGCACTTAACAGAAGCTCGGCGCACGGTGCCTCCTCAACTGTGCAGCGAAAAATAAAACCCATTTAAGCAGGTGCCTGTCTGTTTTCAGGATAATTATCTACACAGTTCTCCTACACTGACTGTAATGCACAATGTCACACTAGGCCTGCATCAATCAAGACAGATTTCACTGAAATGCAATAAGGAACATAACGGATTGATTGTCACACACCACTATGTACTGTACAGCCAAACGCTGCTATCCGCACACAAATACACAGCACACAGGCATGCGTAAAGTCATCTGTAAACACGAGCACTCACAGTGGGGTAAATAACTGCCGGTATCTTTTGCAGCGTCGGGAGCACTGGCGCGAGGCTTCCCCTCAGATTTTGAAAGCCCTATCTGTATCAGGAACAGCAAACCGAAAAAGCAATTTGCTTTGTCACACAGAGACATGCTTGACTACACTGAATAATTGCACTGCAGCTCTGGAAAGAGCTGTTTTCCTTTTATCTAATGAATGCCTTCAGGGGACGGAGCGTGGGGATGTGTGTTTTCTATCCATCTTTGTGTGTGTGTGCCTCGTGTGCATGTGCTGTGCAATATATACGTGTCTCAGGACTTCTGCATGTACGTGACAACATGTATAAGATAAGCAGTTGAGGCATAAAGAAGACTTTCATTGCCATGTCGCTATCTGATCCTCTGTCCCTTCGCTGCTTGCTTTGCTTTCACACCGTTCCACTGCAATATATTGATTCATCAAATCTGCATGTTGCCTCTCGGCTGTGTCCAGTTTCAGGTTTGAGGCAGTCCCCTGATTCAATAATGCAGAAGCAGGCTGGAGAATAAAAGCCCCTGTGCCTTGCTTCAGACTCTAACTCCTGAGAAGTGCTGAGTCCACACTCTGCTGCCTGCCGGCCTGCCTCTGTGGAGCTTGGCAGAGCAGTGTAGAAGCTAGAGGGACAACTACAGCCTCCAACCTCTACATAACTAAACAGTATAGTACTAAAGTTGTCACTATTATATACATTTACTTACTGTTTTACAACCTGTTTAAATATACAGTATGCTATATTTATTATTCTACAATTACCGTGCACCTGTCTAACACAAATATACAGTATATCATATCGTTAAAGATTTTATAGATATATTATCTCTATATATTTACTTCTGCACTGTTCTATTTTAAATTTAAAACTTTTACTTGCTCTTTTTATACATATTTAATGAGCATCGTTGGAGAAGCCTGAGATCCAAGATTTTCATTGCCAACAACTGCTTCTCTGTAATTGTTGTGCACATGACTATAAATAACTTAAACTTGAGTACAGAGGACTGGGAGAGGCCCATTTGGAGAATGAGATTAAAAACGAGCACTTCTTTCTTTATTATTGGTAACATCAGAATCCAGAGGCAAATGAGAAAGTCATGTTTGATCACCAGAGCGAAGGAGAAGGGCACGCAGATGGGCACAGTGGCTATGACGACAAAGAGACAACAAACATGAGGGAAGAAAGACGGTACCTTCTCTGATGACTGCTTGTGTGTTCAGGAAAAGGTTTGTGAATTGCCATAATGACTCTTAAGCATTTGTTCCACTGTGGAACTGTAATTAAGCCATCAGCCACAGTTTGGAGTCTTTACCTTCATAATGAGGCTGAATGTGCGCAGTTCGTGCTCTGTGGATAAGCTGCTGTAATCACTTCTATCTGCTTAATTATGTAAAACCATTCTTTTATCCGAGTAGTGTCTCACTCTGTATCTCTTTCTCTCTCCCTCTCGGTCTCTGTCATGGTCTCATCTTTTGAACGTAACTGGTCCCATAAAAACATAGGGACGCTAGCAGCAATGAACACACATGGTGGGAGATATCAACCTTGGACAGTTGTGCTGGGAATTGTCAGTCCAAATCGCTACTGGGAGATAAAGTACAGTGAGAACTGACTGTTAACAAAGGGCACTATATGAGGGAAGAGGTGCAGCTACTGTAAGATTAGGCACAAAGCTCTCACCACTCTGAGGAGTGTTTTATTACCTTTCACTATGCCCACTTTAGTATCCGTCAGAGGGACATTACAGCTTAGATCTAGGTATTGTACAAGACATTTTGCTTTCTTCTCCCGCTCTCTTTCAAACTCACAACTTCAATTGCACATGTTTACTGAATTCCAAAAGGACTATTATTATCATTAGTGGTCCTGCTCCAGCGTGACGGATGCTGCAGGTTATTTGCAATAGAAGTAAACACCTGGATGTCCCTAATGGAGAGAACCTGGTTGCACTCTTGATAGATAGACCTACATCAGAGCTCTCCTTCTCCAGTACTTCAGAGATCACTACACCGCTAAATGCTGCGCACACACAAACCCATGTACTCACCCACACGTACACTCACTCTTGTGGCAGTGGAGAGTGAAATCTTGTGATGCTCGGTAACTTTACATCACAGATGGAAGGAGGAAATAAAAGCCCTAAGTGCATGAAAAAACATGAAGCTGCCGCTGTTTCAATGGAGCAGAAAAAAAAAACAGCAGAGAAAAATGTCAACAACAAATAGCTGCTGGTTTCTATTGCTGCAGGCGACATGGACTTCAGTTCCCTCATGTTTCTTTCCTTCCACATTATGCATCATGTTTTCATCCAATTAAACACAAACACAGGCCGCAGAGTACAATTCAGGGAGCATCTTCGTACTGCTCGTTGGAGGAGGAAGAAATAGAGGAAGGATGCAGAGGGACACGCGTGAGGGGAGGTAGAAGGCTGAGACGTTTGAGATGAAGCGATGGGCAGGTGTGATTGTGTTTGTATGTGTGGGCTGGGTGGCTTCACCTCTTGGCAGACCATCTCTATGTGTCTGCCAGTCTCACCTCATGTTTTCAAGTTCCTGTGAGTCTGTGGAGGGCAACGCTTCGCTGTTGTTTTGTTTTGAGACAGAGACATGAGCAGACTACCATGCAGTTCATCCAGATAGTGATTGATGATGTTTGCTGAATTATGGCAAGGCAGAGACATGAAGCATGGCGGGTCCTCCTCGTCGAAAAAAACCCAAACTAGACCTGAGATGTCCTTGCCCTGGTTGCCTTGGTTACGCGCAGGTGGTAAAGTGAGACAAGGCCAAGAGAGGGTGTGAAAAGCAATGTTTGATTCCATCTTCAGGCAGCCATTGAGGATTTCACACCTTTCCCTTCGGGCACTTTGGTGAGCATTGCTATGGCAACTGAGCACTCTTAACCTTCTGACCT
Organism: Ophiodon elongatus; assembly: GCA_016806645.1. NCBI lineage: Eukaryota > Metazoa > Chordata > Actinopteri > Perciformes > Hexagrammidae > Ophiodon > Ophiodon elongatus. The sequence goes on along the minus strand of JACSYO010000671.1, from coordinate 2,267,936 downwards.
AACCTTCTCACCATCACTAACTGTTCTGTGTTATTCCAGTTCAAAATACACAAGCCTTTTCCTCATCTGTACGGACGGAGGGAAGTGATTTAGTGAGCTGTCTTTGTCTTAACACTGATCTGACAGGAAGAGCGTTGAAAAATTGACAGTTTAATTGTAAGAATAACAGTTTTTAATAAATCCTGTCATAAACGGAGGTCCACATTGACCACATCCAGCAAGCTTTTGCCTGAAATAATGGAATCCCATATTTTAAAACTTAATGTCTCAAGATTGCTGATGCATTTCCATTAGTGAAGTGGAAATAAAAATTCATGCATGCGGGTGAGAGTGAGCTGTGGCAGTCCATTTGGCTGTGCAAAGGCATTGCACGTTTGGGACTGCTGAATGAGGTGTATCATGCTGTTTACATACGTGCGAGTTGATAACACATGCATTAGAAAGCATGACTTTCAATTGAGAGATGCATGCCGTTGTAATGTTTGCACCAGGCTTTCGTGTTGGCTTAGACATCAACGCTATGTTTGCAGGAGCTTTAGTGTGAACACTTCTCCATCTGTGTGTTTATTGACATGTTGATGTTGTAGCGAAGTATGTTTGTGTGAGATAGATTGCGTGTGTGTGTATTAATCTGTATTAAATGTAAGCCAAAGACAGTGAGCTCCATCAGCTTAACATTATCCTGTGTGCACATTGAACTACTTAGACTCAACATTCTGGATATAATTTCAGGAAGCACATGGTCTTTCAGTCCTATTGCATAATAACTCTGCAGCACTGGCAGTAGCAGTAACATTATGAACGTCAATAACAACCACAGTGATCTGTTATAGGACAGACTACAATGTTTGCTAAATGGATAGAGCAACTCATGTTCTCTAACTTCACAAAATCCAATTAGACTGTCTGTGTATGTCTGTGTGATGATCTACAATCTAGTCACTCACTGGGCCTATCCGCCTGTCTAATGTTCACTATAACCATGAACAAAACACTAAGCTCCTCTTTCTCCGCCTTTGCTCTTCTGCAATTCATTCACACAGTGTGTTTAAACTCGCCTTGTTTTCCAGTTATTTGACGAGAATCCACTCCTGGAAATGGAAAATCTATACAATGATAGGCTTGGCAACGGTGGTTCAATACAAATAGTCCCATCCAAACAGCTGTGTTTTTAGTGCTGACGAACCATACTTTTTGACAGGCAGAGTGCCTGTAGGCAGTCAGAGACAGACACTACTGCATACAGACACACGCACACACATACTGGTGGTTGTTAAATTTAGTCCTCAGGCCATATGTAGCATTGCCTCAAATATTTTAGAAACACGCTCACAAAGAGAAACACAGAGAGAAATTCCATGATTAAGTCATAAAGCATGAAATGCAATAAAACAACTACTCACAAACTAACATAAACACAGAGGGTAAACATGAGAAGGTGAGCATTGAAAGAGAGAGAGAGGCAGAAAGAAATGTTTTAAAAAATAATAATGAAATGTAATTTTAGTGCCACATCTACCTCACACAGTGCAGCCACGAGAGAGAGAGAGAGAGAGAGAGAGAGAGAGAGAGAGAGAGAGAGAGAGAGAGAGAGGGAGAGAGAGAGAGAGAGAGAGAGAGAGAGAGAGAGAGAGAGACACACACACAATGCCAGCCTGAGAGGACACGCACTAGCCCTCAAGGTCTATTTTCCCCCTTTCTCTCAGCCTTCTTGGGCTGATCGAGGATAAAAAGAGAAACATTTTGCATCTTTGACAAATAGGTTATGCTTTGTTTGCATTTACCTCGGAAACATTTCCCCAGCTCCCTCAACGCCCCAAGCCTCTAACTGTAACTGTAGGGGATGGAGATGCAGATGGAGGAGAGCAACCAGGAGAAGGGAGGAGACTGTTACTACAGTGTATATCCCCAGCATGACTATTAAAAAACATGAGCACTCTCTGACCCCATGCAATGACTCAACACCACTTTTACTCACCCTGGCAGCCTTGGGCATCTCTATTAATCCGAGCCTCATGCTCTACTGTATGGATCTGAGCAGAGGCATCCAGGGTGGTTCAGTAAAATGCTTTGGTGAAAACAACAGCACGGGAAGGCAGAAACAATCCCTGCATTCTTATTTCCTAGTTTCTTTCTTTCTTGGTCACCACTCCTCCCTAGCTCCCCCATAGCTATACTCATTTCAACTTCTTGTGGTTTTTCCTGCTGGGGAAATAGAGGGGTGTACACCACGCCACTGGGGGCAGCAGCAGGGGTGGAGAAAGTCAACCATCTGCTGAACCACATAGGGGCAAGGGCTGGAAGGTCCAAGCCACCAAAGTGCCTGATCTAACATCCTTTCTGAATATGATATGAACTACGGTACTATAAAGTCAAGACCACTGGGTTTTGATAACTAAGTTAAAGCAGTAAAATAGCAACAATGTAGCTGACTTTTAAGATACAAAAATGGGATTTGGGGTAGAAAAACATAACAAAATTGAAATGAAAAAGAAAAATGTGGTAATGTGTGCTTTAGCTACTTTTAAACAGCTGGTAGCACCCACTCCCTCAGGTAAACACTGTTAGCTCTGCCAGCACTGTTTTCACTGTTAATGCTGTTAGCACTGTTAGCTGCTATGTATAAGGTGCTTCACTTCTTTGAATTTCTTAAGAGGAAAATAGAGTGGGAGGGCTGAACACACTCTTCCCAGCAACAGTGTTTTTCACGTTTTTTCTTTGAGGTTTGACGCTGCGGCCAGTCATTACAGGGGATTCAGCACAGGTGACATGTCATGCATTTACCTTTGAATTCCTTTTTCGTAAGCTTGTATTAAGGGGTGAGGATGGAGCGGGCGGCAGACCCATACCGTCCAATCACTGGGAAACCGTTCACATGGACACACACGTACACAAAGAAATAAACAAACTGAGGCTGCATGCACACCTATTCGCAA